>WAAB01006332.1:105583-113083 GCA_013389865.1 Piaya cayana | reverse complement strand
GCTGTGTTGTAGGGCGAGGGAGTTAACTGCATGTTTGGGGATATGATTCTAAAATCCTTACTAGAATCAATGATTTATCAATTTCAGAGAATACAGTACCTGAATTTTAATTCCACTTAGTCAGAAGGTCATCTTCTTTCTTTCTCTCTTTCTCTCTTTCTCTCTTTCTCTCTCTCTTTCTCTCTTTCTTTCTCTCTTTCTTTCTTAAAATAATTGTGGTTTTCATTTGCACATTTGCTTTGGTAGTACCTTTTGTATGCTCTGCATGTGTATCAGTATGTCTACATCTTTCCATGCATGCATTCTGCAGCAGTGGCAATCCTAGAAGATTACTTGCCACTATACTTGGATACAATTAAAACTATGATGGGGTGATAATAGGTATAGAACTGTTTCAGAACGTGATTGACTACCGAAAGGCAATTTCAGTCAGTTTGTAAAGCTTAGTTTTCAGAAGGCCTTAGGTGCATTATTGATTAAATTCTCATTTAGGAAGAAAGTAGGAGCTTTTATATGCATCTCTAAGTTGGATGGTATGGTAACTCGAAGGTATTGACTGGCTGTGTGATATATGACGGTCACAGTTGTCTTTTACTCAGAGGAGCACAGAGTGATGCTGGTTGTCATTCTTACTCTGCTGTGTGGCAGCGTAAATAGTCCCCTTTCTAACCAACCTGGTGGGAAAAGTCAATATCCCATCAGCAAAGGAGGTAAACACATCAGGAGCTGTGTCCTCTCTCATCTTCCCCTGCTCTGTATTACTACAGTTCTTTAAATCTCTTCTCCCCAGTCATCAGATGCACTTGTGTCATTCAAATGCATGGTGTGGCTGTGCTGCAGACACCGCCACTGCCTGCCTGCCTCTCCTCCCGGAGCTCCCGGCTTCCATTCTCTTATAATTGAAACTTAAAATTGGCCTCATTACTTCAACAAGGCCCCTCGTATTTCTCCTTTTTTTTCAGTCCACCCTTTTCTGCTTGCCTCTGCAAGGGTAATTGCATTTAAAAAATGTTTGAAGCCTACTGTCAGAAAGGTTATCGCATATCATTAAAGTTTAGATTTAATGTGGTGGGGAGCTAGGCGCTCTGGTAGTGGGACGGCTGGAGCCTGGATTGGAGCCGTACACGGGCCTGTGTTTTCGTTCCCGACTTTCAGCCCTGGTTTATTGTTTGCCTTGTTGTTCTCATGATTAATGTGCCTTCCTGCTCTTTTCACGTGTGCCAGCTGTTTCTCTACATCAGTACTTTTCACTTTGGTCCCTCCTGGGCTCCAGGAAGCTTTAGCCTATTTTAGCCTAGTTTTTAGCTACAAGGATGGCATTTTCCATGGTTCCTTGAAATAAAGATTGTGGTTTTGCTGGTGTGAGCAGTGGACCTGCTTTCTGTATCATTTATATTGAAAATGCATGAACTAGTTAGTGCTGAATTTGTGGCAAAGTGGGTTTGATATTTTTATGGGTCTGGTTATTATAATTTTCAAGGTTTATTTAATTAAACCCTACATCTAAGTAATTTCAGGATCATTAAATGTGTTTACGCCATAGTGACTTAAGCCTGTTAATGAACACATTCTTAATCAAAGTTTCTTTTATTGTATTGGTGGTGTAGTTTAAAAAAAAATTAAATTCTGCTAATAGAAAATGTCATTACTGTCCGGGTAATGGTGGGAATGCTGTAATCTTCAACCAGGCAGTTTGCTTACTGCCCACAGCTGGCAATATAAATACCCAAAACTGAATATGACAGCAGAATACGTACCTTCTTCACAAGGATGAAGTGCTTTTAATCAGCATATTCAGTTACTCAAACTGGTGTCATTAATTTAAATTTTAATTTAATTTTTAAAGATTTGATGGCAGCATGCAGAGGAACTGAGTTCAGTGGAACTTTGTGAATAACACGGAGGACCTAAGCAGGTGGCAATTGCTTGGTAAAACATTACTGTTTGTGTTGTATCCACTAGTTAATCCGCTGAGCTCATCTTAAAAGATCCGAGGCTCTGCAGAAATATTTGTGAATCCTCAAGGAGGAGGAATTCACAACCCAAAAAAGCTGTAATAGCTGTTTCTGTTAGTGTGCCTCCTTTCCCTGCCATCTCCTCATGTAGCAGTCCTTGACTGCTGCTGAGATGAAGGTGTGTCGAACAGGACGTCTTCATCTCAGTCACATTGCAGAACTGAGTCATTGCAGAAGTAAGACATTGCTTCCCTCACACAGGTGGACCCAGTGTGTCCCTGTCCCCCAAACCCTTCTCTTAAACTCAGCTGTTTTAGAGACTGACTTGTGCCGTGTAGTAGAAGCTCACGGGAGGGGATGGGGACTCCTGTGTTAGTTTAAGTGTTCACAGTGTGAGGAGGGCAGTACCCGTGTTGTGAAGGTGACAGGAAGAAATGAGACAACAGACGTGCTCTTGTCATTCTGCTTGACCTGGAGTCCCTCCAGCCTAACATGGGGGGAAACTGTCTGGGAGGGCACCACATTTTGCAATACACCCTTCTTGTGCACTCAGTAACGCAAACTATCCAGAGCTCCTGTTCCAAGGTGTAACTGCAGAAACAGGCTTCCAGGTAGGAGCTGGTGTTTCTAGAAGTTTCAAGTTGCTTGGGAGGAAGGAGTACAACTGCACCAAACCTACATCAAGTTGGCATGGATGTATACGAGTAGAATATTTTGTTCTTTTAGTTTTTGTCCACAGCCTTTGTAAAGCAAAAGCCAGACAACCATCCAAACAAAATCCCTGCTTTTTTTTTGGGGGGGGATGACCTAAAATGTAAGAATAACAATGGAAATTAAAATACAACAATTTGAGCTTTGCTGCTGAAATAGGTACAAAAATATGCATGTACACGTGAGTTTGCACACACACAAACACACAAGTGAGTAAATGTCTTGCACTCCAAACGTTTATTCACAGGTATTATTGATCAAGAATTTGGGAATGGCTCTCTTCATTCATGCATCAGGTGAACCTGACGTCTCCTGGTTGAGATACTGGGCATCTTCTCTCCATTTTAGGGTAGTATAGCATGGGATTTCCCCTATTTCTGCTATTGCCCTTTTCCTTCCAGTGCCTCTGTAGCAATGAGCATCACAGTTCCCATCCTGCACACAAAGTGCATGTGAGAAAGCACAAGACAGTTAATAAGTCTGTCCCACATTGTGCCAGTATAAGCGGAGCAGGAATGATGTGGTTTCCTTCACTTCTGAAGCCAGATCTGGACAGAATCTCTCTGTGCTTCAAGCCCTGGGAGACTCTGCATAGTTCTCACAAAGTTATGACACCTGCTTATTTTAAATGAGATCCTTTCAGAGCCAGCCCTGCTATTGCTTATTTTCTCTTCTGTGAGTTAGTGAACCCCCGTTTCACTCCACTTAGATTACATGACTCGGCAAGTGGTGCTTCTTGCCAGCTTCTGGCAGGAGCCGCTGCACCTGTGCCGGTGCCACTGAGGGAGCTTCAGCTTTGCCACCATGTGCCGGTTCCACGTGGCCTCTGTGCGGCTGGTGCAGCGCTGCGGGTGGGGAGGCAGGGGGAAGGCAGCACAAGTTGGAAGAACTTGCCATAAACGTCATCTTTGCTATCTACAACACGCACCTGGTTTTACAAGACCGTGATTCACAGTAGTAGTGAAAGCAGAAGTACCAGGAGTTTTGTGGTCATTTAATCCTTCACTGTTTTTTTTTTTTTTGTCTTTGTTCTTTTAGAATATCTGAAGAAGAACCCGCTCAGGAGGGAAGTCTCTGAGGCCTACAGAAGACTGAAGAGCACCGTAGACAAATGTTTGTCCATGAGTGGCTACTCAGAAGTGAACCTTGGCAAACTCTTCACCGTCAGTTTAGGAAGATCTGTGGGAGAGTCCAATAATGAAAGACAGTGACGGATTAAAAAATGGAGGGAGGCGAGAGGCTAGTTCCTTGTTTAACAGTAATGATCTCTTAAGCAGCTCTCTGTTTCTGTATGGACAATGATGTTTTAATAATCTCGTCTCCTTGGAGGAAAAACAGAAGATGAAAATGGGATGTGTGATTCACGTGGACATGAAGTATTTGAGGTGTTTTTATCTTCTGTTCTTTTCTTCTTTGAGAAGTCAGGATTGTTAAAATACGCCGTAGTTCATTTTTGCAGTATATTTTGTTGTGTATTTAGACCTATGAGGGAAAAGGGGGTGGGGGAATTGCTGCTTTAATTGGATAATTCCCAGTGAGAGTTGCTGGAATGTAAGTGATCCTAGACTTTGCTCCAGGGTATTTAGTAGAGGTGCTCTCAGGAAGAGAGGTTAGTAGAGGTCTCAGTAGGAGCACTAATGTTTTGCCTTTTTCACAGTTTATCTCCTTCCTGATCATAAACATACCAATTAAAAAAAAATACTAAACCTAAATGCCTTTAAATGTCTTAATACCTCCTGAACAGAGGTAGGGACACTGTACTTTTACATTTATTGAAGGTAAAGAACGACTGAAAATTGGAGGTTCTAAAAATAGGAACCATCTTTTTTATTAAGAGTCTTTCCATGCGCCTTTAAGCATAGTATTTTGCCATGTTGGAAATTTCTTATGTGGATATAAAGACATGCACATGTACAAAGCTTGTTTCATACCTACACAGAATATAAATGTATCTCGCTCATTTCTTTCCATGCAAAGTATTTGAAAGTAAGCAATCAATTAGGAAAAACTTGTTTGGGATGGCGTTGTAAGCAATAACGGGGAAGGGAAAGCAGCAAATCCTTGTTGCTGTTTTGTAATAATTACTGTACTGGAGGCTTTAAAGGTTTTATAAACAAATTGTATTTTTCATTTACTTGTAATAAAATGACAAGCAGATAGGACAAGAAAAGAGCGTGAATTTGGGTACTTGCTGTTGTACACAAAATATTGTTGTACTCATGTTTAAGTTTGCGCTGTGATATATTAATGTAAGGTTATACAAATGTTCTTTTAAATCTTTAACAGTATAAAATGTAAAGTTTTCTTAACACTTGAAGGAAATAAAGTTTTCTAGTAAAAGAGAATTTGATTTGATCATCATCTGACTGTTGAAAATGCTCCCTGCAAGGTCGTGTTCCTCTAGACTGCTCCCAGTTTTACAGCAGCGCTTGTGTGTCCGTGTTTAGGGCAGCCCCCCACTAACAAAGGGAGCTTGCGGGAGAAGTGAGGGCATCAACATGAACGTGTTGAGCACCGGAGGGATACGTGTGTCTGTGTGCGTGAGAGCATTTTATGACGTTCATTTGTCCCTAAGTGGCTTTGGAAGATGCTGCGTGTCAGTGTGGGTAATGTCTGCTTGAATGTGCCTCACTACACAGCCCTCTTCTGAGCAACTTGTAGGACTAAACCCTTTCAGTTTTACTCACGTTGAGTCACACACAGTATGTGAGAAATCGAACCTCCTCGGTCCCCGGTTTTGTGTTGGTGTTGTCCCACCCCTGGTGAGCTGTCGTTCCTTCCCAACGTGTTTTGTTGGGTTATTGTACAAGAGACTTTATGTGGAGGGTTGTCTTGGAGAGAAGGTGCCGCTGCCTAAATGACACGACGATGTTGCAGCTCTTTAAAAGATCCCCTGGCTTCCTGTCATTTCATGCAGGGTTTGGGGTTTGGGTTTATTTTCCCCCCACATTTTTCATGCCCAACCCAATTAGGAATATGAAGATATTACTGATATTTAACCGGGTAGAATGCCTTAGGGAAGCAAAAATTGTGACCTTCTCCTCCAAACATGAGGTATACAAATAAAAAGGATAGATATGGCATAACCTGACCCCGTGGCACTTGTATGTATCTGTATAATTACAGCTGAAGAGCCTGTTAATTTGCAAGTTTAGGGATGTTTAGATTAAATGAGAGTGTTGTGGAATGATTGTGTAGGGCGCCGCAGCCGATAGTAGCCCTGCGAGGAGCTGGGGGGAAAGGCGATTCCCTGCGGAGGAGCCCGGGAAGGGCGAGGGGCAAAACCGGGGAGCCCCCCACAGCCCCCCCGGCAGGGTCGGGGGGAAGTCCGAAAGGGGGGGCTTGTACCCCAGGTTAGAGCAATTTTTGATTCCTCTGAGCAGGGTTGGTCAGATGAGAGCTGAAGGCTTGGCAAGGAGCAAACTGGATCCGTTCCCCCTCCCCGCTCTCCTCTCTAATAAGCTCTGGGCACCGTGCCTCCTCTTGGCCCCGGGGGAAAGGCTGCGAAACGCGAAATCGTCTTTCTAGCGTTTAATATTAACCGGGGCTGGTAAACGCGGCGCCGTCCATAATTTGGGAAGGACTGAAGTTCGCAGGTTTGCGTTTCGAGGCTGATGTGGCTGGAATCGCCTTCCCTTCCTCTCATCCCTCGTTCCACACCCCCTTCCCCCCCCCCCCGCCCCCGACGCTGTTAAAATTAAGGTTTGCGTTTATTTGTATTTATTTGCAGTTGGGGAAGGGGAGCGTTGATAAACTGAGACCGTCGCCAGGTTTCGCCGATGACATATGTGATATGAAAAAAAAAAAACGCCACAAAATCCCCTCCGCAAACACGTTTGTTCTGTGCCAAAACCCCCTCTTTTCGCCGCCAAAGGCGCTTACCCAGCGCCGGGAGCAGCGCATCTTCCTCCCCTCCTGCCTCCTTCCCCCGTCCTCCTCGGAGCACCTTGAAACGCGCCTTAATTGAATAGTCCTCCCGCACCCTCCTTATAGCAGTTTAATAGATTAACTCATCTGTGCCAGCTTCAAATTTCAGATTAAAATTCCTTCATCCCGAAGGCAGCATTATCAGGTTGTTGGAGGCTGTTTTCAAACCTTGGTTTTGAATAGCAGCGGCTCTGCATTAATTTAACCACTAAGCTAATAAGTAGGTTTCGTTTTGTTATGCTAAGCTTTATTGCTTTTCTTTTGATCAGAATGGTGTTGTTGAGCAAAGCAGCAGACAAGGCATTCTTTGATGAGGGAATTAGCGCTCTATTCTTCCTCTATTATTCATAGCACAGTGGAATATGTAAGTACCTGAGGGTGTCAAAGGAGAGCAGGCTCTATTGCAAAGTGTTCGCCTTGTTTCTCTCAATAGCTGACTATGAGATGATAAACCGCTTAATACACTGCGCTAATTGGATGAGAGCAGAAAGAGATGGGAATTAAGGCACGGCGAAAGGAGAAAGTGCTACCAGCCTTCATTCACTCTTTCACCGCTTTAACAGCACCAAAGGAGGCACAAGCTTTCTATAAGCAGACTAGGGGTTTTGTGCGGAGATAAAATGAACCTGTTAGTGGATTCAAGTAATACACTAATTATTGCACAGTATAAATACCACTACTGGTTTTATAACACGGAGGTAAACTTCTTTTGAGAAGGTTATAGGATTGCTTGGCAGCAGTATAGATCCTAATAAGGGACCAGAGTAATAACCCCCTGGATTAACAAAATTGCTGCTTGTAGAAGTATGATTCGGGCTTTTACGAAGATTTCAGCGGAATGAATAAAAATGACTGAATGACATTTCTTAATGCGTAATGGCTTGATAATGATTCCCCTTTCTTTAAG
>WAAB01006332.1:71134-95416 GCA_013389865.1 Piaya cayana | reverse complement strand
AAAAAAAAAAATTAAAAAAAGAAAAAGAGCGGGGTCGTTGCGGGGCTGGCTGCGAGGTGGTTTTAACCTCGCGGGGACCGGCGACCCCCTCGTCGCGGCGGCCACGAGTTTGTCACTGGCTGAACAAACGACAGCTCCAAGTCCCCCGGCGGTGCGGACACCCCCCTCCCCCCCCTCCGCGGCCCCTCCTGCCGAAATCGGGGGGATCCCTCTCCCTGCGGGCGGGGGTGGAGCTGGGGCGCCGGGCGCAGCCCCTACCCGGGCTCCAACAGCAGCCGGGGTGGTTGTTTGGTTGGTTGGTTTTTTACTCCCCCCCACCCCTCTCTCTTTTGCGATGGAGAAGAAAACGGTGACAAATACTTAAAAGCCTCCAGCGCTTGCTTTATCGCTGTTTACTTATGGGGAAAAAAAGGAAAAAAAAAGAAAAAAGGAAAAAAAAGAAAAAAAGGAAAAAAAAAGGCTTGTGCGGGAGCTTATAGGCATGGAAAAACCTCGTCGTTCCCTCGACCTGCCCCCTCTGTGGTTTCCTTCCCTTCCCTCGACGTGCTTTGCCCCTGCAGGAGCTGAACCCCGCACACCCGTGCGAGTCGGGGAGCCGGAGCGCAGCCCCGCGCTCTCCTGCTGATGCGGTTTAGCGGCTATTTCTCTCCCCGCCTCCCCCTCCCCCGTCGTTTGTTCACGCGTACGGTTCCGTGCACAGAAGCACCAGGTCTGGGCATGGGGAAGGCGAGATGCCCCTGCTCCCTTGGTAGCAGGTGCTGGAGAAACATCTGGTGCCGTTTAGATGCGAGGAACTGCTGCACGGCTCCCCCGCCAGCCTCATGGCATCGTTGTATCGATTCAGATGAAATCTATATCTTTTTTTTTTTTTTTTTTCACCTTTATGGACAATGCTGTTCCAATAGCTCTTCCACAGCTCAGTCCCAGGCTGTGGAGGTGAGCGGAGGACTGACCTCGAGTGCACCACCGCGACTCCCAGAGAAGCAACCTTGCTCGCTGCTGCAAGAGTCCTCTTAATCAGTTTTAAAAAAAAAATCAGCATAAAACTCCAGCAGGTACTTGGAGGGGTGTGTGTGTGTGTCAAAATACCTCAAGCTGAGGGAGACCCAGCACCCCTGTGTGTCCCCTGGGGCTCTGCCGAGTCATTGGTCACTGGAACACACCTCTGGGTTCAATGACTTAACCACCTTCTCATTTAAAGTAGGATAAATATCATCCCCCTATTATGGATTGGTACTTTGAGGGTTGAATAATCTATACCCAGACTAGAATTGCTTTGCAGAGTGGTGTTGGACATAAGCACCTCCGAATCCACATCCAAAAGAAAACCTCATTTTGCAGGAACTTCTTTTTTTTTTTTTTTTTTTTTTAACTCCCATTGCCATTTTCACCCTGTTCTCCAGGACACGAGGCTGCAGCCTCTGCCAAAAGGGTGAATGGAGGGAGCCCTGCGGGGAAGGCAGGACTGCCAGGTGTCAGTGCAGCTTGCAGGAGGGGACCTGAGACCTGCGATGAAACCTGGTGGCAAGTCCCCAACAGAGTGGGCAGGTGAGCTGCAGCGAGCATGGCTGCATCCTCACCTCACACTCAGCTGGATCAGCAAGGTTCCAACTGCGGGGACACGCAGCCATTTGCTGTGCTGTTGCTTTCCTGCTCTGTGAAGCAGCACTAGTGTTTGTTGCTCACTCTGGTTTTGGTGCTGGCTCTGGGAGCAATTTCTGTATTAACCTGTATCTGGATAGAGGCTTGACATCAGCACTGGTGGTGACTGTGGCATAATCATTCACGTTTAATATTTAGCCCGTGCCTGTGTGTGGGCAGAATCTGGGCCTCGGTCCATACATTAAATTGAAAAATGTATTTTCTAAATCCATTTTTATTCAATTATCATTGTTTTTTTTAATTCCTTAGTAGTTTATTTTTCTGTTAACATGATTTTCAGTACAGAGAACAGCAGTTAGCTTTAGGTGAATGTGTTTCCCTTTTATTTCTCTCCTGCTGTTTCCTCACTACTAATAACTCAAAACATCTCCTCTGGTCCACACTCTAGAAGNCATTTAATATTTAGCCCGTGCCTGTGTGTGGGCAGAATCTGGGCCTCGGTCCATACATTAAATTGAAAAATGTATTTTCTAAATCCATTTTTATTCAATTATCGTTGTTTTTTTTAATTCCTTAGTAGTTTATTTTTCTGTTAACATGATTTTCAGTACAGAGAACAGCAGTTAGCTTTAGGTGAATGTGTTTCCCTTTTATTTCTCTCCTGCTGTTTCCTCACTACTAATAACTCAAAACTCTGGTCCGCACTCCAGAAACATTCCCTGCTCACTTTTGAGCTGGCACTTTTTTTGCATGGCCACGTGACCAGAACAGGTCTATAATGATGACTGAGAAATCCAGTCACCAACAATAACTCTGTTGGATTTACTGCATTTAACTTATTTACTTCGTTTAACTTATTTATTCTTTAAGCCTCATCACCAAGCCAGTGCTCCTGGATATTATTTGGGAAAATAGAGCTGGGCACGCAACCCGGTGGTGCAACCCCTCTGGATATCACTCTCCCTCCTGGAGTGTATGTGCTGTCCTCACCTTTGCGCCTCAGGTGTGACTTGGGGAGCAGAGGCTGGGCAGAGAAGTGTGTGTCCTTTGCTGGCACGTCATCTCCTCCAGGTCACTAACCTTAAAATCCTGTTGGGGCTGGTAGTTTGCTGGCTGAGGCTGAATATTACCAGTACCATCTCTATCCCTTTACCATTTTCCTGTCCCATCACGTTGTCATCTTGAGTCCTTCAAAAGCCTTTCCTAGGGTTTTAGATTTACTTAGGAGCCCCTGACTTTACTATTTTTAACTCTCCATCCCCTTCCCATGTAAGTCCTTTCCCAGATATCTTGGCCTCCCCACATTTCCACAAGCTCTGGCTGCCACTGCTGGCTGCAGCAGGGCTTCTTCAAGGAAGTGGTGGATTTCCTGGCCAAGTGTGGCTTCAAATCAAGAACAGTGTTCCTGCCAGACATATTTGCACCTAATGTAAATAATTTGGCTAAATATAGGAGGAGCTGGGTGGGGTCCTGCATCCTACAGTCCTCTGACTGTGTCTTCCAGGAGGCTGGCTGATGAATGGAGATATGGGTCTTCTGACTCTAGAAAACTCATGGATAAAATCCCAAGTAGCTTTCTTGCAGTGAACCATAGAAACTCAGTGAAATTGTTAGTATATTAAGGTGAGGTGGTCAAAAAAATTAAAACAATGATCGTAGGCTTATTTAACATTATACCCTCTGTGTTATGTGCTGACTAGAACTGAGCAAAGGCTTCGTAACAAATAATTTATTTGTCAAATGTATTCTCTTCTTCTGCTCATGGAATATCCATTAGCAAAACCATCATTTTCTCAAATGTTTTTGTGATCTACATGCTCCAGTGGTTCCTTTAAGTGAGTAACAGAAGGCTTGACTGCAAATGGTTTCCGCTCTTTAGCTGTAGTTGACCAAATAAACCCCCTAGTATCGATTGCATTACCCGCCTGTTGCGCCAGCAACACACTGGTTGTGCAAATAGGTGTGCGTGTGTGTGTGAATGTAACAGCTGGGTTCCCTCAGCTCATCCCTGAGCTCCTCTCCACACGGGTTTTCTGCAAGCGTTTCTACCACTGAAACGCGATCACTCAACTAACTGCAGAGGGGGTGTGAACACAGCTGAAGCAAAGCCATTAAAAATTCAAATGAGCTTACAATGAGCAAAGGACATTTTTTTTTTCACCCTCTTTGACTAGCTCCGGTGTGACCTTCATGTGGTGCTATGTTCTATTTCAGTAAACGCAGCCACACAGGGACAGAGCAGGAATCAAAATGATCTGGAGAAAGGCAAGAGTTGGACTTGGTCTGGGGTTTCCTTGCGTGGGCGATGTTATCCGTGAGATTGAGGTTTTTTAATCCAAAATCAAGGCTGCAGCAAAATAGGATAATAGGGGAAAGAGACACCAAACTGTCTGTGAAGCCCTGTTTAACCATTTCACTCAATTAATCTGACCTTAAACCCATACTTATTATTACTGTTTTCTACATCTGTGGACGTCATTGCCTCTGTTTGTCACTTAGGGATCACGGTTATCTCATAAAGATTAAAAAAAAAGATACTTGGTTAGGAAGAATCTGCATTTCCCAGAAGGGAATGGGCATTTTTCCCATAGGAGGCTGCGGCTCATGGACACATGGAGAACATTCTTCAATGTCCTTGTATTAAGAGGTTCTCTTGTCAGTGCTTCTCACAGTTTTAGGGTTTTTTTGTTGTTTTTTTTTTGTGTTGCCACCTTTATACGGAGAACCCCTACGATAAGTCATGGCTGGATGCCACTTAGGTTGTCAAAGCATCTGTTCTGATACAGCACCCCTTTTTATCTGTTTAGTATTCTACATATCTTTTAATGTAAGTTTCAGAGTACTCTGTGGTGCTTTGTAGGAAGAAGGATATTTTATGAAAATAAACAGCATTGTGTAATCACTGAGGTATGAATGAACTTGCTGTCTCCCAAGTGCAGCACTGCTGAGAGAGACACGAAGTAGAGACCTCCTGAGCTGCACTGGGGACAGTCTATTGATAATGCAGCTAATAGCAGCAAAGCACGTAGAGGTGGATAGATGGAAGAGTTTCTTTCAAGGTACCTAAATCAGGCACAGCTATAAATTAGACTTGTAAAGCAGATTGAAAAGGGAAGACAAAAGTGAGGAAAATCTGATGTTCTGAAATAATTAATAATGGAGATATATTCTTAAAAACGTCTGTGGTAACACTAGTTATGGTTCTGAAGAACATGATAGCTAAGACTGCGTGTGTGTGTGTGTGACGTTACAGAAGAGTATGAGTGGGCTGGTAGGGAGCAGAATGCTTCCTTACAATTTCAGAAGTTTTCTTCTTAGCAGAAAAAAAAATCAATTTGATTTTATATTGGCTCAGCAATTCCAGCAGCTGCAATTTGTTGGACTGCTGATTTGAAGATTTCAATTAAAAAATAAAATAATAATAAAAAAACCCGTGTTTTATGATTTCGCCTGCATACAAAATTCTTAGAAACTTCTATAGACAGATGTTTCCTGTCATGTGCACAGATTGTAAGATCTTGAAATCATGGAGTATATGTTATTATTTGGAATCAATACACCTTCTTGTCTTTTGGCTCTTTATCAAACCTCGAAAAAGACTTGGCATGTACAGAGCTCAGCTATTGTTTCCATTCTTGAAAACTGAAAATAATATTATGGAACCACAGAGAAACTAACTTAAAACAGAAGATGCTGGATTTAACTAAATTATTGTCCTTGTGTTGCAGCCCTTCCGTACTCATTTTTCATTCCTTGAGTCAGTGGGGTTTTCTCATGAGTAAAAGCACATTTGTATGATGACTTTCACGTTGCAAGCCAAGCAATCACAGGACAAGCAGGCAAGGACTTTGGCTGGGCTTTCAGGTGAGCTGGGGGCTACTTGAGAAGCCTATTTGCTTCCTTCAGCAGAGGGTGTGCTATCATCCATTTTGGATACTGATACTTAGGAAAATGTCAGTTTTCTTCCCTTTGAACAAGAGCTAGAAAGGGTGATTTGGCTTTATTCTGGTTTCAGTTTTTGCTTTGTTTTTGGTCTAATATTGTCAAAATGCCTGGAGGGTTCTAGATGTCCTCGGGATTTCTAAAACCAAACATGACTTCTGGTTTTCAAAATCTGCTCTGTGTCAGAGGCTTTTCCATGGACTCATCACTTGGAGTGGTAGCACGTGTCCTCCTTTCCTGAATGCAGACTTACAGGTGAGAATAACTGCATAACAATTTACTCTTATTCTAATTCTTTATCTCATAAAAAGGGCCCAAATAATTATTCTCTTTCCCTGGAACAAGTCTGTACAAATCCAATAGGTAAAGGGATTTTTCAAACCTGAAGGTAGATTCTGACTTGCAGTATGGCAGACAAAACCCTGAATGCCCGTAACATGAATTTTTTTTTTTTTTTCCTTTGTGCAGTACATAGCAAGAAGATGGACTGGGGATCAGGTACTTGAACCAGGCAGAAAGCATTTCATAGGCTGTTCCCAGTTTTTGCAGAGGAAAACGAAGGGCATAAGCATCCAGGGAGAATCAGGTACATCTCACTGAATGACCGTGAGCACTGTGAAGGAAAAGAATATGAACATAGCAGTAGGAACCTAGGAAGACCTTCTTATTTACAGGCTGACAACTGCAGTCTGGATCCAAAAGTAGCCTTACTGAGTCATACAAAAGGGATTATCACTCAGGGAAATACCCAGTAGAATTCAATGGAAACAAGGCTATGATCTGGTAGGAAAAAGCAAGTCAGGTTTGTATTCACATTCTGGTTAAAAAAAAAAAAATCCATGTTAATTTAGAATGAGCTTTTTGACATACCTAAAAGCTATGCAAACCTCAAAATGCATCATCACCTGGGATACCTTTAAGAATCCCTACATGGTGTAGGATACTAAGTTTTCTTTTCAACAGTGCTTTTAGTAAACTAAGTTTGTCTGAGTGTTAGTAGGATTTAGGTCTGTGTCACTTTGGACACAGAATGGACATTGCAAAATCTTCTGGGCATATTTACTCTGAATATTTTACAATAAACTGGGGTTGATTCTGAAACTGCTGGTCCAGGGACACTGGTCCAGGGAAATCTTGGCCATGCATTCTCTTCTGGGGTCTCCTTGGAGTAGAAGAACGTTAGGTGCTTTCAAAATATCAGTATCCTTATAGCAGAGCTCAAATACAGCAAATACCATGGTAAGTAGCATCAATATCTATGGCAAAAGGCCCATCTTTCTAAGTTTCTGTATAGATTTAAAGTTTCTCATGTATATTTTTTTCTCTGAAATGATATCTCCCTACTTGCTGTTCCAAACCAACAAATACACACAGTTGTTGTGCAACACTACTCCAATAGCTAGTTTCACAGTGAGAGATCATCAGCTGCACTATGAGGCCCTTATTCATTCACAGCTTTCCAAGGAAAAACTCAGGCTCCTGCTCAGGGAAGGACCTTGGACTTTGACCCTGTGGCATTGACCAGGACCGAGCCAGATATCAGCAGCCACGAGCTGCACAGGTGAAAAAAATCACAGCAATTCCAGCAGTCTTTTGCAAATTGGTTGGATGGAAATGATGCTGAAAAAAAAAAAGTGTGTGTTGTCAGTACTTAGCTACCTTGCCAGATACTCCTTGTATATTCAAGGGATTATCTGTATGGCTTCTATCTCACTTTAAAAATTGATTTGGGATGCTCTAATATGTTAAGCAAGCTAGTTGCGTGTAGACATGGAGACTTCAGTCAAAAATTGTGCAAGAAACAATTTACCCTTAAGAGATCCCTCAAGGTTCATGAGAAATGCAGCAACTCTCCCTGAAGGGCCAGCTGGTCCATGGAGTACGAAAACACGTGGACCGTTGACATGTCTCCAACAGCAGCATTTCTGTTTGTAGGCAGCGTGTTGCACCAGAAGGGCACAAAATGCGGCAGAGATGACACCCTCTTCTCACATCACTGTCACCATTGCATATCAGCACAGCCCCGTGTCACAGCTCAGAGGGAGCTCCAGGGTGGCATTCAATTTAAGCTACACGTCTATTGGTTTTCTTCTCAGCCCCTTGTGAGCATCATTTGCTTCAGATACCAGATCTACTAATGATTTTTTTTCCCCTCCTCCTTGCTCACACTTTAATTGTGGGGTATATGTAATACCCTTAGGAATAGCTATTGCCACCTGTATTATTATTTATGCTGTGAAAACTAAGCTTGTGGCAATGTATTTATTAACACTGTGCCCTGGAATCACATGCGTTAACAGCTTAATCCTGTGATTGTAAACACTTTTCCTGATATGTTCAAGCACCATCCATGTTTTTAACTTCACGTCGGGAAACTGGGAGCACAAGCAGGCTATGAATTTTACAGAAAATCTATTCTTCACTAAAAAAAAGTCACATATCGAAGAAGTGATTTGTCCATCTAATAGTGCCTGCTTCACAAAGCATAATGTCTTGCAAAAGAAAGAGTTAAACAAAACATTTATGCAGTATAAACTTTGCTCCTTAGCATTAAAATGCACTTTATTCATACTGTAGATTTCTCTTCCAGCCACGGCTATTGTTTGTCACTAACAGCTAGCTTTTGTGAAGTTAATAAATGTGCATAATAAGGACATAAAGGTATGGAGAAGTAATACTGTAATCCTTTTGTTTGGATAATCAGTCTAATGTATGCAAATTAAACCTTATTAGTACTAGGGTTTTGTGTCTGCTTATCAAAATGTGCCATTTTCATGAAAATTGGAAGTCCATTATATAAAGTTATTATTAACAATCATTTAGGAATTATATACGGTATGCAAATTAAAGTTGATTACAACTAATTAAGGGCTTTCTTTGTTATTTGACCTTGTCTGCTTTTTATGTAAATATGTTTCTTTTGGTCTGGCATATTTTTAGACTCAGAAAAGTATATTAAGACAAGTTACATTATGTATTTTTAATATATTTTTGTATTGCATAGAAAGCCCCTTGCTATTGTTTAAGAGTCTGGTTTCATGCCGGGCTGTTCTGTGTATGATGATATCTAGACACACATGCCTCATGGCTTTAGGATGTCTCTGTGAAATGGACCAGCAGCGGGATTGCACTAACACACTTCCAAGGTCCTCCAATGGTCTAAGGAAAAATTATATATATATATATAAAAATCCCTTGTGAAATATAAACAGCCTTCATGCCAGAGTAGCCTTTGTTCCACTACTTATTGAACTGGCTAAGCTTTAGTTTAGAAGATCAAGACACAGCTAAGTAGTAAATGATTGGTCTCTAACTTGCAAGGTACATTGCAGAACGCAATCGCTTACTCTCATCCCCAGGACCACTGATCTCTGGATAAAAGACTTTTAATGCAGATGACACAGTGAGCTCAGGAACAGCAGCCTCCAGGAAGATTTGTGTACCTATCAAAAACCGAGAAGGTTAGGCATTAAGTGAAATGGGAAAAAAACCCCCAAACAACTACTGAGGAAAACTTGGGGGAGTTGAATAATATTTCTATCAGAAACAACAGCAGCATGTAATACAATTTTGATGTGTTTTTATATATAGAGAAGAATCCTGCCATGTAAGCCAGTCACCAATGTGAAGATAGGAGACAGCATATTTTGTGGTGTGTCAGAAAGGGATGTGTAATCAATATGTTTGCACTTTCAGGTTTCTAGTCAGAACAAAACATGCAAGACCAAGAAAGACCAGGGAAGAATAGGCTGAGTCATAAGGGTTATAAGGTAGAAATACATTAGAAATATGTATAAAACGTGTCATCACATCTTCTTTGAGTGTAAAAAATTGGGATCTGAGGAAAGATGAAACTTATACCTTGGGGTTTGCTGAGATTTTCAGCTTTGCTCAACTCTTTGGCACTAAAGGGTGGGCACCTGAGTACGCTAATGGTAGGAAACAAACTTCTGCAGCTGCAAGGTTATGTATTTAAGCAGAAAACTGGGAATATCCTTGCAAAATGAGTTTCTATTCTTTCCTTTCTACATCCCCAATATCTTGCATTTCGTGTCAGGCAATCACGGAGCCTAGTTGGCTGGACATTTGTGGCTTGCAGGGTCTGTCCCCTCTTGCCTTTGGGAAGATCACTGCCATACTTCTGCAGGAAGCATCAGTGCCTGGCTAAGTGAAGGCTCTCAAAAGGTGGAAAGCAAAGCTACAAAGAGGCCTCAAATGTTTTTCTCTAACAGAATAAGTATGAAACCCTGATGCCATCAAAGGTAATAACTCAGGATTTCCCTCAGGGAGGTGAAAGTCATTGTCGTGTTTTTAAAATAGTTGCAATTTTCTGTCTCTAAATAGCACAGACTACAAAATGTATTGCAAGGGGAATATAAAAATAGTCAAACTCTTCAAATCTTTTAATTCAATGAGAATGTAATATGCAATTAAAATTAATTATCTCATAATCGAACTGTAGACACTGATTATTGCATCATTTTCATAAGAGACATGCATCTTAACTTGCATAATTTCTGGTATCACTGCAGAGTTAGCTCAGGAAAGAATCTGGGCCCAAGTGTATTCATGGCTTAGCACTCGCAGTGGAGCAATGGTGGGATATGGATTTTCCTTACATAGTGCTTTAAGAAATCCCTTCACTCCTCCCCAGCATCTCCAAAGCTGTTTTGCTGCTGCATTTTTTTATTCACCGTCAACTTACCTCCAGCTCCTGCATTTCTCCACCTGGACACTTTCTGCCTTCTTGTGGTTTTTCTCTTTTTACTTTAACCCTTGGAGCTCTTCTTTCTTCTTCATCTCATAGGAGGAAGCAACAAGGTCCTGTATTCTACTTTCTTCCAGCATGCCCTGTAGGCACAGGGCAGAGCTGGGGCTGTGGCAGGACCTGCCACTGCCTACTACTGCAGAGCAGAGCAGGTCAAGAGCAGATGGACCCTGAGCTACAGGTTGTGGGGAGCTTCTGTGGGTGGGATTTCTCTCTCTTAGGTGTAGCTTCCCAGGACATTGGTGCTGAGTCCAGATGAGTAACACAGGCCTCTTCTCTGATGATGTGGAACTGGGAACGATGTCTCTGGGAACTGAAGGACTGAATTATCAAACAATATACATTTGTTTCGAGCAAACTCTGAAGGTGCTAATAAAAAATGCAGTGCAATCCAGGTCTCAGTCACTGCAGTGGAAACAAAGTCAGAATATTTTGTTTCAAATCTTGAGGCAGACAAGAGGAAAAGCTAGCATATGGAAACAACTATTGATGGACACAATTACAGCAGCTTCTAGTTGTTTTCAACAAAGACAGCTTTCCATAAACAAATAAGAGCGTTTTAATTTCTGCATTTTTTTCTTGCACATGTCAGCTATTTGGATGGAGATCTGTACATTCAGGTTTCTTGCTCCTGGTGTATGATATGGTCTCTGATTTTGATCACATCATATTAATAGCCCTCAACTAAGTTTGTCAAAGGAACAGCCTAGTTTTGTTCTTAGCACACTGATACCGTAAGGCTGAGACTTTGTGACTTCTCCAGATTCTCAGACTCTGTTAATGAGTCTACATTGATTGGTGTATCAGCGTGGCTGGATGGCAGTTTTTTTCACCCTTTCCAAGCATCCTTCTTCATCCCACCTTGTCTTTCAGAATATGTCTGCTGAAAATGACCTTTTTCCTTGGCCTCTGCAACTTGTTCTGTGCAGAGATTTTTTTTAATGACCTCCACTTGCTGGGATCTCTGTGGCCTCTGCTGACATTTGGGAGACATGTGGATAAGGACATTACATAAGTGCTATGCCTTGTTTCCCCCTTACTGGGTGGCAGGAACCTCTTTCCCATCACTGCATGGCCTGAGTGCTTCCTCCCTGTGTCTTGGTTCTACATTTTTGCCATTCACCAGCGTACTGGATGAACACCTGGAGAAGTCTTTCTAGGGGCAGTGGGAATCTTTTAATAACGACATATCAAAAAAACCCCACAAGCAAACAGAGAAGTGGATTTGCACATTATTCATCCTGATAAATATAACCATAAAATTGCTTTATAACTTTGGACACAGTTGGAGCTTTATAATAGGCTGTCAGTGAAGTAGCACCTGTGATCTTAATGCCTGGGCCTATTTTCCCCATTTGAACTATAAAATCCATTTTACAAAGCTAGGGGGATAGTCCTGGATCTGTGGTGAGGGGTGAGGGTCTAATTCCTTCTGCTGTTCTCCCTCCTGCTGCAGTCTCAATTTTCTACAAGCCACCTCAGTTCTAGGAAAAAACCTCTGATTTTTGCTTTCCTACGGATGAGAGTTTGGAATTTGTCCACATTTTCTTAACTGTACATACACTGGTGTATTTGTGTCCCTATTAGATATAGAAATCATTTTGTAGTTCAGTTTTTTCAAAGAAAACAACTGTCAAACTGTTCTTCAGAAAAAAGGAAGGAAAGAAGGATGAAGTGGGTGGAGTGTAAGTAACAATTACTGTAGGCTGATAATATTTAAGATTCATAGAGGGATGTATTTCATGGGCCATAAATGTATATAACAAATTCGCCTACTCTGTAATCCTTCTCTTTATTGACAACACAACAATCAGCTCTTTCCAGAATGATAAACTGCAGAATGTTTTTCTTCTGCAAACGCTGCATTTGAGCTCAAATAACTCATGTGGAGCATTGCTACTGGAGAAAGCTGGCAAGTCTACTGAGCAAGTTAGTGATTCAGGCATAAATCCCTCACCAAAGGAACCTTCGGCGCCTACTTTCTTTTTGAGTCTTAGATCTTGATTTTCAAATTGAAGGAGGGTGCAAGGGGCTGCTACTCCAAAAAATGCTCAGAATTTGTAGTAGCTGTGTATTTACTTATATATTGAAATACGGGGAAGGGAAAAGTAATTTAGAAACCTCTTCTGCATCCCTCAAGTCCAGCTACCAAGAAAATGAGAAAAGCAAGTCATGCATGCGGGATGCATATCTGTCATTGTATAAACTAACACTACTGAAATAGATTTTCAAAATAAGAATCGCCGTAAAACTTCAAGCAAAACTTCCTTCTATTTCTTCAGACACAGAGGTCCACACCCATAACTTCTTTTCACATTTAAATTAAAAATATTTAATAAAATTAAAATATTTAAATTATTTATTCTCCTTCTTACTTCAAGGAAGATAATCCCACTATAGAAAAAGAACACATTTTCCTTTTCTTTCATCTGAAGTAATTTTTTAATCCAGGACTATTCTGATGGGCTAATAATAGAAAGCAGTTATGAAATGCACCACCTTTTCCCAGCAGATTCTGACAGCACAGCGTAGTCTAACTTTTGAAGATGTGCCTGCTGTGCTGATGGATCCTGAGCCCTGGTTACTTATCCAGCACAACCACCTTTTAAACATCTTGAAATAATGAAATAAAAACTTGGGGCAAAGTCATAAGAAATGTAAGCATGTGTTTCCGTCCCTGGAGCCTGAAGCAATTCTTGGTCCTATTACCTGTGGAAAACACTAACCTAGCCCAATATTAAGACTTGTGACTCCGGAATAGCAAAGGCCCTGTCCTATACTCCTCTCCTTTTGTGCTTTTGAGATAACAGAGATACTGTATTGTTACCTATACCTGAATACTGGCACCTGACTTTTGGCTGGGAGGATGCAAAGTGAGGAGGAGGGACTGCAGGCACATGGCTGAGGTTGCTGGTTTGTACCAGCATCCCTTCCTCAGGATGTAAGACATGAGGGAAACAGTGGTGTCCTCCATTGCCTCTCAGTTGGGCACCCTCAGAGGGCTGGTGAGGGATACAGGGACTCTGAGGCGGCTGTAAATTAAAGCAGAGCTGCTCAGGACGGAAGGTGGGAGCCATGTGAGTGGTGCCCTGCTGTAATCTTTTCAGCTTCTTGCAGTGAGCATATCCCTGCAAAAGAGGGAATCTGACTCATTAGCTTTTCATCTTTTAAAAGAAAAAAACAAAGAGAAAGATAATTCCTCTTTTTGGTGCCTGCTTTTTCCCCACTCTGATATTTCCTGTATGTACTAGGTTTTGTATTTTCCCTATACTTCGAAGACCCTTAATAAATAAATATGTGAAGATAAAATTGCTATTCAGATTTGATTGTCTCTAACTATGTTAAGAATGAAACAAAAATCTAGTGATCTGTGATTTTGTGTGGGGAAGGTAGCTCAATGATGTTCAATCCAGTAGGAGAGATATAAAGAAAGAGGAAAGAAAAGAACAGATCGGGAAAGTACAATAAAGAACAGCTTAATACTTTAATGGTCTGCAGAGAATTTTCAACAATGCCATTGCTAATACCTAGTATTCCACTAAGCTCCATTCCCACCATCACAAAACTATTAGCTTTTTGGTAGTCACAATCTTCCCTGTATCTATATCATGTCTTTTCATTGCTTTTTATTTGTCTTTGTCTTCTTCTGCTTGACTGGTAACATGCAGCACCCTTGTGCTGTATACTTATTTCAAGACTGACTGCAACAGTTATAAATATCTCCTCGACACTGAAGGAGGCAGATAAAAAAGCGATGAGCTTCACTAGCCAGAGTTCTGAATTGCTGCAGACAAGAGAGTCTGTCAATAAAGCCTTGTGAAATAAAAATATTGCTGGCTGGTTTTTTGTAAGTTAAAAGAAGACACCTTTGGTTATATTCATGATAGCAGAGACAAAATTATGATTAGAATTGCTTTTCCTCTTGCACTTTGATGCAGTACTTGAATAGCCAGAATAGATGTTTTCCTATAGCAGCAGGACCATGCTTGCTATCTCCTGAATATTTGGTGCTCAATCATGATTTTGATGAAGATGTAGCAGTAAACTTTTAGCTCTGGGTGGGGAATTGGGGCACTTTGTGCTGCATCTGCTGTTTGAGGGGCAGAAAAGCCACTGGATTTGCTGTGTTAGGCCATACACTAGCATGTAAAGGATCACAGTGACACTTTTTCTGCCAGGTGCTGTGGAAGGTCTGCACATCTCCTTTGTCTGCAACATCAGCAACACATCTTTTTTTTCTCTGTGCTTTCAAGAGATAAACAACATTTGAATTTGGTCTCCATGGATAAACACAGTATAAAATTAAAAGCTTAACAATTTTTTTTTCTCCTTTTATATGTTGCTTCTTACCAGTTATTCAAGGTGTTGGGTATGTTTTAAATAAACAATATTTAAAACTTCGCACAATTATTTGAGAATCTGGCTGCTTATTCTTTCAGCTTGGTGTTTTTTTGAGACCCATGCATCAGCTCATCCAGGGACATTCCCTGCACCAAGGTCTTTAGTAGAGAAAGGCAAACGATGGAGTATAGATCAGGTGACAGAGTTGTGTTCTAAATGTTTACTACGTCTTTTACAGCAGCATCTCCAGAAGTCCACCAAGGATTAAGACTTCAGAGCGTGACAAGTGAGTGCGTAGGAATCTGTCAAAGTACCAGAACAGGATTATCCAAAACAGATATGTGGTCACAGGAACAGTTGCATGGTACTTAGCATAGCTTGTGGTGTGATGATCCCTTGTCCCAGAGCTGTGCTTTGCAGGCCCTTCTGGCAAAGGAAGTTTTTATATGGAATATAGAGGGAAATAAGGCAGTCACTTTGCAGAAGCTGATAAAAATGCTCTTCATATGCAAAGAGTAAAACCTGGACTTGCTTTGGAGATGAGAGGGTCATCAGGTGGCAGACTGAAGGCAGGAATTAATTGTGAGGTAAGAGGTGGTACACGAAAGGATGAACTATGCGCTGAAGAACCATGAAGGTAAAGGCTAAAAACTTGTGGTTGATGAGTGAAGACAGATGGCAACATGTGTCTCAAATTGACAGTTGTAACGAGAAACCAAGAAAGGTCATGTTGCCACTGATGTCTTGAATGGGACTTCAGCTTCGCACTGATGTTTTATGAATGAAGGTTTTGCTTTGTGTAATGGCTTAACACCAGAGCAGGTCAGAGTGACAAGTGAAATCCTCGCTGTGGTGCAACTGCTGGCTCTGAGGAGGAGACTGGGATCTCTTTTAGCATTCAGTGTGGGTGAGCAGCTGAGAAGGGTGCAAAGTCTCAGGCACTAGGCACAGCAGAGATGCCTGAGGTAGGCAGAACCAGGCAGTGTCAGGAGCTGCAGGGAAATCAGACAGGGAGACGTTCTACATGACTTTGCCCTGGCCTAGCTTAAGGAGCTGCATGTATTTTTATTTAGGCAGCAAGAAGTAGACCTAATGAGAAAAGCTGAAGGAAGCTTAAGAGGAAATGGTTTGCCGTCATGGGAAGTGGGTACATTTCACTTTCCTATGGCCTATGATGTCTGATCATACTGAGTAGCATCCTTCCAATCCTTCAATGCAAGAAGAGCTTTGATATTGATCATTTAGGTGACGCATGATGTATAATCCGATTTCTGTATAGTACTCTTTATCCAAGCTGCTTTGCTCAATTAAACTGTGCTCACCAGAGACTGTACAAATCTGCTGTAAAGTTCATGTCATGACCGTAATTCCTATCAATTTCTACACCGGAACATATATTAATGGAAACACGGGGATATATTAATTGTACCATTTTGAATAAATGCAACCTTAGCAGAGTACATTTTTTTATTATTATTTAATAATTATGAGTTCAGGCTTTTCTTCATTTCCTGCTGTGAGCTTTTAAAAGTCACTGCCATGCTGAAACATAAATAGAGTACGTGATGTAACACTTTGCCTTGGCAAATAACATAGACATTTTTACCCTAGGAAAATGTAATGAAATAAAAAAGCTCATGTTGAAACCAAATGAGGTAAAACCCAAATCAAGATGAAATAATATTTACTTAAAAAAATAAACTAATGTTTGCTAAGATTTGAGTAAGCAAAAAAAAGAGAAAAATCTGCGGAGAGCATGAAAATAGTAAAGTTTTTTTTAAAAAAAGTCTTTAAGAATGTGGATGAGAAAATATCCAACCTGCTTAAGATTTTTTTTCAGTTGTTCCATTCTGTATGTAAAAAAAATCCACCTGGGATGATGCTCATATTCTCCCAGGCAGCAGAGAGTCAGAAATGGAGTCCAGCATGAGGCATGAGGACAAGGAGATCTGGTACCATCCGGAACACATGGAGTATCATCATTTCATGTCTTATTGCTTGGTCATCAAACTGATACATTTTCTTCCTCCCCCATCTCCTGTTTGGCTCCTTCTTATTTCCTCATCTATGTATTTTTTCTTTTCTTCTTTGTCTTCTGCTCTTAGCCACTTGCTTTGTTCTGACAATATGATTACTTAATGCTTACCTGCCAAATTAACTGACTTATTTTACCAACGAGTGGATATACCATTCCTGACACTTGATACTTGACAATCTTTTCTACATCCATGAAGTATACACTATAATGGGAAAATTCCATTAAGTATGGTGCACTTTTTCTACAACACGCTCCTGTTACATACCAGCATGAACCAGTACATGTGTTGGTTTGCCCTCTCAGTTTGACTTTTTAAGGCAATAAAATGTGAATAATTAAAAAAATCTTTTACAACCCACTCATCCTCTCTGCTTTATTCCAAAAATCACACCCAACTGACCTCTTACTGAGAACGCTGTTCCATTCTGCAAGACTGTGTCTTTTCACAATGAAAAGAAAAAACCCTGTTCAGCTAATTGAGCAATTTGCTTAACTGGATATGCTGTAAAAATGTATAGTGGAAATGCTAATGTATTAAGTATGAGTGTGTATTTGTATGCGTGGGGAAAAAGAAATGCTATGTAGATGCTGTAGTTAGAATGCTGCATAAATACCTGAGGCAAAACAATTGTTACCAGAGGTATATTTTGAGGTTTGCCTGCTAAGAGTTGTTCATTGTCAATAAAATGGAAGTAAATAAAAGGAAATTACTTAAATTTGGCCTGAACTTTATTGCTTACATTTACTTTCCCCCCCACCTCCTTTTTTTTTCGCTTGGGAAATCATCATCATCTGCTTTTTAATAGCATGGTACCTGGATCCATGGATCTGGATACCTTTCCACAGAAAGCACCGGGAAACAAGGGGGGGGGGAGTCTCCTTCCCAAAATGCTTACAATGTTTTGCAAGACAACAGCAAGAGCAGGGAACACCTGTGGTTCTGTGATGATGTTGCTCAATGCAGCAGGTTGCAGCACAACAGCCACCCCAATTTTGGCCGCATTTTGCAGGAAAGCAGGAAGGAGGGATTTGAAAAAGAGTGGTGAGATTGCTTTGTGGGTGATCATCAGAGGTCCCCCAAATTGTGAAGGACAATATTAAAAAATCATGCAATATCATCAAGGAGTTGACACGGGTTGGAGCTACTGGCTGATAAAAGCAGAAGGTGACCTCTTGTGACATAATAAGAGGTAGGTACCATTGTGTGAATCAGCTCTGAGTGGGCATGAAGTGAGTTCTGGCAGTGGGGGTTTTTTATGTGATAAAATGTATCAATTTCTCGGACACACCAGAATGAGAACTTAAACATTTTGGAAAGAAACAAGCAGTAAAAAATGATAAAATTCCATTCAAGTGATAATGCATAGGATATAGTCACACCAGATGTCCAGGAGGGATGTGGCAGATGGGGGAGCCACATGTTTAAAGTCATCAGTGAAGTCATTGGTCACTTTTCAATGTTTAATGGAGTGCAGCAAAACCACAATCCATAAACCCCCATGTTTCCCTCCCTTTCAGAAACAGTACTGAGAACATGTTAGGCTCTGAGCATGCTCTTGAGGATGCAAAACCACAGAGGCTGAAGGACATACAGGCACAGCAGAAAACTGAGGTAAAGAACAATGTAGTTTTCCTATCTTTGCTTTCCCATTTTCTCTAGACAGAACAGGGCTGAGGCTCAGCCAGGAGCTTCCTCTGTTGCAGAGGCAGCTATAAGCAGGGCTGGAGCAGAGGCAAGTGTGAACAAAAAGAGGCTTTTTAAGAATAGGCTACTGAATGTTTGCTTTTAGTTCCTGAATATTGCAGCAATGCAGTACCCATGTAATTTATTTATATGGAAGAATACTCTGCCAGGGATAAGCTACCTGAGTTCTCTTTATGAAATCTGTAGGTCTCCCACCTTAAAACCATGATTGTCTTGCTAGATAGCAGAGAAAGCAACATCAAGACAACCTTACAGTGGGAAGAGTATGTTGGGAGGGTGAGTGGTGCATGGGAATTTCAAACTGGAATTAGGAAACAACTGAGAGACTGGCCTGAGATAACAGCCATTTATTATGCTTTTTCTTATGTCTGTGACTGTTTTCTTCCACATTATAAAAATGAGGCAATGGAAGAAATATATGACATTTAAGTTTTAAAATACAGGGGCATGCTGAGTTGCTGCTGTAGTACACACTATGCCTACAAAGCTTGGCAGTCTTTTTAAGCCTATACATTTGTCTTGTTTCTTCCCCCTTTCCTTAGTCCTAATGGGTTCCATCATCCTCCAGTGAGACACTCCTACTGATTATATAGATTTGTTTCTGTTTTAACACAATGGAAAAATGACAGAACGGGGTTTGCATTTGCTGAGGAGATAACCGAAAGTCCCCAAAGGTTCATGGCTAACAACCCATAAGAATGATTGCATCCTTCACAGGAAGATTTCCAGGAAATGTATATGAAATCCTTCAGGAGAAGATGCTAGTTGGCAACATTGATTTATTAAACCTTTCTTATCAGGTGGTGTGATTTTTATGCAGTTTATAATGGAGCAAGCAATGGCTTGCAGGGGCAATGCAGTTTGCTGGCAATCCTTCAAAAGGCTGCAGAATAAGTAAAGCAAACTTTCTCCCTGCCCCCATAATAGCTCCAAGATGCCCATTTCTTTTTACAGTGATAAGTCATTCACTGGGACAACCTCCCCAGGGATGTGGTAGAGTCCCCATCACTGGAAGTTTTCAAAATGCAGAGTGCTAGATAATGTCATCTGGGCGCCCTTCCCCATGAAAGGTTGGACCAGATTATCTTTCAAGGTCCCTTCCATCCTGGGCTGTTCTATGTTCCTACAAAATATAAGACATACTTAGAAAGAGCAAATTTCCCCACTGGCAAGCTAACAATGACTACAGTCCTCCAAGGAAGGACTGAATCTAAAAGCGAAGGAGCTTTTCTGCCCAGAATCTGTTTCATTCCTAGCCAGTTCAAAACCTCTTTTATATATAGTGGGCAGTTTTTGCATATTGAGTAGGAAATAAAGAAATGGGTTTATTTTTCTTCTTTTACTTTCTCTCCACATACTCTAGCAACTTTATGGGCAGGTATTTGAGGATAAATGGATTGCCTTTCACACACAAAGGCTTTAAATAAAATGTCTCTTTTCTGACTAAAAAGTAGGTTAGTAAATTTTTAGTGGTTTTCTCCTTCTACTGAAAATCATCAGCTTATATTTGCTGTAAAAATGACACTGTCATCATAAAAGCTTCTTCTGGGATTCACTGCACCATTTAGACCAGATAGCACTGTAAAGTCCTAATGGAGAAATAAACATTGGAGCATCTTTCCTGATACCATAATTGCCACATTAGGTGCTGCTGTATGTGAAAACAGAAGTACATACAGAATTTCCTTGTTCATTCCATATGCTAGAAACCTGCTGGCATATGTTCTTCACGATATATATACACACATATATGCACACATACATATATATGTGTGTGTGTGTATGTGTGATATACACCAAAGCAGAAGTTTCCTTTATCTTTATGTGGCGATGGAGATGCTTTCTGACACAAATGCTTTCTGTTGCATCCTGGAAGTAAAAACTCACATAAAGAAACTGAAAAACCAGCTGAGAGGAAAGCCAAGGAAAAATGGCAGCAAGAAATTCTGAAGCTAGAAGCACAGCAAAATAGCAGAGATGAAATCTCAAAGCCAGGAAGATATGACAAATCTGGTATGTGGTGCTCAAAACTCCTTGATGTTGTTTGGTAGGAGGTAAAGTCATATTCCAGAGATTTTTCTTCTGTATGGGGACAATTGGCAAGCCTTGCTGAACCTCTGCAGTCCCTACTGGGGAAATTCAGCCGCTTTAGTTGGGATGTGCAGGTACAGTTGGAAAGCTAAGATGCCAGTGCAGGTCACTCAAGGTTGGAGTCACCTCCTCATTTTGCTAGGTTAACACTCTCAGCATGCTGGGTCAGAGAGATACTTACAGCAGTCCCTGTCATGCTGCAGCAGCTCTCTAGCAGAACACTTGTCTGTAACAACAGTGAAGTTCGGCTTTCAGAAAGTAGGGGCTCAAATGTGTTCTCTGTTGCAGGCATATATTTAGGATAAGTTAAATGTAGCTGCCCTAAGGAAAGAACTTGACTTGATAGATTAAAGTAGGGAAATGGGATTGAAGTAGGGAAAAAGGCCCACTGAATTACCCTGACAAAGGCCACTTGTAAGATTAAGAGGTCTGAGTTTAGGAATGCACATTGGGGAACATATTTTGTTGACCTCTTCTCCCAGAGTAATTGAAATTATTCAGCTCTGCTGAGTGTAACTGCCAGTAGCTTTTGCTTCATATAATTGAGTTCTCTACCCTCAATTTGTTTGTCTGTGTTTCAGGTTTTGAAAAAAATAGCACTTAACCTTTTATTGTTTATTCAGAGTTACTTAGAGAAAACAAAAATCTCTGTGTCTGGCTGTATCAACTATGCACATTTTTGCTGAACTCTGGAATGAGGTGAGTGTCAATAAAAAGCAGCTCAAAACCTCTTTCTTCCAGGGTTATTACTGACAGTATAGACAGTCTTGAATCATATTGGATGTCCCTGGCTATGTTAGTATACAAAATGGATACAGCCCCATTCCTCTCATAGGATTCAACGTTTATTTGTGTCAGACAAATATACTTCATTGGGGCAGGTGCTTGCAATTACTGTGTCATCTCTGTTTGGGATTTCACCTGAAACATGAGAAGACCTAAAAAGTCAAAATATTAGAAAAATGGTATTTTACATGTCTTGATCTCAAAGAAGATCTCATTCCAATTGGAATCTACTACTCATGTAGGGAACTTCCCAATGCAAAGTTCTCTGGCTAATGAGGTGGGTGGGATTTTATTAAATCATAGACATCTAGCTTGAGTTTTGTCTCATTGTTTTCTTCTCTTCCACCATGTTTAAGAGGGGGCTTTGTATGTCTGTGTAGCTGCTTTAGAGCTTAGAGTGCCTCTTCTGCAATCTGTCTCCTACTCTTCTTATTCTAGTATGTCTAGCTAAATTTTTTGATGGGTAAATCTCAGGATGATATCTAAATGGAGAAGGAGGTAGGCATGACGGTTAGATTACATGCAAAGCTTCAAGCAACACTGATTTATTTACTACTAACTGATCCAAATGACTTCAATTTTACAATGTCTTGATACCTCTTTGAGGACTATTTCTCATTCTGTAGATGAATGTGTGCTCCCAGCCTGCCAGTGACTCCTTGTGCAGTTCTGGTGTTACCAGCACTGATGGGTAACTTCTGACAAGCGTATGATGTGTGAAACGCATTTTCAACATAGGTCCATCATGATCTTGTATTTTTTCATTCTGAATCTTGTTCCTTAAACTGGGCACTGGGCAGCAGGCTCCTTGCATTGGGTGGCTTGAGAGGGAATGTAGTAAGTTTGCAGTGCCTGGAAGAAGACTGAAGAAGACTTAGCGAGTACTGAGGGCAGGGAGCCGGGGAAGTTCAATGTAGTTATAGATGCCAGGGAGAGGGCTACATCATATTGCCTAGAGAGGGAGCAGGGGTAAGAATGCAAGAGCTTTCATTCTGTCTAGAATCACTCAAATTCCTCAAGATGGGAACCTGCCCAGGGATAACCTGATCCTTATTCTAGGGTGTCTGACATCCTAGAGTACAGCTGATGAGCTGGATTCACATCCTTTTGGCTGGTAGTATCCAGAAGGTGAAAAGTCTTTATCACAAGCTGTTGATGTGCCATGGAGCTGTCATTGTTGCTGATGAAAATCAGCATATGACTCCTCCACCCTGGGCATGTGCTTGTTCTACAGACCTTCACAGTGGGCTCGGCAGCCTGGAGCACAGTCACTGCTCAGTACGTGGAACATAACAGCTGCTGTAGATTCTTCTGTGACTACAATGCAGTATCAAGCATTTTTGTTGGCTTGTAAATCCAGTGATTTCAACCATTTTTGCCATCTATGGCAAAGCAATTGTACAAGCCATGGGATTGTACTTGTGGGGTGGGGTATACAGAAGGAAAAGCTTGTGTTTTCCCCTTCAGCCTCTGATTTCTGTGCTTTTGGCTGTTCTGATGGGTAGGGTATATCCTGTGGCAAACTTCATGGTCAGGCACAGCAGCTTTTGGCGCTCTGAAAAGAAAATTATCACTATCTTCAACCTCTACTTTTCAGAATAAATCTTGTCCAGAATAGCTCTATTGTTCCTCGCACAGTAGAAAACTGCTGTCTTTCCATGAGTTTGGCAGGGTTGTAACACTTCTGAGGGCATGAATTTGCCTGAGACGGTGTCTGTGAATAACGTTTCATAGGCAATGATCTTGCAAACATTCTGGCATGTCAGTGTTCTTGTAGGTTTTTCCATGCACGAATGTACATGACTGAGGGCTTTGGCATGGAGATGTTTTTGTTTGCAAAGGTAGTCAGTTCCCAAGTGTAATGTCAAAAAACCTGTGTTCGCTCTGGATTCTTTTCCACAGTTCTGGAGGTTTATCAAACTATATAACTTCCCAAATAGGACTATGTATAGTTATTTCAGAGAGACTCACCTGTCTGAACAAGTGAAAGTTTACTATGTTTTAAAATGAAAAGGAAATTGGACTTGATTTTGCAAAGATTCCCATGAGCCTTATGTTTGTTTGGCAAATGATCCACACAATGTATTTATGCACAACATTCTTCACATACATGCGAGATACATTTCCTGGTGGGAAAAAAATCCAAGCCTTTTGTAGTCATGCAGTTCTTGACTACCACTTGATATAGGACAGAACCTTATAAAAACATGTATGTGCTAATAAATATAAAATATGGGCATGCTGGTTTCACATTGCTCTGAGTTCAGAGCACTTATCATTGTTTGGCATGCCTCTTTCACCTTGTTCATGATTTCCTACAGTCAGAGGAAACACCTATAGGAAATAGACTGGCCATAGGATGCAAAGATCACAGTCATCTCAGCCATTCATTACTGCCTGTCACATTAGAACTGAGGTTACCACAGTGTTTCCTCCTTAATCAGCTGGAAAAGAAGTGTCCTCCCAGGCAGGTGAAATACCACTTACCTTCCTCTTACAAAATGGAATGATTTTGAGCAGTGCCAAGCCATTAAAGATTTTGCAGTGTTGCGGAAAGGTTGTAAGAGGCCACTGTTGCTGACACAAGCTGGGTGAGTTTAAAGGCCAGATCATCAATGGGTGAAAACTGGCACCATTCAGTTGACATCAGCTGGGTGACGGACCTGCCAGTACACCTCAAGAAGCCTTAGAGAATTAAGATCAATCAGAGGGTCTGCAGTGCTGCAATTACTGTTTTACTTTTTCAAATATCATTCCAGTAACTTCATTTTGTTACTATTTTCCTTATTCTATTAGTGAGTGTAATCCACCAGAATGTGACTCTGTCCACTGCAGTACCTAGCCTGTATGTTTCTGTTCAGCCCTTGCTAAGCTGGGCACAGCAAAGACATACTTTGAATGTACTGACGTTTTTAATTTAAATGATGTCTGAAATTCTACAGTGGCTTCCTTTCCTTTCCTTTCCTTTCCTTTCCTTTCCTTTCCTTTCCTTTCCTTTCCTTTCCTTTC
>WAAB01006332.1:0-58708 GCA_013389865.1 Piaya cayana | reverse complement strand
TGGAGATTAGGAAGAAGTTTTTTACGGAAAGGGTCATTAGGCACTGGAATATGCTGCCCAGGGAGGTGGTTGATTCGCCTTCCCTGGAGGTGTTTAAGTTACGGGTGGACGGGGTCCTGAGGGACATGGTTTAGTGTTTTGTGGGAGTGGTTGGACTCGATGATCCAGTGGGTCTCTTCCAACCTGGTGATTCTGTGATTCTGTGATTCTGATTAAAGTAGGAACTGAGCTCACGGAAAGGAAAAAAAAACTACGCGGTCATTTTTCAGTGCACTTTCAGAGAATAATATCTCTCTGGAATTAAGCCAAGTTGATTAGTTAGGCTAACAGGCATGAGTTTGGATTTGTCCTTAGTTCCCTCACAGGCCTTATCGGACCTATCTCAGAGGCCACAGTCCAATGTGTTTGGAAATCATCTCATCTCAGTTGTGCAGACTGGTGTCCTGAAGTCACCTGTTCTGTCTCAGAAAACTTGCAATTGCTCTAATTTATGCTCCCTCTCATTTGCTGTTGTAAAAATAGAGTAGTAAATACTGAATTAATGTCAGCTGATCAACACACATAGTAACTGGATATAAATTTGAAAATTTTTCCCAATGGCTTCTGCTGAGCTGGACTGAGAGTCCCATCTGCAAAGAGACATATGTCTGTTCTACAAACTCAGTCTGGTGATGTGGTTTCCTTGCTTGTTACATCTAGTCATCATTTTGATCAAGACCAACCACGGTAACTTTTAAGGGTCCAGCATGTTTTTTTCTGTATTAATTTGTGGGATTTGCTATGTCACTTTTCTTTATTGCCGTATTCCTTGTAGTTACTTCAAGACATCATGTGAAGAATATGCGCTAACCTTCCCTTTTGTTCAGCTGTCATCCTAAAACTCTGCCATAGCCTCACCTTGACAGGAAAAGGCTGTTAGATTATTGATACAATGTCCATTGAATGGACTAATATCAATTCTGATTGGCAGCTTCTTGATCCAACACGGTCTTTTATAGAAAATATACCATTTGGCTTAGCTGTGGCTTAGTGTGCCTTGGCTTTTAATACCATTCTTTCTTTCTTTTACATGGCACTTCCTAAAGCTAAATTGAAGGTGTGTTTGGTAACAGTTTGAAGTATTACTGATGTATGGCAGTGAAACCTCGGCAGTACACTTCAATGTCAGTATATAGATATTGACAATTTTTCTAATGAACAATCAAACATCATCAGAATATTCTGTGAAACAGTAAAAAGTAACAACAAACCACACAAAACATCTGAAATTTGAAACACAACTCTGTCTGTTTTGGCTTAATTAATACTCATGACATTAAGCTGCACTTCCCTGTTTTGCTATAGTATCATTAGTGTGCTGCGGGTGATTAGATGGGTAAGATTTCTTCATTGTGTCTGGAAGAAAGCAGATGCCACTCATCTTCAAGAGGAGAAATGAAGAGGAACTGAGGAACTACTGTGTGGTCAGCCTCACCTTGGTTGCTGGGTAGGTAATAGAGCAAATAACGTTGGAAGCATTTTGAAATATACATGGGACAGGAAGGTGACTAAAATTAGATAGCATGGATTTATGCGATGCTTAATCGACGTGATAACCCTCTGTGATTAAATGACTGGGAGAAGAGTCGTAGTGGATGTTACTCATCTTGATCTTAGAGAGACTTTCAACATTGTGTCCCATAAAACCCACAAATCAATGAAGTATGGACTAGATAAGTGGATGGTGAGATAGAATGACTCTCGTTCTTGGTTCCTACTAATGCAGAGACATCTTTAATCCATGACATCTGCTGGGTGGAGAGGTCATGAGGTATCTGGCAGTCTGTAAATCTAAATGTACCTGGAAGAGCATTTACAAGGTTAAAAGTTCCCTCATATGGCACTGAAGGCAGTGGTAAGCCAAGTATACCTGGATAAGAAATTGTTGAGCATTTTGGAGGCAAAATACTCCTCAGATGTCTCTAGTTCAGGGCACCTGTTTGTCTGGAGTCCCATGTAACCTCTATGATCAAATCTGTTTTCACAATACTTTCAAATGAGGTTATGCTTGTTAGATATTTCATTGGAATGTGGATTTCTGTCTTGTGTGTGCTGTAGGCAAAGGATAAGCATGAAAGTGTTTGATGTTAAACAGCAGAAGAATTAATCTCGGTTATTTTCTTGTATCATTATCTAAGCTCAAAATGTGGACCAGAATTTTTTTCCGTTTAACACCACAAATACCATTTTCTTTTTCAATACAAGTTATTTTTAATACTGGTTTTAAGATACAGCCAATAGACTCACTCAAGAAAAGCATAATGTAAGATTTGGCTTCTTATTGTTTAGAGGCACCCTATGCCTTCATTCCAGCTATCTATGACCTAGAACATGCCTACTTATACAGCCTAAAAAAAAAAAAAAAATCTAGAGTAGGTTAGAATAATTTTGTCCTAGAAATGTGCTGTATTCTCCTTGCATTTCAAGCATAGTCAATATTTGCAACAACCTTCTGAAAAACAGGTGGAATTATGATGGACATGTGGCTCAGGTGTGAGCAGAGCTACGTGGAAAACAGAGTTAGAATTATCTCTTCAATATACAAGTAATTTCACATGCAACTACTCATTTAACAAATCTCAAAAGAACTTGCATCATATTAATTATTTTTATACAATAAAAGGTCTCAACTCTACCATTTGCTTAATTATTTTTAATACAATTTCATTGTGTTCCCTATCCAAAAAGATTCGAAGTTCTTTGCAATTTATTTAGCTTTGTTTATGTATTACAAAGGCAAGGTACCTAACAACTTGAGGTTTTTACAAAGCACAGGACATTGTAGGTCCTCATTTCCTCATCTCTGTGCTTTGAAGTGGGAACATTTAGTCCTCATCTTTTTTTCTCCCTCTTCTTCCATCTGTTTATTATTTGCAAGCTTTTCAAGGTCTGCTTTTCTTCTCACTGCTCACCCTTTTCACCCTGTCCGGCTTACCACTACATGGTTTCAATTGCTAACCTGGCACTTCACCAAGGCCTTTGGTGCTTGCCCACCCTTTTGCTGTGTGTGGACAAGATCCTGTGTAAAACTTTCCTACTTCTGGCTCTGCATAGATTTCATGGTCTTTCAAATGGCAATGAAAACTTCACAAAAAGCTACTGAATCATGAAGATTTCATAACCATGTATCGCTGCTCTTATTAATAATGATATCTGGCAAATGTTTAAAAGACCCATGACCTATGTTCTACATTTTGTTTCTTAAGCTTCAGAGGTAACTCCAACTTTTGTAATCACCCTTCCTCAGAAGGATGGAAGAAATGTCTTCAGCATTTATATCATTTCAGACTGTCTTGTGTTCAGTAAGTTTTCTAATGAAAATTTATGAAGTGTTTTTCACAAAACCCCTAACTGCAGAAGGCTGCAATTTACAGTGACCAGAAAATCTGGGACCTGGATTTTCATGAGTTCCAGTGTAAGGATATGAGACACTGGCGTGGTTGCTAGCCTTTTTTATGAGTACTGGCTAAATAAGAAAATCTGGTCCTCTCCAGCCAAGGTGTGAGCCTCTCTGGTTGATTCCTCTCAGTAAGACACCAATTTGCTTTAGACTCTTATATCCAGTGACAAAAGGGAGACAAGATGAAGTGGGGGCTAACCCCACTATCATTTAAAAAAGCCATTTAGGGTCTTCTTTTCTTCATTGATGGTATGGAGACAATAACGTCCATCTGCCTAACCTGGATAGCTTGGTAATGTGGCATGAATTTTATACCTCCAAAGTAATTTGGTATTTTTGTGCCTGGCTGTGTAAGGAAAAGGCAATGAGAAGGCTACCTCACTTTTGTTCTTTATTCAGCCTAAGGGGGCTATGTTGCATGGAGGATATATCTGGACACTCCTGTAACCATTCCAGCTCTCTGGGTCTGAACCTCTTGTGCTTAGACCTCCTTCCTCATAATGTGGTGTGCTGATGCACTTGAGGCTGGCTGTAATTTTACAGAAAGGCAGTAAAGTAGCAGAATTGCTGTAACTGTTGCTTTCTTCTCTCTTCCAGCTGCAGGCAGGTGTCTTCTGCAGTGACTGGGTTTCCTTAGTTTTAGGAGGCTCCATGCTGGCTAAGAGGCAGGTGCTGCAATCTTCCTTCTGTAGGGACCCTCTTCAACAGTTACATTAGCCTGACTATTGGGGTTTCTGGTGGAGAAACACTGAAATGGTGGATTCTGGGATTGGGTTGAGGAATGAAGGGGGCCCTGGTCTGATTTGATCTGTTGTAGGTGTGCAGTTTCTTCATTTGTTGTTATGAAAAAGCAAGTCAGTGGTGTAATATGGGTGCCCTCAGGTGTGGGCAATGGCAAAGTAGCATTTTATATTAGACCAAGCACTGAAAGACAGCCTTAGGTATGTGTCAATCCTGTTTTAGTTCTAGTCTTCTAGCCATTTACTGCGTCAGACCCTTATTAATGAATGAATACATTTTTTAAAAAAAGGTACTAACTCAGTTCCATTTTTGTGTGTTGGATTTTTGTGTGTTATGTTTTTTTCCTGTGAGCCATGCAGAGGTCTTGGCATTTTAAGTACCACAAGGTTGAATTAGTACTACAAAGGAAGGACTCTGTGTCTGATTTACTTATGATGAACTCATTTCAGCTGTGCAGAAACCTATTTTGCCTGAAACGTTTTTGTTTAAATACAGTGATATTTTAATCTTGTGCTTTGGGTCCTTTTAAACCTGATTATATTTTGTGCTCCTATTATCCCAATAATAGTTCAATTAGGAGTGGTTAAAAATCAAGATATTTATTTTAATTGCATGCTTATCTTTTGAGTGTATATTGCAGTAAATAAGGAACATTTGAACAAAAAAACCCTAACGTTGCAACATGTCTTGTCACATTATACTTACCCTACACCTGATTTCAAATGTAAATTGCACAGCATTTAGCTCTAATGAAAATACTCTAGTGAAGGAAATTGTTAAGATTTTCTGGTGCTCCCCTAGGGGTAATATTAAAACCTCCATTACTAACATCTCACTCTGAGAAGACAAAATGTGCACTGAGAATACAAAAGCTCTGTTGGCATCTAAATGTGTGCCAATTAATTCGCAGTTACAGACCTGCAGATCTGTATGGAGATGTAAAAATAGGACCTGGGAAAGCTATTTAGATCTCTGTATAACAGGGCTCCTTGACCCTGGATTTCTAACGTTAGTTTAATCATGGCATTCTGCTTTCTATTTATTTATATAGTTGCCTCAATGAACAAATTAATAATTATACAGCACATTGACAAACACGCCGAGTAATATTTGCCAGATTTTAAATTAATTTAATTCAAGGGCCACTTCATTTACAGGATTCATAGGCACATCAAGGAGTAGCTTTTGCTTCATTGCTATTCAGATTACACCAAGAATTTTCATCATTTTTCTCTCTCCTTTTTATTTCTCTCCCCTCCCTTCACCAAGGAAGACAATTTAACTTGCTTTTCCAAATAGGTAGTTACTTTCAGGCAGGTGGAAGACAGGTAAATGATAGACAAACAGAAATGTAGATAAATGCATGGGTGACATACATTGAGAGAGATAATAATTTTTATTATGAAAAAACAGGAAAACAATTAGGTAGCGCTAACATCTTTAATTTCCCATTACTTCCAATTTTCAATCTATCTTCTTTTGTTTTTCACCTACAATTTCCTTTGAAAATTATTTTAATTTCAAGTCTGTCTTGTGATTCTGTGGAGGAGTGTTTCTATGTTGAACATCAACTCAGTCACACACAAGTGCTATGCTTTCTATTGTTTGTCAACAGAAACTTGTTATCAAGGCCGGCAACTGACTTGAACTGTAGCATTTGAATTGAGAAATGTGGCAGGCAAGTCAATCTCTTTTTTTAGTGAAGATTGTGTCCTTTCAGTAGGGGAAGAAGGTGGTATTTAATCTTTAAAATACACTCTCCCTTCTCCAACATTGCCAAGTAAGAGGAAATTAATAAAACAGTGCTGCTTTTATTTACTAGTCTTCTCTTTCTGTTAACCATTTAATTATTCTATTGGAGGAAATAGTCCAAATGCTTATACATAAAGTTTTTTTTAATTCGAGGTGGCAGAGTGCTATATTGGCCAGTACATAGCAGGGTCCTCTACTAGAATATAGAGATCTGAGTGATATTTATTTAGTCCTCTGTGTTATTTAGAAGAACTCAAGTGTTGGGAGATTAGTACCCCCAATTACACTTCTTTTCCTTCACACAATCTATGCTTTTATCTATTTAGTTACAGCAACACCTCCTCTGAGATGCTGGCACTTCTGGATGCATGCTCAGTTATAGAATGAAACCTTTGAATGCCCTTTTCATTCCTTTTCTGACATCACCTAATTTCTACCCAAAATATCCCTTGCTTGGCAAAGGATATCACCAGTCCTAGGAGACATTCCACATAGCCAATGGAGTAGCATGGCGGAACCTGATCTACCATGTCTTCCCTCTGCTCCCTGTGGCAGCAGCACTTGCTAAGAAATACTGCATCTAGATTGGGTACCCAGATCTCCCTTTCTGGGATGAGCACCCACTTCATCAGGGTTAATTGCAAGGTGAATATCAAATAGTTCCATGGGGCCACAGATGTTCAGCACTTGATTAAACAGAGATAACTTGATCAGCTGCATTGGCTCTCCTACTCTTCAGTAATTGAATCTAACCACAGGCACAGCAGAGATTTTAGGGACCAGATCCTCAAAGGCATGAAGTGCAACTAAAACCAATGGGAACTAGGTTGTAAATGTTTTGCAGGGGGAGGGCTGTGTAAGTATACTTAATTCAAAGATGTAGCTAGATGGTGAAACTGAGGCCTAGGACTGGGATTCATTCTCACCCTGTTTCTGGGGAAGGTGTCCATAAGTGAGTGAGGTGTCCTTGCTTCTGTAATGGATACTGGAGGTCTAGGATCTAATTCAGTTGCCTAAACATATGCCCTGAGAACTGTTCCAGGCTCCTTAGGTTTTTGAAGATGTCTGCTTGAGACTGGCACATATGACGGGCTCTGGAGGGATGTATTTCCTTCAGCAGCTGGAAGCCAGGCAGCATAATATAAGGTAGTCCTATTACCTGTTTTGAAGTAACTGCATCTAGTCTTCATTGAAGAGATCTACAAGGATTGTACTGGGAGCTAGGATACTCCACCCACCTGGAGAATCCTATCTTTGGGTGCCTAAAATAAGCTTCCCTTACTGGAGGTGAAGCTCACCCTAAATATCTACTGGTAGGAAGAGGCAGCAAGGTGAAATTCATCTAGGGTCACTGACAATGAGAAAATAAAATATAAGTGAAATCAACTGTATCAGCTCTTCTGCCACCATCTGTACTGCAAGATAAATTCAGAGATGAAAATTCTTTGGGTGGTACATGGATCTGTCTGAAGAGCAGTGTCTCAGAAACCGTTTCAGAAGAGATTGGAGAGACTGGGAGTGAATGTATAGCAATGTTTGAATAAAATGCTTATTTCTGATTTGTGAGAGGTCACTTCAAAAGTGGGATAACAGCAGCTGGAAACATTCAAGATAGGTATTATAGAGATAAAAGAGGGCTCTGAAGAAAATTCATATGCTATTTTTTTATACCTTTAACGTATATTGAATTTAGGAAACTTGCGAGTTATCAGTGGACTGTAAGGTTTGTCTCAGAAACAAATAGGAAATAGCTGCGCTTCATGTAAGACATAAGCAGTCTCTCACTCCTACATCTGAACAACTTTTCATACGTAAAATCACTTTAGCTGGCACGATTATCACTGTTCACTGCTGTATTCAGCATGCTGCTGAATGTGATAATGAGTGATGTCTTTTTTCCATCACTTCAATACAGGTATGCAATTTATTCCTCCAGTAAACACTATTATAATGTAAAATTTATAATACAATATCTTTCAGTGCCAGTCAGAGTGATGGTTTGAAGGAACTCTAATGTCTCTGTTATGTATCAGAGCAAACAAACCCTACATTAACAATAAAGTTGCTTACTTGGCAAAACGGCGCAGCTGCCTTGCTTTGCTTGCTGTTATACATATATTAACAATGACACTGCTTACTCTATGGTCATGGCCCTACATTCTCTCAGTCTTTCTATACAACTTTCACAGTATTATAGGTATGAAAGGAAATGGGTTTCATGTATTAAGCATTTGGAGCATCGGGTTTTGCTTATAATATCCCCATAGCTCAAACCCAAGGTCAGCACAGCTAATGATCCTAGATGCTGTTATCCAGATAAGCTCTCCTATTATTCCTGCACATTTAAGTTGACAATGCAAATAAATACTTTCTGGTGTGTGTATGTGTGGGGGTAGTGTTCTTTCTTTCAAGAGCTTTCAGATGAGATTCCAAATAATTTCTAATAATTTAAAAGCCCTTTAAAGAACAGGCTCTTCTTCCAATAATTGACAGGCAAGACAATACCAGAGAGGGAGGCAAGGTGGAGAGGGGCGGAGGTGTAGATTGCTCTATATAAAAGCCTCTAAATTATGTTGTCAAAATTATAGCAACATTTTTTTTTTCTCAAAAAACTTGAAAGATCACACTCGTCGAGTCCCAGACTGCTGGGTTTTGTTTGTTTTGTGCAATGAACCTAAAACTTCATGTCATGATATCTCTTGTAATTGGTGGCACTTGATGAATTCAAAATCAGCCTAGGACCAGGAACCCAAACATGTGACTGAAAACACTGTCTCCATTTCTCCATTTCTTACACAGAACTACAAGAATAAATAATTTTGGCTGCTGCTAGAGGCATCTGTCACACATAGGTTGTATCTGTCCTTTTGTCTTGTTTAGTTGCCATTCTTTGCTAAATTTTCTTATGAAAAGTAAGCTGTCTGGAGACTGCATTGTACGCTAATGTGATTAGGCACTTGTGACAGTGGGGAAGCCACTGGCTGTGGGCTATTCAGCTGGTGATGTTCTCCATTGGGACAAACATTCAGTATCTTGCCAAATATACTGTAAAACTGCTCAGGATTTGCCAGATTACTCTGTTACATCTATGATGAAGCTGTGTCTAAAGCAGGAGCCTCAATAACTCTACATTTAAATTCAGACATCTTGATTATTGGCTTCTCTTCCTGGCTAGAAAATTTTCTGAAAACCTTTTTCTTTCTCTTGTTCTCTGTTAAGATTTAATGACCTTAATGTCTTGTTAGATGGTTTTGGTCATGGGGAACAGAAAATCTGTGTCAACGGACCATTCAGGAGCAAAATCATACTGTCTCCCAGGTGTTTATTATTGCAGTAAACCTGTGGAAAGAATGATGTGGTAATTGTACCCTGGTAATTTCACAGTGAAATAATTTGCCCTAGGAGTAAGAAGATGTAAAATTTAATTAATTTGTTGCTTGAAACATTTTAACATATTTCTTTTTCAGGATATTTATTCTCCACAGCATACCAAACTGCAATTAATTTCTTGCTGTAGTCATCATGCCCCATAAAGTCTTTATAGCTCAAGCATTTCAGAACTGAAGATGCATGTTGAACATGACATGAAATATAACCAGAGTTTCAGCTTGCTGACCCACATGTTGCATCATTTATTATCACTCTCCCTTCATAAAATGGTTGTTAGACAACAAAGCTTCTACAAAATCTGTCTGCCTGCCCAACCATCTGTCCACCTTCCACATCCCAAACACAGAGCAAAGCTCAGTAGCTTGTGCAGTTTTCAGCTTTGGTTCATACAGAGTGTCTTATTAAAGTGGGAGAACAAGCAGTCCTTCAAAAAAAGGCTGAGAAAACAAGCAAATCCTTTCCACAAACAAGAGGGAGAAAATGAGATGTTGTTTCAGCTCTCAGTGTTCAACTCCGTAACAGGAGTTGCATCCTGTAGTGCTTTATGGCACCTGTGTGCTGGAAAGGCTGCTTAAAAGGGAAGAATAAATGCATACTGTTGTCATCTGATGACATTTTAATAAAACAAAAATATTTTTATTGTTCTTAAGAAACCTTTCTAAGGGTAAATAGTTCTTTAAAAAGCATATTACACATGATCTTCATGACTTGAAAGTCTTGATACTGTTGATGGGTAAGATGAATAAACTACAGTCACTCCTATCTGCAAGATGAAGATGAATTATGAGGAGCAGGTGAGAGAGCTGGGGTTATTTAGCCTGGAGAAGAGGAGGCTGAGAGGAGACCTCATTGCTCTCTACAACTACCTGAGAGGAGCTTGTGGAGAGAAGGGAGCTGGCCTCTTCTCCCAAGTAACAGGGGACAAGACAAGAGGGAATGGCCTAAACTCTGNTCTTCAACCTGGTGATTCTATGATTCTATGAATTTGGCTTGGAAAGTTGCTGAAGAAAGGGGGTGATTGGCAGTCTTTGGAGCAATATGAACAAATCTCCCTCCTATCTTTATCTGGACTAAGCAAGCTAAGTGCTGAAACATATCCAGCAAGTGTGTCCAGGCAGGTGGCAGGTAGAGGTTGTATTCCTGCCAAGATGGTCATGCTTTTGATCTGATCTCAGCTGCTGTTACATAAGTTGTCTTGCTACTACCAGATGTTTGGGATCCTGGGTTAATCATGTCTCCGTGTTGTGCCTCAGCATCCCTGCTGGTGAACTGGAGATGATGATGGTGAATATTTAACTTATAAAATACTCTGAGATCTTCAGAAACAAGATCTGATTTCTTTTTGTGATTCTAAATCAAGTACAGAAATTGTATTACAAATCAAAAAGGCAATTCATTTTGAGAAATGAAACTGGAAGGAGAGCCTTTTAATGTACTCAATGATCCAGTGGGTCCTTTCCAACCTAGTAATTCTATGATTCTATGATTCCCACAATAAATCAGAAATCAGACTCTGCTCTTTATTCTTTCTCTATGTTTTATTAGTGGCAATGAAAAAACCTTCAATTTAGTCTAGCGTGATTGTCAGCATCCAAGTCTGCAAACCACTGCGCTAGTGAAGTTCTGCCATTGCCAGATAAAAGTTTAGAGAACACCGAGGCTGTGTTGGTAACAACCACCTGGAGTGTTAACATACGTTCTTTGATCGCAATGTCTGTTCTTATTCTTTCTGCACCCAGCCTATTCCTGAAGTGTCCTCCAGCCTTCTAATACTAGTAGCCATATGCAAGCTGGACATTAAGACACACTGATGTAAGTGAATTATATTATTAATTATATTGCCAAAGAATATTTGAATTATCACAATTTCTCTCCTTTCTTATTTTAGGCTATTTTGCATAAGAAAGGTTTTTATTGTTTCATAGGAATTAAGGGAAAAAGAAAGACGAATTAGAATTGCTGAGAGTAGTAAAATAATGTTATGTGAATGCTAAGGCATGAGGTGTTTAGGATGAAAAGCCACCTGGGAGAGATTAATATCCTTAAAGAAGGTTACAGTTAGGTAGAAGTAGCATCCCCAAAAATAGGAGTGAATTAACTTTGAAATATAAAGAGAAAAATGTATATCTCCCCTCCCTGATACACCTGTGTGAGCAAACACGCAGCTGTATGTGCGCATACATACATGTGCATGTACATACATCTTTTCTTGGTCTATAAAGGATGCTTTTTATCTACACTTTTTGAGCATTGTGCCTCACGTTGCTTCCATATTGACCCAGAACTTACAAGAGCAGGCAAATAGTCCCTTACCCTTGTCATTACCCTGTAATGGTAAATAAATCCTGTATTTTCAGCCAAAGCTGTGGATGCTTTTCAGGCTTCACTGTTAAAAATTATCCTAATTACCTAAAGCTAACTTTCAGTGATGTTCCTAATCTAATGGTCATGTGCTAATTTTTGATTACTCTGCTGCTGTCAAATCCAGCAGTCTTTAAAGGGTATTCTATACGTTTCATCTTTGCTACTGTCCCATCTACCTGTGTTGTTTTATGTCTCTAATGACAATGTGATACTGTAAAGATTAATGAGGTTTAAGTAATAATATTGCTTGTATATATATTTAAATGTACAGTGTTTTAGAGCTAAATGATGCCATGATAGGTGAAACCAGTGTCTGGCATGTAACTGAGAAATTTGTCTTGAGTAGTATTGAACTTCTGGCTAGTTCTGAGAGTTCCTTTTTCAGGTGTAGCCAAGCTGATGTTCCTGACACACTGGATGCAGTTGTCATTTATTTTACTCAAGTTTCTCCATCTCATGATCCCTGTAAGTCAAATCAGTCCTTAGTTGCCACTTTGGAACAGTATTAAAATCACGTTGTGACTGATCCAATAATCAGACCTTGAACTTTCTAGTCTGTTTTTGCCTACTCAAGTTCCAAGATAACAAAATACAATATTTCTAAACTGCTGAAGTAATTATTTTCACGTGTTCATGAGTCATTGTGTTAACTGCAAAAGAGTTTGCCATCGATCTGTCAAGAACAGTAACTTCCAATCCATCGAGTAGTTCACCCCTCCCAATAGCATCATGAGTATCTGCAAATAAAGGATTATGATAAAGAAAGCACTTCTTTTGTAATAAGAGTGCTTCTAACATGGCGCTATAATCATATGTGTAGTGTTATGAAATAATTTGCCTTTGCAGTAACTCTTATGACAGTATCAAAGGAGTAATAATTTCTGTATGCTACATATTGTAAGCTGTTGTCAAACAGGTAACCTGTCTACCTGTTTAGAACCAGCATCTCCTGCTGTTCAACTTTATGGACAATGGGGTTTTAATCACTGAGGCACTTACAGTAGAATATAGGTTCAGGCTGTGCATGGAGGTGCTCTAGTACTGGTAGAAAGGCAATAACTGCTCTCTGAATAGCACTTACACTATATTAGCTACTGGAGGCAAGTGGTTTCTTTTTTTCTTTCTCAAGAACATCAGTTTTCTGTGCCATAAATCCTGTTCATGATTTATACTTCGGTGCTTCANTTTTTTGTTTTTTTTTTTTTTTTTTTTTTTTTTGTTTTCAATGTATTTCTTAAATAAACCAATTGTAAGTTATTTTCCTGTCATTGGAGAGGGAGAAATGTGAGTTAACTCTCACCCATTAGCTCTGAAATAAATAAGGTCTTCCATCAGGAATAATAAAGTGAGTCAAACTCAATGCCACATTAAATCTCTTGAAAGCTTTCGAAGCGATTAACCAGCAGGGTGAGCTGTTTCTATAGTAAGAGTCGCCCGCAGGTCAAGATGAGGAGAGGACTTAAACATTTCTTTTCTTTAGATTAGGAACGTATGAACAAGATAAATGGAAAGAAATAGTACATATAAGAGTAAGACTATAAACACCTTGAGGGTCCACTGTAAGAGGTCACTGTTTACTACCCAATAAAACCAAAATGTAGTGTTTGTAGTTACAAATGTAGTTATGCTTTTTATCAAGTAGGTGATAAGCAGAGGATTCCAACAGTTAATAATTATTCTTGCCTAGGTTATACCCCCATTGCCCATAGCCTGGATGGCAGTTCATTTGACCTCTTGGCAAGAATTGGAGCACAAGCTTTGCTTGATGCAATGGAACCTGTAAGTAGACACTTAGGGCTTCCTGGAGCCGAACATCTTTCTAGCAGTATCAATCCTGCAAGTCTCACATATAAAAGCTGTGGGAAGCTTGACTGCAGCAACCACATCTGTCAGTCTCTCCTTTAGATGCATGGACAGTGGACAGAATTCAGCTTTGGCTGAATTAGAGGTTTGGCTCTTCAGTTTTCATGATCCAGGGGGAAAGATTCAGCACCAATGATCACAGGCTAAGAGAGTTTGGGTTGTTCAGCCTGAAGCAGAGAAGGCTCCAAGGAGATCTTATAGTGACCTTCCAGTACCTGAAGGGGCTACAAGAAAGCTTGGAAGGGACTGTTTACAAGGGCTTGTAGTGATAGAATGAAGGGCAATGGGTATAAACTGGAGAAGGGCAGATTTAGACTAGACATAAGGAGGAATTTCTTCACTCTGAGGGTGGTGAGGCCCTGGCACAGGTTCCTAGGGAAGTTGTGGCTGCCCCATCCCTGGAGGTGTGCAAGCCCAGGTTGGATGGGGCCTTGGGCAGCCTGGTCTAGTGGGAGGTGTCCCTGCCCATGGCAGGGGGATTGGAACCATATGGTCTTTAGGGTCCCTTCCAACCCAAACTATTATATGATTCCTTGATTCTATAATCACTGGCAAGACAAAGTATGCCTTGAGAAATCAGATCCGGTTGTTCAGGGGATGACAGTCATGCAGCCCAGCACCAAGAAAGGCAAATTCACTGCCTTAACTGATTCATACATCACATATCTAGATTTGGATTTGGTATAGAGGGCAATAGCTCTCTCTGTCTGTTTTTGACTTTCATTGTTAATATGATGGTCTTTTTTGGTCTTTTTTATATATGGGATTGATACCCACTCACTCAAGGCTGCACTCTGTGTGTCTATGAAATGCCTACCAAAATCTTCATATGGCCAAGAGCTTCACAAGATGCACAAGGCATATTTTCAGTTGAACTGGAAGGAGGAGGGTCTCCAGGAGTGGCTAAAAGGAGGACAATGTGGATCAATCTCTCTCTGCTCCTTTGCTTCCCCCATGTGGTGGGTTGGCTTGGGACTGCCAGGAACGTTGGCACCAGCACGACCTTGTGGCAGGACTCTGATATGGGAGCTGCACTGGAACGGCTCATGAAGCTCATTTTGTTCGAGTCAACGTTTAGTTGCTTCTAACCTATATCTGTAAATCCAGTGTGGTTCAACAACATTGCTTGTCATCACTGAGTCATGGTAGGCTGAGATCTGTACCCCTGTGGTCAACAGAACACATGGACGATGAAGCTGTATATTGCTTTCTTTAAGTATTTTCAAAATTTTCAGAAGTGTATGCTTTTAATTCACTTTTAGGTAGTTCTGAAAACATTACCCTTTGGAACTAACTTGTGGATGTCTATTGCAGCCGGATAAATATAATTGGTCAAGTATATTACTGAGTGTATATTGCTGTGGTTCATTTAATTTATCAGGGTTTTTTTTTTACTTGTCAGTTTTCAGCCAATTCTCTAGCTGGTAAAATGAGGTTTAATGTTAACTGCTGGATGATAACAATATTCATTAAGCGTCCGATTGTTTGGGCATTGCTCATATAAAGAAAGCTCTTTACTATCTATCTGAGCCACCAAATTACCCAGGTTTGGCTGTGCATTGTGGTCTCTTCTGGTCTAGACTCTTCTGGTCTCTTCTAATCTGGAGTCTGTGAACTTTCCCAGTGCTCACTTATGTTTGTTGGGGTTTGCTGGGTATGTCCTGACTACATTTTAAAACAAAGAATGGATTCTTCCATACCCTGATATTCCAGGATAAGATAGCTGCACATTATATAAGCCATGGGGACAATCTGACATAGCCTGAGTTTTACATTTTTGAGGTGAAGGAATGCCAAATATTGAACATTATTAATAAAACAATATCAGAAGGGGAATATTTTTCATTTTCCCTCCTTTTTTCTTTTTTGATGTGGAATTTCAGAGATTCATCAAATTAATTTAAGAATTATTTAAAATATTATCCCATGTATGAATTAATTTATAAGGTTTTTTTTTACATTTGGAAGCTAAATTCCTTGATTCTAAGTAACGATTTCCTGTTTATATCTGTGTTTACTTTATGACAGTTTTATAAAGGATTTTGTTTTTTACACATTAATTGTTTGTTCTTTCCACTAGATTTTATGACACAGTTTCATCTCAGATGCTCAACATTGTAATTATCACCTAAAGATTAGCCTCAGCAATGGTACCAATATAGAACATTACGTTCTGAATGCTCACTTTAAATTATAACCATTTTGACAGCTGTGCTGCTTAGCATTATCTGAGGACAACAAATGTATAGGGTATTTAAGTGTGAAGTTTGATGTTTTTCAGCCCAGCCACTTAGAAGTTAAGCTTTTTCAGAAGTATAAACTGAGTTGCTTTACTGTATATTTTACAATCCTTTGCTCAGCTATATAGCACAAGCTGGTTTCCTATCAAGGTACTGTATAAAAGGGTGTTTCCTTTGTGTTGTGGCAGTGAAACATCCACAGCGTCTATGACTTCTGAAGGCAAACGAAAGGCAATAGCACTTTTCATACATCAGGTAATGATCATGTTATTGTGCTAGCTAAAGCCAAGTTGTTGATACATTTGAATGCGCTGGGGTGTATTGTGCCTTACTGGTTAAAAAAAATCATCTCAAAGGTGTGTAGCCTAAACACTGAGAAATTTCTGACTCTCTAGGTGAAGCTGCTAGTATACCAAAGCAGGCAATTTTATTAACTGTGTTGTTATCTTTGACAGGTGCCTCACAAATATTGGCTGATGAAATCTAATCCAGTTTATGGGCTAGGAATTGTTTTGCATCTAAAGATATTTACAGGACTGCATCCAGCACTTTGAGAGATTTCTCTGCCTTGTTTGCTCCCCTGAAGCTACTTATATGGCAGAGAGAAGTATTTGCCTTCTAGGACCTGCAGACAGCTGAGAAAGAATATTTCTTTCTCAAGAATCGACCCATAATCTTGGCTTGAGGAAGCAGTGACTACATGCTGCTATGTTTGTTTTTGTGCCACACAGCTGTTTTTTTTTTTAAAGCTACTCCTTGCTGTGTCTCTTCGAGGCTTTTGAACTGACTCATATTTAGCTACCACAGCATCACTCTGTCTCTGGAGGCTCGTGTTTGCTGTCTATTTTGGAGGGATGGAAACTTCTCTTATTTCATTGTCTGATGAAATCAGGGGAATTGGTAGACTGCTATGAAACTGGAAGTTTGGATTTTATCTTCCACCTACAAAGAGGAAGATTTTTATTTTCTCCCACCAGGGTAGGCAACATTTGCAGCTGACTAATGGAAAAGGCCAGTTCTGCTCAAAGATGGTGTGAGGCACTACTGCATGCAGTGACCTGTTTATGGAACTTGATGAAGGACAGAAAACAAGACAATTGTGCCAACAAAAATTATTTCCACGTGCCCTAAAGTGTTCTGCATAAGCCTAAAGATGGGAGGGGAGAAAAAAAGGATTCTGCTTTCTTAACTGCATGGTAAATGCAGCAGGGAGAGTGAATTGTGGACTTGAGCTCTGTTACACCTACTGCCTATTGAAGTCCCTCATGTTTTATGTATTCATACTGCTTCATACTTGCTTTATACAAGTGATCATATATGAAGAACAGGTAATAACATTTGCTAAACTTTAGAGATAATGTAGCCTCTATTTTTCTTGTTTCCAAAATAATTGATCTGACAATATGCATCTATTCTGGTAAATGGAAATATTTGATTTTCAAATATTGGATTATCCTTTGTACTACTCACCACTATTATTTTAAGCTGGAGTATTTGCACTGCAGAAGAGTCAATGTATTTGCCTCTTTGTAGCACTACAGCTGGTGAGATACATGCCTGGACTGGTGATCTCTGAGCCTGATTTTTTTTTCTCATTTATAATGCTTTTCATTCCTTTCACCCCTACTGACTTCAGTAGTGCACACATTCAGAGGCTTTACTTAAATGGACAAATTCTATTTTTGAACATGTTCATGTTTTGATAAAGGTCTTGGTATGACTTTGGCTGAAGATGAGCATCACTGAGAACAAGACATGGGCCCAGGAAGCTGTATCTCTGATATAACAGCATAAGGAAAAGAGTTGTAACTACTTTGTAGTTTTTGTTGTCAATATCAAATCAATTCTGCTTGGGTCTGTTGTGCTACTGTTCATCTCTAGAGGCAGGCCTGAGGTGCGATGAATCAGGACAACTCCTGAACAACCTTGCAAGAGCTGACAGTATTCTGAAGAAAAGTTTATAGGGAATAAATGAATGACTTATCTTGCTGGTGGCCTTAACTTGGTCTTTGTAGAACAGGTTGGCATAATTGTATGCTGAGAAATCCATTTACTGAAATCTTAAAGGAAATTGTTACCTGTTAATTTGTTAGTTATTACAGTTACCTTCTGAAGGCAACAAAACCCTGTTTAAATGGAGTCCCTCAAATGAATTAATTTCTTAGAGCAGTGCCTGTCTGTCTAATGGAAACCTCCAGAAAGAATGAGTTTCTGTTTCTTGCTGGAAGTTGTTGGTATCATGTAGAGGAGTTATTGCTCTATAAGAAATCATACCTAAGTCTATTATTCCAAGGAGACTATTTTGTTTTAGAGAAGCAATTTGTTATTTTAAAACCTTGGCAAACAAACACATAAACAAAGGGTTCATTTGGAGACATTGCAATAATTCTGGGTAGGAGACTGTGATGCTAGTTTACTTCATTTTCTTTTAGAGAAGAAGACAGAATTTGGCATCAACAACGAATCTGTAGAAAGTAATTTGTCAAGCTTAGTTAGCATCAATGTGATGCCCTTGAAAGTAGACTGCTTCACCTCTTAAATGCTCTGATATGGAGGAAGAGGCTGCTTTTTTAAAATCAAAAACATTGAGAAAGGCAACATACAAACAGCTGACTCTACCTTTTAGTGAAAATTCAGGAATGGGTTGAGACAGGTAGAGAGCATACACAAATTATTTTGAATTTGTTACACAAAGGCAGGTTACAAAGTCTTGGTGCATTACAAGATTCTACTGCTTTTTCATCATCTATTGAAAAACTTGGACACTGTAAGGTATACGGCAGCAAGCAGTTTAGGTTGACCTCTTTTGGACAGTGCTCTGATCACAGTTCCCCTTCCCCTTTTAAGAAAATATTTCCTTCTCCTTTGCAGTTTTAAAGGGTGCAATGGGATATGTAGATCAATGACAATTCTTCATGTGTTTCATCAAACAAATGTACATTTGCCTATACAAATGTGTCCATTTTTTAGAAGTAACTTTATAGTTTAACTTCCATGTCTCTTCATGACAGTGAGTGAGAACCTCACTGTGAGGGTGACTGAGCACTGGCACAGGTTGCCCAAGGAGGCTGTGGAGTCTCTCTCCTTGGAGGTATTTAAAAGCTGTCTGGATATGGTTGTAGGCAGCTGGCTGTAGATGGCCCAGCTTGAGAAGGGGCCTGACCTGATGACCTCCAGAGGTCTCTCCATACCTTAACTACTCTGTGATTCAGAATAGGATTCCTTATTCAGTCTTGCAATTTCTAACATCATGTTCTGAGGTAATCTCTATTTTTGAGAATAATTTCCTCCCCCCCCCAATGTAATACTGTTTCTTCCTGCTTCTGAATTGGTTTTCCTCCTTCCCTACCTTGTCACTACATTTGGATGGATCCATTTTCCCTACTTTGATATTTCCAGGCTGTTGAGACTGGCCATCTTGCCTTCCTTTTTACTGCACTCCTACATGTAAGTCCAAATCTTACATCTACCATCTCAACTGTGTTCTTCCTTTTCTTTCTTCAACAGATCATATCTCCAACCTGTTCCTCCCTCTATTCCATTCCAGTTTTCCCATCCCTGCTATTAAGTCTCCTTGATGGATTTTTCTAAGCTTTTGCTCATTTCTCCTTCTTCCCCGTATGTGCAAGGGAGGAATTTCTTCTAAATGGAATCACTCAGCCCATATTTGTCAACAAACAAGATTTCAGTATAAATGAAAAAAACACCAAAGGCCCGTATTCCCACAGTAGCATAGGTATGGAGTGTAGAAAAGGTTCTGCTATTACAATTGTATCAAAAAATAAAGATTCTCTTTAGCAGTATCAGCATGTCTGGTAGCTTCAATCTCTCTCACATCACGCTGACAGCTTTCTCCCTTTGCATCCTATTGAGTGCCTCCGGCCTCTGCTGTCAATCTGGGAGAAGAAGGAGGGTTTAACATGGGCAGTATGACTTAACGTGAGCAATATGACTTTGCCAGCTTAAGTTCAAATGCTTTCTTCACTTTGTCCCTTAGAACAGCTTCTTTGTTGTGACTGCTGATGTGGCTCTGTGGGGTTTTATCTATTTTATCACATCTTTAATATTTGGAGTCCCTTCCCATCTAAAGGCTGTTTTTCCCTGTTTGCCTATTCTGAAGACACATAGCTAAGTCTCTGAGTTGGTGTACACCCTCAGTGTAAACTGAGACCTTCTCTGTCTTCCTGCATGATAGTTTTAAGAAGATGCCTTTGAGGGATTCTGACCTTCGTGGCTTTGGGCTTTTTGTTATTCTTGGTTTTTTTGCCCCATCCTTGCTTCTGGCCATTCCTTCTACTCCCTAGCAACATTGCCCCAGCCTGACTCTTTTACCCTCAGTCAGCTATTCCCTGCTCAAGGCCTCTTTCTCAGCCTTTCCCTCTGCTTGATACTCCAGAATCTCCAGCTGCCTCTTCTTACCATCTCACCAGATTCTGGGGACCCTGTCTCTGACCATCAGCTTCACACTTTTCAGTCTTGCAAATCATACTGACCCTTGGCATTTTCAAGATATTTTGGCTACCAGTGCCTGAGTCTTTTGATCTGCTCCCTGCCCTTTCTTCCAGTGGCTGGTTACTGATTACCTTACCACTGCATCATAGACTGTGCTTAGAAGTTTTATTCTTCTCTTTCTGGACAAAGTTACTTTACCAATTTCTGCTCTTAGCCTCACAGTTCTCTTCTGATAGTGATAAAACTGTCTGTGTCTAATACAATGGCTCCTGGTAGCCTCATAGCTTACTTGGTAATACCCAGATGGCTTGCATGTTTTCCTTACGCACATTCAGAGCAGAACCTAAAGGCTCCAGTCCTCATCTTGGTCTAGACCTACTTAGATAGACCTCCAGGCTGCTTTTACAGAACAAACATTAGATTAGCTACTTTTTTCATTAGTGTTTACGGAGCATGGTAATTTGGGAGCAGCATCAAATAATTTGCAGCCTAAACAGGAATCACAGAGAGAGTGAGCTACAGAAGGAAGGTGATCTATAACACTGAAATAGGGGAACCTTCCTTTTTCCTCTAACAGATCTTGTGACTTCTTCAAGTGTTAAGTCAATGCTTAATCAAGCACCAGTTCTGTGAAAACTAACAGGCTTGCAGCACATGCATCAGCTTATACTAAATGCAGGTAAGGATGCCCTTGAATTTTGGTAGGGTCGGAGCCCAATTTAAGAGTAATCTTACTGACCACTGGATGTCACTGCGACACTGCAGGAATGAAAATTAAGGCAGTGATTTTCAAAAGCATCCGAAGGTTTTAAGAGCACTTATGAGACTCCTTATGACAATGATTTCAACTTAAAAGCCATCCTGTTATGGCTTTTGGGAATCTCCCTAAAATAAGTTGGAAGCCTACATCCCACTGGTGTACAATGAGCTTTAATTTTGAGAGTTAGGCAAAGTACTTGATGAAAAAAGTGTATCAATTAGTGTCATACTAAAAAGTTGTGTGTGTCTATCAAAAAGGGGATTCCCAAAAGGGATTGTGGTTGCACTATTTTCTGTCATAGCTACTGTGAATATTTTGATGATAAAGTAAATTAAATTAGATTGTTCAAATAAAAAACCCAAACAAACAGTATTGAAGATTTCAAGAGGTCAGTTAATCTACCCCACTTTAAAGCTGAAATAATATAATGTCAATGCTAATTTAGTTTGCTCCTAGCAGCTGCAGTGATTTCATAGCCTTGTTCAGAAAAGAAAGACATCTTTCCCTCTGTGACTTTCAGGTCATGATTTCCAGACTCTTTCTGTTCATGTTCTTCCCCTTTGAAGAGATGCAAAGACAGGAAATTAAGAGTTGTAAGGACATGTAATGACACATAAATAGCTTATGAATACATAAAATAGCTGTATTATGAGATAATTAAAAAAATGAATTCTGCTAAATAAGGAAAAGAAAAATCTGGGACACTGGACTAATTAATCAACACCAGAAAATGGAAAATTAACAAATAACAATACGTACATTCTGCAGGTCTCTTGAATTTGAGAGGATTCTTTCACATGTAGGTTATTTAAAGGAAACCTTACTTAAGGAGCTGTGGAAAAGTCTGCTAACAATAACAGACCACTTACTGTGGCAAGGCCTATTGGACTTAAATAACTGGTGAATCATAAATATGAAAATTAAGTCTGCTCTTTAGCAGCTGGGCCTCAGGGCTATGCTTGTAAGCACATCCAGCACACTGAACTCATTAATACCTCTCATAGTCCAGGAACATCCCAGCTAGTCTTTGCATAGATGAGATACAGACTGGGTGGAGGCAGTGGGCTAGTTTGAAACCAGCAAACCTTCACAACTGAGTATTTGACTGTTACATAAGCCCAGCCAGGTGAGGATTTTAGACAGCTCTTGAAAATACCTGAGACAGCTCCTGCAGCGTGTAGTCCAATTTTTATGCTTGAATTTGTTGATTAACATCCTGGTGGAGTGCTTCAAAGACTCGTCTAGGCTGTTCCCACTGCATAAGTGACCAAATCCTATGTAGACAAGACATTTGTAAATAGTCAATGGAAATGGTTTCTACAAAAATGGTCACATAGAACAGTATTTGTACATAGTCCAAATACTGAAGAGGTGATCTATGCGTAGTTAGGATATATTAGTAGGAATGAAGTGGTATGGGGAGTTTATTCTGATTCAGATGAAGATGTTGCAGCAGGGATCTTTGCAATGGAGGGTTCTGTTGCCACCCAACCATGAGTGAGTATCCTGTCTAGGAGGTTTTGTTCCCCATGCAAGCACTACCATATCCAATATACCAATTAATGAGTAATTTTTAAATTAAATTTTAGCAAACACTCTTTTCAATGTAGCTGATTTTTACCTACATTAAGTTGACTGATGCATATTTTGATTCTGCCTTGATTTTTGCTGCAATGTAGTAACAGAAGTCACTTTTTAATCTTAGAAACAATGGCAGCTTTTCAAGGCTAAGCAGTGCTTTTCATAGTATCACTTCATTATTTCTTATTCCTCTTCAGAGACTTGTGAATACTGCTACATTTTAATTATTATATGACCTTTGAGTTTCTGAAGTTTTTCTGTAATTTTGCCTTGGAAAAATTAGAGCAGGTTATGAGAGAATAAATCAATGCTCTTCCACTAGAGGTTCTGGCCTGCTGCTGTGTCTTTTAAAATGCTTTAGGAATTGCAGCCACAACAGGAGTATCCAAGAATAGCTGTTCTAAAGGATTCTTGCTTGCCATAATGCTCATTAACAGAATTTCACAGATGGTCAAGCCTGAGTTTTATTTATTGCTCAAGTTAAGCCAGAACTTTGTTCATAATTAATGATAGGGTAGTAAACAATTTGCTCAGCTCAGAAGTTGAATAAACATGACCCCCTGGAAGGAAAGCCAAAACTGAATGATGATGAATATTTATTGATGAATTACTAGGCATAAATTTGATATCAAATGAATAAATTGTTGAATGTCAACTAGATCCTTGTGGGTTACAAGCCACAAACAGCATGATCTGGAGAGTAGGGTTTGAGATAAGGTTAGGGTTCAGTGAAAGAGAGAGTCTGGATGTGTGGTTGAAGTGGGGTTGGAAATGGGCGTAGAAAGGAAACAGGGCAGCCAAGAGGTTTGTGCTCAGAGGATGCTTGTGTGCATCAGAGGTGGGCTCTTAGTCTAAAAAAGAAGAAAGAAAAAGCATCTCCATTTTGTTTCTCCACCTATGGAATATGTATTCAAGCACTCTTTTGTCCAGTGTATAAGAAAGGCGATTTTTAGTGACAAACTTAAGTGTCAAAATCTCATGACCAAAAAATACTAAGAGGAAATACTTTCTTCACAATGACAAATTCTCTATGATGTTAANTATAATGTCAATGCTAATTTAGTTTGCTTCTAGCAGCTGCAGTGATTTCATAGCCTTGTTCAGAAAAGAAAGACATCTTTCCCTCTGTGACTTTCAGGTCATGATTTCCAAACTCTTTCTGTTCATGTTCTTCCCCTTTGAAGAGATGCAAAGACAGGAAATTAAGAGTTGTAAGGACATGTAATGACACATAAATAGCTTATGAATACATAAAATAGCTGTATTATGAGATAATTAATAAAATGAATTCTGCTAAATAAGGAAAAGAAAAATCTGGGACACTGGACTAATTAATCAACACCAGAAAATGGAAAATTAACAAATAACAATACGTACATTCTGCAGGTCTCTTGAATTTGAGAGGATTCTTTCACATGTAGGTTATTTAAAGGAAACCTTACTTAAGGAGCTGTGGAAAAGTCTGCTAACAATAACAGACCACTTACTGTGGCAAGGCCTATTGGACTTAAATAACTGGTGAATCATAAATATGAAAATTAAGTCTGCTCTTTAGCAGCTGGGCCTCAGGGCTATGCTTGTAAGCACATCCAGCACACTGAACTCATTAATACCTCTCATAGTCCAGGAACATCCCAGCTAGTCTTTGCATAGATGAGATACAGACTGGGTGGAGGCAGTGGGCTAGTTTGAAACCAGCAAACCTTCACAACTGAGTATTTGACTGTTACATAAGCCCAGCCAGGTGAGGATTTTAGACAGCTCTTGAAAATACCTGAGACAGCTCCTGCAGCGTGTAGTCCAATTTTTATGCTTGAATTTGTTGATTAACATCCTGGTGGAGTGCTTCAAAGACTCGTCTAGGCTGTTCCCACTGCATAAGTGACCAAATCCTATGTAGACAAGACATTTGTAAATAGTCAATGGAAATGGTTTCTACAAAAATGGTCACATAGAACAGTATTTGTACATAGTCCAAATACTGAAGAGGTGATCTATGCGTAGTTAGGATATATTAGTAGGAATGAAGTGGTATGGGGAGTTTATTCTGATTCAGATGAAGATGTTGCAGCAGGGATCTTTGCAATGGAGGGTTCTGTTGCCACCCAACCATGAGTGAGTATCCTGTCTAGGAGGTTTTGTTCCCCATGCAAGCACTACCATATCCAATATACCAATTAATGAGTAATTTTTAAATTAAATTTTAGCAAACACTCTTTTCAATGTAGCTGATTTTTACCTACATTAAGTTGACTGATGCATATTTTGATTCTGCCTTGATTTTTGCTGCAATGTAGTAACAGAAGTCACTTTTTAATCTTAGAAACAATGGCAGCTTTTCAAGGCTAAGCAGTGCTTTTCATAGTATCACTTCATTATTTCTTATTCCTCTTCAGAGACTTGTGAATACTGCTACATTTTAATTATTATATGACCTTTGAGTTTCTGAAGTTTTTCTGTAATTTTGCCTTGGAAAAATTAGAGCAGGTTATGAGAGAATAAATCAATGCTCTTCCACTAGAGGTTCTGGCCTGCTGCTGTGTCTTTTAAAATGCTTTAGGAATTGCAGCCACAACAGGAGTATCCAAGAATAGCTGTTCTAAAGGATTCTTGCTTGCCATAATGCTCATTAACAGAATTTCACAGATGGTCAAGCCTGAGTTTTATTTATTGCTCAAGTTAAGCCAGAACTTTGTTCATAATTAATGATAGGGTAGTAAACAATTTGCTCAGCTCAGAAGTTGAATAAACATGACCCCCTGGAAGGAAAGCCAAAACTGAATGATGATGAATATTTATTGATGAATTACTAGGCATAAATTTGATATCAAATGAATAAATTGTTGAATGTCAACTAGATCCTTGTGGGTTGCAGGCCACAAACGGCATGATCTGAATAGTAGAGTTTGAGATAAGGTTAGGGTTCAGTGAAAGAGAGAGTCTGGATGTGTGGTTGAAGTGGGGTTGGAAATGGGCATAGAAAGGAAACAGGACAGCCAAGAGGTTTGTGCTCAGAGGATGCTTGTGTGCATCAGAGGTGGGCTCTTAGTCTAAAAAAGAAGAAAGAAAAAGCATCTCCATTTTGTTTCTCCACCTATGGAATATGTATTCAAAGCACTCTTTTGTCCAGTGTATAAGAAAGGTGATTTTTAGTGACAAACTTAAGTGTCAAAATCTCATGACCAAAAAATACTAAGAGGAAATACTTTCTTCACAATGACAAATTCTCTATGATGTTAATTCCTATATTTTTCTCATTTATGAAGTAATGTGCATGATGAAACATATACTTATGAAAATAAGGAAACCTCGTTGAATCCAACTTATTCTAGTCAGGCTCCTCCTAAGTATTGACAAATTTAAAGTGCTACTTTGAGCATAGAATGAAGCATACTGACAGAGGCCAGTACAACTCCCAGGAACTATCAGTAAAAATAAACAGCAGCTTATATCATAGAATCATTAAGGTTGTAAAAGACCTCTAAGATCGTCAAGTCCAATCATTAGCCCAACACCACTATGCCTATTAAAACATGTCCCAAAGTGCTATGTGTACACATTTTTTTTGAACACCTCCAGGGATGATGACTCCAACACTTCTCTGGGCAGTCTGTTCCAATGCTTCACTGCAATTCCAGTAAAGATTTTTTGCTTAATATCCAGTCTAAAACCTACCTTGATGCAACTCAAGACTATTTCCTCTCATCCAGGACCTGCAACTGGTGACTTTATGCAGGTTTCTTGACAGCAGTGTTCTGGTACTGAATCAATAAATAGCGTGATTTTTTTTTTTTTAAAATTCATTAAAAGGCCTAAACAACTTTTAAGTCATCCCCCTTAAAGCAACACACAAAACCTCTGAATACACGCAGCACATCTTTACCCAATGGAAAAGCCCAGGCACCCTTGTTTTCTTGGACGTGAAATTTAAGAAAAAAGATTCAAGTAACAGCAGTAAAAAGCAGTTAAATTATGCCATACCTGTACAGTCCTGTGTCACACATGGAGGTCATTTTTTTCAGATTGAATTCTAAATGCTTATAGAAAGATTCAGAAAAAGAAAGACTAGACAGGAAGGAGTGAGAGGTTTTTAGAAAAGTAATCATTACCCCAACACATAGTTCCCTTCTTTTGTGGAGAAGAATAAAACTAATTTCCCAGAAGATTTTCCCCTAAACCAGCACCTAAAAATTGCAAGGTAACATTTCTCAGCCTCTTAAAAACACTGTTTGGAGGCAATTGCAGTTATGTCCCAAAGTAGTAGTATAGTTCTCACCTATCCCAGTAAACTGGGATATGAAAATGGGCAATGGCATTCCCCAGAAGCGTTGGCAGATTCATAGCAACACAGACACATAGCAGCATTTTCTTTGCCGTACTGGTCATGCAGCATAGATACAACCACCCTTTCCATACGTAAGGACCTTTATTTTCAGGTTTTCCTCTTTTTCCAGTCTTGGCTGAAGCCAACATAAAGTAACAGTTCTCCTATGTTTTTTGATGATGTATGTACTGGCAGCTCTCATATGTACTGATACAGTAGCTTAATTTAAGAGTCCTTGGAGAGATATGGAGGCAATGAGTCCTCGGATGGTCCTTGGGACTGTACTGTAATGAGTTAGAGCAGGAGCTGTTTCATTACATTGTGCACTACAGGGACATAGGTACCTATTTTCCTGTGTAAGGAATGAGTGAATGAATTAATCATTAATTTCATGCATCTCAGGCGTGAAGTTTTCTGTCACTTACAAAGCAAAGGAGTTGACTCTGCTCTCCTTTACACCTTGTTTAACTTAATGAAACAGCAATGATTTTCTCTTTTAATGCGGAAGAAAGCTCAGTATGGGCTATAATAACTTCCATACTACCTTAAGGGAAAAGTGGTATTTCCTTTAATATTTGATCAGAAGACATCATAGAGAAACAAGGAAGCTCAAGGTTTTTGCTTTAGATCCTGAAGCATATTGATCCCCCAAACCACTATCATGATATGATTTAAGTATTTATTTCCTCAATAAGTATGATGTCCATTCTGGTAGCTGAAGGAAATATGACTTTTGGCTGCTACAATCAAGTTACAAGCAACTTTGTTATTTTGGACTATATAACAGAGTGGTGACTGATGACTCAGTGATGTGATGACTTATGTTATGGAAATGTGCTCTTGGCCTATTGCTCATATGTTTTGCTCACATTTGATGCTATCTGAGATCCTATCCTGTGTGCAGGCTTCAATTCTGCTGCTGGTGGCTGTCACAGACTGCAAAAGCAGATAAGATACATGGATATGCAGGACTTGTGGTGACATACCGTGAAGGCAACAGCAGGCATTTTGTCTGGTATATGCTTATCTCCCTTGATTGTGGATTCCTGTCTTCTGCTCTGGTCTCTTGGATGTACTGGTATGAATGTGGTTTAGCCAGAAAGAATCAATAATCCAGGTGCAGTCCAGACACCAGGCTCATGTGTATGAGAAGCAGGAGCCATCCTGGGTTGGGTGATATTTAGCTAGATCAAATCCTTCAATAGCAATCACAAGTGAAATATTATGTCAGTTTTGGCACTGCTTCCATGGAAGAGAGTGGATGATAAGCCCTTGGGGAAGCCTGCTCCCCTGGCTTCCCTGGATGCTTGAGTTACCCTTTGGTGAAGCCTGCTCCCTGGCTATTGTGCATCACTTTGTTCCCAGTGTGTTTCCAGCACTCCGACCATGTTGGTAGGACCTCCTGAAGATGAGAAGTGTAGCTAAGAAAGGGATGCAGGGTGCAAGGTTTCCCCTAATGCTCTCCGTATGCCTTCGTCTGAGCCACTGGGACTGCATGCTTGCAATCCTCAAGATTTGGGGAGATTTAGGCAGGCTTTCTGTCCTTCGCTCTTGGTGTCTGGGATGGAAGCTGGACTTTATACTCTCAATTTCTTATATTTGCATTTTTCCTTTGAACATTTATTTGTTTGTTTATTTGTTCTTCCACCCTAGCCTCTTCAAAATAAAATCTGCTTGTGTTTTCTATACTTACAATTTCTGGCAGGTGCTTAATAGACTAGTTGAGTAAATTACAACACTTAACTGAGTTTTCTTCTGACTGCTACAATCCTCATCATGTGCAAGGTCAGGTCTTCTGCAGAGGAGACTCACTTAGCAACATGCTAATTTGCTGCAAAGAAAGGCATTACTGATCACAGAAGGTTTCTACAGCAGATGATTGAATTAAAAATGAATAGTTTATTAAAAGTATTTAGTCTCAATATCTCACATTAAGTCCAGGAGTAGTTCAGAATATTCTTATGTTTGTTATTAAAATGTTTCTGTCATCTCTTTCTCTTAGATTTATTTTTCCAACTTGCTTGCTGAACTATAACTTGGCCAGATCACTCCAGGAATGGACAGATATGTGAACTCTTCCTTTGCATTTGCAGATTGAAAATAAGATACATGAAAGTTTCTGGTAAATTTAATTTTGAATATTTATTTTCCATAATTGCTTACCATTGGTCCATGAAAATTTAATGGACAGCAAGTACAAAAGAAGTTCTTTAAAAAACCCCAACAGATAATAATGAGAGCATTTGAAGTCTGCTTTATTGTCAATATTTTTGAACAACTGTATTTTTTTTTATTAGATGTCTAAAGATTGATGGAGTAGTATCCACTATAAATCGTCAAGCTTTCTGGTTTGTAAAAATCCCAACATTTATTTAAATGCATAGATTCAGACATAGCAACATAAAGGAAAACTTCTGTTTTCAAACTAATATGAAAATATTTTATAATCAATTGTCAAAATGATCATGCTATGTAATATGATCCCATACTATGATTTTTCTTTGGCTGTGCCTAGACCTACAATATCTGATTGACCCGAATGAGGACTTCTGTGGTCTCTTCACTGAAGATGAATTGTATTTTTAAAAAGGAGGAGCACAGCATTGTGGTTGGTGGTAAGATATATTCTTGGGAAGGAGGAAGGAATTGATAGTGATGTATTGAAAAATAAAGTAAATTTTTTCTCAGCTTTCATCTATCTCTTTAGTAGCTGGAGAATATGGAACTCTTCAAAGTATGGAAGAAAACTAGTAATTTTTTGCTTATTTCAATTAGATCTTCCCCATGTTCTACTTTTTCTTGCACCCTTTATCCCAAGAATTCCTCTTTCCCACTTGGCTCAGGCATCCTTCTCCTTTCACCTAAGTGCATGAGCACTACCTCTCCACTATTTAAGAAAACAAGTCTTGTTAAGCAGTTATCTCCATTTTGCAGCACTGCAGTCTGCTCACCGGACCCATCTCTGTCTAGACCATAAACCGCTCAGACTCTTTTCAGCTGAGACCAACTCAAACACTTGCTACTCAGAAGCATCCTTGTCATGCAGCCACCAGGTGGGACTATGTTTTCATCCCACAGCGTGGAAATGCCTCTTCATCATTCCCATTTGATAGCACCAGGCCTTTCCTATTCTGCACACATAAAAATCTTTGCTGTCTTGCCATAGGTTCCAGCTTTAGAGCTTGGGAAATAGTCATAAGCTCTGAAAATATCTCTTCTTCCCTCTTACCCACAGTCACTGGATTCAGGGAACCGTAACTCTCGCAACAGCTTAAGTGGAATGACCTGAGCAAAAAATGCAATTGGCAGGCAGCAATCTTAAGCATGCATTAATATAACATTTTTTTCCCCCTAAAAGCTATAGAAAACTAGGACCAAAGATAATGTGGAGTGTATAATCATGAGATGATAGAGTCTGCCAAAGCCAAGCAGATGCCGAGCACTCTGTTCTGTGGTTTTGCAGTGTTGTTGACAGTTTATCTTCTACCAGGACTCTGGAGAGATGAGGCTGAAGACACCATGTGTGGATATCCTAAAATGTGCCTAGTGGAGGTAATCCAGCCAAGGCATGCATTCCTGGTATGGTGACTCGTTCCTATGCCACCTGTAGTCTAATAATTTGTTACAAGGCTGGGTTTTCAGTCACCACATCTGTGGTTAAGGCCTCTGGGTCCATAGAGAGGACTGAAATTAAGCCACAATGTGGTAATAATTCATTCTGCCGTAGCCCAGCCACAGCACATAACAAACTGACAGAACTGAAAGTTTTAAACTTTTTCTTTCCAGTAGAAATCAGTTTTCCCTGCCGTCTTCTAAGGAAAGTGTAACTAGAGGTAGGGAAACTATTCTTTTGTCTTTTCCACTTTAAATATATTCTGCTGGGGCAGAATGGTGACTGTGAAGATATCAGTACTTACTTGATGGGATCTTTGTCCTTCACTTGTCCTGTTTGGGTACACACTGGAAGACAATGTAGTGCCAGCTTGTGTGCCAGCAGAAATCAAGAGATGGAATGGGTATTAACTGCTGACCCTGTCCTGGCTGGAAGCCCATCAACCATGAAACAGCAGAAGATACTTACTGTGTGCTGAGAGAGAGCCACTTCTTTGTGATTTAATTAGATTTCTTTATTCTGAATAGGTGATAGTATTAACATTGTTTGTGGTACGAAATGTTCATAGTAAAAGGAGGAAACAGCAAGCCTGTGTCGAGTGGAACAAAGATTCGGTGGTGATAATGTGAATTTAGGATGACTTTGTAAAAGAAATTCTTCAATGAAATGTGTGTGAGTGTGTGTACATGTGAGAAAGAGATGAAACATAGTACAGTTTAAATGCTGTCAGATGTTTTACAGCTAGGGTACCAATTTTTCTCCTACAAAGGCTGATAAAATACAAGTGCCATTTAGGCGTAGGATTTACAGTTGCTTTAGCATATGCCCTGAAAACATGTGTATCTACAGGGGATAGTAGTTCATGGAGAAAACAAGTTGGTGCTGAGAAGTTCAATTACTCTCCTGAAATATCAGTAATGTAGCTAGAAGAAAGAAAAAGCAACAGGCCACTTCCTATATTGGATGTATTCTCAAAACGTCTATAAAGGCTTGCTGCCAGCAGCAAGAAAGTAATAACTATAAATGTTGCTCAGTGGGAAGACTTAGTGATAGAGCCCCTCTGTTTGAAATTTTACTGAAGCTCTGTCAACACAGTGCTAACTTTCATGGTTTTTGCATCTTTATTTTTATTATTATTTCTATTATTCTTGGCAGGTGCATGGGTTAGTAGGTGAACTCAGGGTCTCCCTCCTGGCAAGGTTCTCTGCCTTTTCAAATCACTCAGTGTAAACCTGCAGTTTCCTGGCCCTGAGCTCTGCTGAAATTCATTATAAATATAAGGTCCTTGATGTTTCCTTTAGCACTTTCTAAGGTCCTGTTGGATCCTCTTAAAGAAAATTTAAGCATCAGAGTGAGCAATATAATTGTATTCCTTAAATAGTTACTAAAATGTTTCTGCAATTCCTTTTAATTGGCAGTTAGGGTTGAATGATAATAACAACAACAACAATAATAATACACACTCCATGCTGCTTGAGGCAGGATGTTATGTGCTTTTTCTTCTTCTTGAGGTGCTAGCACCTGTTTCTGGTCTCAGCAGCACAGGATCTTGTGCATATGAAGAAAATAAAGAATATTGTTTGATTGCACCATTGTGTGTGGGAGCTGACAGAGATTCTATATCTTTTGGGACAACCTTTTATCAGAATTGCTCCAGAGGAATCTTTAGGGCTTGCTGTGGAGGGGGAGAGGTTGCTTACCTGAGGTGCTGAAACAAATAGTCTTTAAAGACATTTAGGTTAATTAATTTATTTTTTCTTATTCAGGAGCTTGAAAGGAAGAAAAGAGTCTTTCCCCCTCCTCCTATTTCTTAATTTTTTTAAATAACCATTCTCAGCTAAGGTTTTAAAAATATTTTTACAGTATTTTACTTATTTCAAAATAACATTCATTAGTCTAATGCCTCTAATTATGCATGATGGTTGAGTCACATGTGGAGTGCGGTCCCACGTTTTCTTCAGTTGACTTCTCATACATACTTAACTAATTTGGCAGCAGTGGTGTTGCAAGGTGCTAAATGAAATGAATCCTGCTAAGATTAACTCTCAGAGGAAGAACTATAGAGCTTTAAGATTCTGGTCTTTCTAGGTTTTCACTATTTTTCCATTGTAGGGATCATTCCTTTGAACATCTCAAGCTCAGAAAATAAACGTGTGTGTAGAGGTGGATTGGCTGAATGCAAACAGGCTTTCAGTTCAGCCAGTGAAACTTTCTGCTGGTAATGAATAAATTTTTACAACAAGAACAGGTCTGTTACTCTGAGGGTGAGCACATGACAGCGTGGAGAGAGGAAAGAACTTCAGAGTAGGTTTATGTGAGCATTTATTTTCGGATCAGCAGAGCATTTCTGAAGCAAATCTCCCAAATTTCTGCCTTGCTCTGCTGTGGTTTACCTCCAAGAGCAGCTCCAGGACATGGATTCTCAATTTCCACTGGTGTAAGAATGACCTCCGCTATCTCAGGGATGCTTAGTCCGCATAATTATGCTGATGCTTGTCCAAATGAATCACAGAATCACAGAATCACTGGGTTGGAAGAGTCCTACTGGATCATCGAGTCCAACCACTCCCACAAAACACTAAACCATGTCCCTCAGGACCCCGTCCACCCGTAACTTAAACACCTCCAGCGAAGGCGAATCAACCACCTCCCTGGGCAGCATATTCCAATGCCTAATGACCCTTTCTCCCATAAACACATGCAGTGTGGCTATCAGGTCCTCAGTACCTTCCATTTGGTCCTCAGATATTTGTGGCACACTGCAAGCTAAAGTAGACAGAGCTGCAGTGCTATTTAACCAGCATGACCCTTTGTTTGGTTGATGCAGGATCATGACAAATGTGCCAGAGCACTTGCCCTGAAATTTAATTACGGTCAGTAAATCTAGATGATCCCTGTTGCTAAAGTTTATGGTTCTTGTCAAACATTTATAAAACGGAGATATCTCCTGACCACAGAGACTGGGTCTGTCTGATGCCTCTGTGTGATAGTGGATGCACTAATACACTCAAAGAACTCTCTGAAGGAAAACACAGTTGGAAAAATAATCTTGCTTTTTATTTGGAAAGCAATGTGTGGAAAGTCACTGTTTCAAAGGTAGGTTTATCTCTCCTGGCAGTTTTGCCTTCTGTGCTCAGGAGCCTCCTGCCACAGCTTGGTCATTTCTGTAGCACAGACTTGTTTGGGTGGCCAGAAATGAAGCAAAAGGCTCTGGTGGATGTCAGAAGTCTTTAGGTCGTCACCCCTGTGCTAGAGTGAGGGCAGCTGTGACTGGGATCGCACTGGAGGCCCTGCATGTTGGTCTTATGCACCTTGGGTACAGGATTCCTACTCCCCAGCTTGTTAAAGAGAGTAGTGTGTTTTCTGGCATAAAGGAAGTTGCAGTTTCTTTGGTTGTGGTTTTTGTTATAAAATCTTATTATGTTCATGTGCCATAATAAAGCCCTCCTTTACTGTATTACAGTAAGAACTGGAAAAGGTTTATTTAAGTTGTAATCATTTTGCATAATAGGAAGTTAACAACTATGGTTTCCAGCAATACCTGATATGTTATATTTGGAAATTAAGGAACTTTATAGTGTTCCTTTTATTTTCTGTAAATCAAAGAATATATGTATTCAGAGTGTGTGTGTGTGTGTGTGTATATATATATGAATCTCTAGGGGTACTTGTTTTCTTTATTGGATGTTTGAAACATGGTATCTTGTGTGTTCACTAAAAAATGTATTCAGTCAGATTGGGCAAAAAGACCAACTCCAAAATCAGAAAATGTACTTGAGGCATACATTGCTGTAAGACAAAGCTTAACATTATACTTTGGACAATGTGCTGCTTAGGTTATACAGAGGGCTGCTCTAAGCAGTCACCCAGGTGATCAGCTATAATAATTTGCCCTATACATGTTATTCTTTCATTAAAAGGTCAAATAAAATTGTGCTGAAAACCTAATGGCTACTTTAAATGTCTAGTTACTCAAAATGGCCTATTGGGGGTGGCACTAAAGAGAGTCTCAAGTGCAGGTTTTGTTGTGTTTTGTCCCATATTCATTTTTAGAGTTACAAAAATAACCAAAACCCACATGCTATTTTCTTAATGATGCTGTCACACTGACCTCATCCTGTTGTTTGTACTCTTTCTAGAAGATGGATATACTTCCTCAGTAAAAATACAGAAATGTGAGGCTGTGTCCATACATGTGATGCATTGTTATTACAAACAATCCCATCATACATTTCAGAAATGGTTTGAGCTTCTTTTTCATGAAAAAAAGAAAAGTTATCTGCCATTATCTATCCTACTGGACGGCTTTGCTCACTGCTTCAGTACTATGAAACTTTCCTAGGAACTCAGCTTAAACTAATTCCTTATTAATTTTATAATCACTTATTAATCACTGTGAACACCATCTTGAAGGCTGCACTCCTTTGGAATATATGCCCATGAGGTATTTGGAAAGAGAAATATTATCACTCAGCCTTCATTTTGTGTGACTAAACAAGACAGGTGCTTGTAGTTACTGAGTCTAGTAAGCTGCTCCTTTCTTGTATAAGATTAACAGCTTTTCTACACCTTCTTCAATTTAGCTTTCTCACCTGCCGGTGACTGGAGGTGGATGAGATATTCTCTGTGCCCTGTACAATGCCATTAGTGCCTGGAGAATTCATCAGTACAAATACATCATTGAACTGCATTTGACTTTCCCCTGAAAGGCAAGCTGTTTTAGCAGCTTGCAGGCATTTGGTCAGGGGATTAGCAAACTTGTATTCTCCTTTTCAGACACTTTGAATTAATGAGAATTAGCTTAAACTATTGGAGCATGTTGCAAGCTGTTGTTACATTAATTCATGAAACATACTAAAATATACTGGATAGAAAATATCCTGAATGTTTTCTTTTCACTTGGGTTTTCAGCCTGTTCCAGTGGGTGGCACAAGAAGCACAAAAAAAAGGTGAATTTTCATCCCAGCATACCCCTTAGGATTTCTATTTAACAGTTATTCTGTCTTTTAATTAAAAATAATAAAAGTGACTTATGAGGGTAAGGAGGTGCATTTCTCAAACTGAGTGAGAGCCACTCTGACTTCAAGGTGCTCAACACCTTTATGAGCTGTTGGGTATAATGCATTTGTGAATGCTTAATTCTTCAATATTGTTTTGTATTCAGCAGTGTCTACAGGTACAGGTTTGAAGTGTTCAAGTTGTGATCTCCCCATCCTGAGAGTGCTACGACTTAGGCCAGATGTCTTGGGCTTTGTGTAGGAGCTGCAGGTCTAATCTGGTGTGTACTCGCTGAGTTACTCTGTGCTGTATGTGCTGTGAGTGTGGACTCTGCAATGCAGCATGTTCAGGCAGAACTGTGCACACGTGCAGTATTTGGTTTCTTCAACCAAGTTGAAATTATCTTCATTATATTCATTTCCTGGGCCTGAAAAAAGAAATTAAATAGATCTGATATAAGTGCTGAGGCTAAGAAATTGCCCTGAAGAACATCCTACCCTAATGTTTTGTGGGAGGATATTTGAGGTGTTATGTAAAGGCTTATAATGGACATATATAATGTCCAGATGCTCTACCCACTACAATACATCCACGTGGTTGCTGTGCTACTGAAATCTTGAAAGGAACAACTTACATTTGGTTTGTAGAAGTACAGGAATACCCAAACCTTCCTATGACAGAAGGGTGAATTTTGTAGAGAAAAATCACTGGGAATTTGGAAACACTGTATAGATTTGGGAACATTTGGTGTTTTGGGTCAGTGGTAAGAGAGCCTGGAAATATCATGACAGGTTTCAGGAGGCCTAAAGGAATCTGTTAGGTCTGAGAGGCCTGTATGAGGGAGAAGTCCCTGTGCTACCCTCTTGCCAGCCCATGGACTCTGAAGCAGGAAGGCTATGAATTCAGGAGAGAGAAAAAGTAGAAGCTGGCTGTTTGGACCATGCTTGATGTGATGTCCAGCAATATTCCGGGTCATTGAAAACCCACCATGTCTACTGTTAGAGGGGACCTTAGATGATAAGGCAAGTGTGTGACAGAGTCAGAGGAGGAAGCAGCGAGAACAGAGCACAAAAGGCTCACTAGTTAGAATGTCTAGTAATGAATTCTCCAGTGCAGCGTTTCCCCACTGAGGAATATTAGCCCATCTCTGGGACATGGTTGTTCCACTGGAAAGAGATTGTCATTTAATCGGGGAAGCTTCTAGCAGAAACCTGTCGGATTTTGGCAAGGTATTTGGACTTGGAAATAACTGAGTTCCCAGGCCACTGGTGCTTAGAGCCCTGGTGGAAGCTAAGAACTGGAAGCTGTTACATGTACTGGAGCTTCTCTGGTCTTCTGCTCTTTACTGAAGAGGCTTCTGGGGGCCTGAAGATGCATTACTTCTGAGACCTGAAATGCTGGTTTCAGGGAGATATGTGTGAGTATGTAAATCCCAGATGGGCTGATCAGGAGCCTGAATGGTTCACCTCTGAAGCGCTTTGGCTCCAGAGCAAAAGCGCCTGGGACTTGCAGGCTCTAGGGGACTCACTGCTAAGGTACAGTATTATGTGGCACTGGCTGTGGTTGCTCTTTATGTTATACAAGGCTCTGAGGTGACGGATACTGGTTTCTATTAGCTTTGAGAGGATGCTGAATACCTGGATTTAGGAAGGAAGCAATAGAAGAAAATATGAAGAGGAAAGAAATGGCAGAGAAGCAGCAAATAAAAGCTTCTGTAAATACAGAGGAGATTTTAAACTGGAGAAGAATGAACCACTGACTTTTTCTGTGTTTAATTCTTAACATAAGCCAAATGATCAGGAGGGAGTGTTATTGCTGGCTGTCACTGATGTTGGAGCATGAGGCTTTTAATACCATCCAGTTAATTGTTGGGGAAGAGTCTAAATATGAAGCTGTGTTATGGAAATTTGAAGAATCATCTACTTGATATGAAAGAAATACAGAAAAATGCAAGCAGAGGAAAAATGTGGAAATGGAGACTTTGAATCTGCAGTCTCAGCCTAATCATAATCATGCAGTTCTTGGAGGCTGAGGTGCTAGTATCAGAATTGGATTGAGAGCCAAACCAAATCCCCAAGGAAAAACACTGGTGAGACTCAGAGTTTAATCTTGAAAAGCAATGAGAATTTGTCAGTGCAGCAAGCCACCTCGCCCACACGAGTTTTGTGAGCTGTGTTCTCATAATAGCCAGGTTGATACAGCATCCACAAGCCTCTAAGTCCCTCTATGAGCAGAGGGCATATGCAGTTCAAAGTGGGTGTCCATAAGAAGTAGTTGTGCTGTCCCACTATTGTGGGACATTGTCACTCTGGCAAGAGGGAAGTTATAGGGACCTTCCTCCTCTCTGCAGAATAGCACTGTGGTCACAATCCACTCACTTGTGTCAGTTTCTTGGGGCATTTGACGCTCAGAGGAATATTTTAGCTGAGGAAAGGTCTAGTGGTTGCTTTTCTGTGCTTCCCTTGCCGTGTCCAGATCTACTCCCTTTATTCCTAGACCTTCTCTTACGTGTGGTGTTAACTCTCCAATGAAAGGCTGAATTTTCCTTGAGAATCGGGAAATGTCCCCTGCTTTTTGTTGTTTTGGTTCATCTGCCCCAATGTACTCAGTGCTATATAGTTCAATTATTTTCCTGCCTTTTTCTGCTGGTGGGGCCTGAGGGTAATATTGGAGATGATTATTGATGATGAGGAGCCACAGCCACTGGGTATAATAAGGGAGATCTCTTTTGCCCCCACATCCTCATGGGCTGTTGGCAGCAGCTCCTGGAGCTCAGCTTCCTCTGCTTTACTCTCCTTGGAAGAAGCGCTGCCCGAGGATATGGTGGATAGCAAGAAATATAAGCCCTGCTCTCTCCAAGGGAGTTGGATGCGGTCAGAAGAGGCTAAGAATCTGGCAAAAGAGATCAGAGGAAGGATAAGGTCAGGGATGATTCAGCAGGCAATCCTGTTCCACAACAATGATGTTTTACTTTAGAGCTGGCTTTCTACAGGAAAAAGCCTCAAAGCAGAAAACCACAACCACAAGCTAAATCTCTCCTGGAGAGCCCAGAGACAGAAGGCTGAGAGTTCAAAGGATGTAAGTCTCCAGGAAGATGGGCAGAGCTAGCTGGGATCTTTTCTTTTTTTTTAAAAATTTCATTCAGGTCCTCAGATGACATGTCCTTGTGCAGTCCACAGAAGAGAGCATTCACATGAGCAGTGCCACACAATGTACACTTTGAGTTAGGTAGTTGTATTAGTGCTGCTTTGATGACTGCACTTCACAGAGTCATAAGGGAAACAGAGGTGAAGTTGCTTTAGGCTGTGCTTTGTCTGTCTCAACTTTAGATTCTGACTTTGTGCCACTGAGTTGCTTTTATTCCCATTGCAGCAGGAGAGATGTAGAGAGATAAAAGTCCTGTGGATGGCACAGAGAAGAGAAGTGGTGTTACTTGGTGGTACCTGAAAGCTAGCCAAGCAAACAAGGTCGTGTAACTATGTGGTACCCTTAGGGAACAAGGTGCATTTTTTTCCTCGCTGTTCAGTAAGTGACCCAGTTTGTGGTAGTTTTTAATATCATGTTGCAACATTTTTTTTAGACAAGCAGAGGGGAGGATTCAGCAACTTAGCTACAACAGTCAATAGGAAAAAGCAGAATCACCCAAAATGTGACTGACATTTGTTTGTTTTTTAAATAGAGGTAAAGGTCAATTCTCCCATTAATTTTTTTGCCTTGTCACACTTAGTAAGTGCTACCCTGAGGAGCAGAAGGAAACAACAACACTGTAGCTTTTTCCTATTCTTCATGAACTCTAGTCACTTGGAACTCTTCTATATGTAGTTCTGTAGGTGTAATTGTCTATTAAACTAGCCCAGAAGCATACTTAAATAAGATTAGCAATAATTCAGCAGACAGAGTAAGAGAATAAGGCACAACCCAATCTACTTGGTAGACTTCAATTTTATGATAGGCAAAGAAGTGAGACTGGGGAGCTTACAAGCTTCTCAGTTATCATATTAAGTTTAGACTATCTCTTTTAAAAATATGTCCTTCACAAGTTCTGTAAAGCCTACAGTATCCATGGATCTTTTTCCCGTTATTTCTATTTTGAAGCCTTCCATAATTCCTTTATTGCTTACAGTATCTGTTTTGGAGTATTACACTGGCAGAGACCATTGCCTCATGCACAAGTCAGAACAAGGCCAGTGGGAAATATTTTTTAGGGTAGAATTATCCGAAAGAGGTCGCAAGTGAACTGTCATTGGGCACTTATGTACCTGAGGAAATATGCTCATTTGAAGAGCAAGGAGACTTTATCTGGACCTCACAGGTATGTTGTGACAAACACAACCAGTCTTGCCCAAGGCAAGAGATGGAGATTTCTGGGTAATGTGCTCCACTTTGTGTTCTCAAAAGTGTGGATGAAACTGATAGCGTAATGCAAGGAAATTACCTCCAAAATGAACATTGAGGGACTGAAATACTGAGTGTTTTATGAGTGTACAGTTGAGATGAAATCCAAAGCAGGAAGAGTTAGCAAAAAATGCATGAAAGAGTAAAGAAACAGAAAGATATAAATACAGGAAGGTGAGCAATAGCACATCTTCAGTAGTCTTGACCTATGTGAATCAGGGTGTCTGAGCCTTTTTGCTAGGTAGGACGTACTGTATCACACACACTGCCTTAAGTGGTATTAAGGGGGAGAAAAAGAACCAGAGTGGGTTTTCAGGTGCACAACAGAAATTAAAAATGTTTACATTTATGAAAAGATTGCCTAAAACCACTGTTACTGTAATAACACTAGAATGTGTATTTTATTAGCAGCAAGCCACTAGTAAGGAATAGCTCTCAGGCATGATACAGGACAAATATATAATGTCTTTCTACAGAAATGGTTCCACTGGTGCAATTGCCTAAAGGCAGAAGGAACTGGACACTCTCCCTCCTTTCCCTTCCCCTAGTTTCCTCTGGAAACTGATTTCTCTATTCCTTATATTCTTACAGAAAAAGATCTGCTGTGTGGAACAATCTCTGCACTGAATGAGCACAGAGTAACATACTCACTTCTAGTTAAATTAGCTCAAAATGGATCTAGTCCCAAAAGTCTTCATCTCTGGATAAATCCCCCTCCCTACTCTCAGAGTTTCTTATTTCTCAACAGCTCAATTATTCCCTTTGTGACAACCACAACATTAAATATAAATCCTCACTATGACATCTATTTTTAAAGTAAGTGGAATGGCACTGAAAGGCATAAAAGCAAACTGAAAGCATTTCTTGTTTTCTTTTGATTGAGATTCCCCCAGCTGTGAATAAGCAAATGTCATTACCTTTGGCTTCCCTTTATCTATGTTTGAAGAGCCAGCAGGTTTCTTTGCAAATGTTGGTTGCAGCCATGGTTGAGCCACTCCTGCTGGGCAGTCCTAGGCTAGGGGGAGTGGATGCACTTCCCTTACACCTGAGGTTGCCACAGCCCCTGATTTTGTACCACCTACTCTCACCTGGATGTTGCCAACATGTCCCTGAGTGCACTGCTGGCTGGTGTGGCCACTGTTGGAGATGAAACTGCAGGGAGGGCTACCCCAACTTGGCAGCACCAAGTGCACAGTCCATTAATCCCACAGCCTGTTGACCAGAGTGGTTCCCCATGAGGTGCTGGGTGTTAAAGTGTGGTTCATTACAGACTGCATGTGTTATAAGCTGTCTAGTTCACATGGTGGCCCTCTTTGGTGACCTGTGATGGGAAGAAGCAACTAGCCACTACCTGTCTCAGGTGTTTCTCAATGCAGCTGCCCTTTGCTGATAACACGAGAAGTCCCCAACTTTATGTTGAACAGAGAAACACCTGCATGCTGTTTTTCAGGCACAGATTTTCCAGGAAGGAAATGCATATCTGCTTTACGCTGTCTTTTGTAGTTTCCCTTCCCTCTACACAGCTGGCAACATGTTCCTGCCTTATGGGTTTACCCACGCTCCCTTGGAGATAAGGGACCCTGTGGTATAAGCCACAGCCAGCAACTGTCTGTGCTGTCCTCCACCCTCCCTCTTCTGTTTCCTTTTTCTCATTTCCTTTCTGCCAGGGAATGTTATTTTAGATATGTTCAGCTCATGTTCAGTGTCTCAATACGTGTTCTTGACCTGTTCTTTCTGTTAGATATCTGCTCCAGAAATCCTTATTCCTTTCACAACTTCCCTTGCTTTTATCTCTCCCCCGCAAAACTGTCCTCTAGGAGGTGGCTAGATGATGGGTCTTAATAGGAATATGAATAACAGGATTAGACCTATAGCTAACAGGGTCAGAAGACAAGGGTCTCAACAAATCTTTACTTTTCAGTTCATAGGTGATGCCCAGTGTTTGGCCGGGGTAAAGGTAGGTGGAGGTAAAATAAGCAGGAAAATAACCAATCCCCTTGAAGTCAAAAGAGGATATATAGATTGTGTTAAATACATATGAAGAATCACCCAGAACTAACAGACTCAGTATATTGATTCCCCAAACTGTTGTTGCCTAGAGGACATTTGTATGGGCTAAAGGAGGTGCAATGTTGATGAAAGGAGGTGCAATAAATTGAAACAGGCCATTGGGAGGAGGTACGTTGCTAGAATTTAAACATTGCTTTTAAGTCTATTTTTGAAAATGGAGAAGTGATTTCTCTTTTTAAAGGTTTTTTTTTCTTTTATGCAATGATAGATAAATGTAGTCCATATGAATGTGTTAAAATTAAGCTCGAACCTTCTTGGTTTTCCAAATCTGCTGGTAGCTGTGTGGGTAGCAGCAATACAGATGTGGATAATAGATTTTACTATCTGTTTCCCAGTCTTAGTAATTTTTATCAGCCAGCAGGTGAGTATCTACTTGCTGCTTCAAATTGGGACCAGCTCAGAGTATAAGACAGAGGTATCTACAAGAGCTTGTAATGCACAAAGTCTCTTGACTACAAACATTCATACAAGGCATTTTTTCTTGCAAGACTCAGATAAGTCCTTCGTGCCTGTGTAGATTCAACTTCTTTCCTACAGTGAATATTCCCCTTCATTCTGCTTCCCCCCCAAAATTGTATAAGTTTCTGCCTCTCCAGATGGCACAGACTTTACAGATACTGGTTACTACACATCACATATTACTATTATTCCTACCCAGTTGAGTGCAAAGCTCCTTTTTTGTTCCAGAATTGACAAAACAGAGGCTTGTACCTGTGAATACTAGCATCCAGAAGGTCTCAGAGTGCCAGAATTTCTAAATATCTGCCTGAAAAGTAGACAACTTGCACTTCAGATTCTGAACTTTCCAGCTACAGAGCACATTGCAAAGCATTGTGTCATTCTGAAAGCTGGAAAAAACGGAATAAAAATATGCACTAACTTCCTGTCTCTCTTTACGATTATTGGTTGAATGCTCAGTGTAAATAGGAACTGCCATGTTTACATAATTAACTTTTTTTCAGTAAGAAGCCATTTTTAATTTGTAGTGCCAGTGCATCAGACATTGCACGTGGGAAAATTTTTAAGCATCTATTTTAAGCAAGGACTATTTTACCTTGAAATTAAGGGTGTTTTTATCTTCCTCCACTTCAAAACTAGTATATCTAGTGTTTGCCTGGTAATCTAAATCTTTGGCCACTGTGGGATAGGGAGAATTTCAGACTGATATTCTCTAGACTGTGAATTTATGGCAGGGCCACTGATTCAAGGCAATTAGTTTCTGGCAACTAAAAAACCCATCTGTTTGGAAACATTTATCCTGTGGCTCAGGTAAGTACCTCACAGAGGGATTTACCTCCAGATTGAGAAACTATTGCAACCCGCTGCTGGGTGGTGGCTTAGGCTCAGGAAGAGGGAGCCAGGCAGCACTGGGTGGAAGTAGGGCGCATGCAGCTGGTGGTGTGGGGCAGGCAGGGAGAGTGCGTGGGAAAATGGCTGTTTTGGAACCTTGTTTATTGAGAAGATGGCTGAAGTCTCAGGGCTGGGGTGCCACTGGAGCAATAAGTGTCAAAATACTCTCTGTTATGTAGTAACTCTGCCACCAGAGCACATGTCCAACCAGTCACCTAGCCAGGCAGTGACCTAGCCAAGTTCAGTTCCTTTTCTGCTTGGGGCATTTGAAACCGTATCTTCAGTCTTATGCCAGAACTGTCAGTCATTTAGTGACTGGGAAAATGGAGATGTAGTTCTAAATCCTCTTACTCGGAGGAGGAATTGAACTGTTAACACTGTGTTTTCCTGTAAATAATGCCCTGGAGACATCAATTTTCTATTTTCTTTTTTTTTTTTTCTCTAGAGGTAAAAGAGAATGCTTAATGTAAACAACTTATTTTAAAGAAATTACATTTACTTTCCAACTGAGCTGTCGCTGTTCCCGAAGACCCATAGGGTCTTGTTTGTTTGGATTGTTTTTAAAACTGTCTGCTAGAAAAATTTACTTAGCATGCATTGGTAATCAAGCATTGATCTCGTAGTGGAAAAGCAGGGATTATAATCCCTACCTTCTCCCCATTACTCCCAGCCTGCATAGAATGTACTTCATGTTGTGTGCTGTGATTATGATTGCATAGGTCTCTTCTGCTCTCTGTACTGCAGTCCCTTTAGTCCAGAACTGTATTTATCACTGGTAAACACTGTACTTTGTAGAAAGTCCCATCAGATGGGGTGTTAAATTAGCTAAATTGCAAGTAAAGAATTTTACTGGTTAGTACCATCCTCTTCTGACTGTCTATGTCCTTTGATCTTCTGGATTGCTGATCAGTGTCATGGCCCTTTCATTTTTGGCTAAATCCATCTTGCCCATAGATCTGACAAAATGTTTGATTCCCAGATGCATTCCTAATTAGAGCTGGCCAGGAATTTCCTGATGAAGCATCTTTGTTGAAAAACGCCAATTTGTAAAATCTAAATGTGTCTTCTCTTTGATGAATTTTGAGTGAATTACAGGAAAGTTCCTACTTTTGGGATTTTTTCCAGATTGAATTGCTATGAGTTTGAAAGTCCAGCAAAGCCTGTCTTGAGAAAAGGGCTCAGGAGGTTTCTGTCCTTATTCTGTGGAATTGGCCTCCCTGGCTGGCTCAGATAATATGACAGCAGGCTACTGAGTCCTGCAGAACCAGAACTCACTGGGATGGCATCCAGATCTGAAGTTTCGGATCAGAATGTTTCAGGGCCCTGAATATGCTGACTCTTTCTTTCAAAATTTGAAAATTTCACATTCCAATTGAATCACATCCCTTGGTTTGAAATGGAAGAACATCTGCATTCAGATTGGGGATGTTCCTAATGGTTTTTTCCAATTCTGCAGAGTCTGGAAATGCAGCTTCTAAAAATTGGATCCCCCTGGCTGAAGAAGGGAATAAATCAGGGTGTATTTTTTTGATGAAAAACAACAAAAACCCATAATGTTTTCATGTTTTAGGGTACGGAAACTTAGGAACTGAAAGCTTTTGTTTATCCAAAAGTCATTCAAAATATAGGAAGCTTATCTAGGCAGTGGTAATGCACAGCATGAGCAGTGGCCTTCAGCTCTGTTCAGGAGGGTCTGAAAAGGACAGCAAGTTCAATCTTGACATCCATTAAATCTTTAACCTTTCTTGCTATTCTTAACTGAAGCTGACGGAAGAGGAAGAGGGAGTATCTTAATAGATTTGAAATGTTCTCTTTATGAATTATTTTTCTCTGAGTGGATGAAATGCAGCACCTTATGGACACATTATGTTCTCATAGTCTGCTTGATTTAAAGAAACACTCGTACCAAGCCTGGTCACAAATCTTTAAATGGCTTCTTTATTATTTTCCTCTTGTTATTGTGCCTCTGTGGGGTCTACACAGAAGAAAATCAGTAGATCAGCAGAATGCTGCTGCTATTGCAGAGTCTTTGTGTAGATCTGTATGGCAATATAAATATGAACAATGTTTCACTGAATCCCATCCCTTGTTATTTTGGGGCCATTTCCTCAGCAGGCTGTCACACAATACGAAGGACAAGTTGGGTTCACAAGTACTTGAATGAAGCAGAGAATAAAAGAATATACGCCTCTTTGTGGAAAGAAAACCTGCCTAAGCCCAAATAGAAGGAAATCACCACAAATGTACCTTGTATCTACTAGTCTAAATAGACCTATTCATTTCTGCACAATATGATTTCCAGTCCTGAGGTTGTTTCTCAGCCCATTTGTTTCATAATAAGCATGCTGGGGATAGATTTTGTTGACTCACTTCTTTAAAGCTATCTTATAAATATGCAGTAAGTATATTTGTGAAAATTGAGAGCCCTACAGTACCATCTTAAAAGCGCAGTTGGCTTTTAGCTGTATCTCCACCCAATGCCTGATAGAATCATGGACAGACATTAAAAAAAGACCTCTAATCCTAATATGCTGGAAAAGTCCATTATTTGAATCCTTCCAGAGAAGGGACCTGACACTTGTCACAAGAACAGCAGAGAAGCTGTGACCATTCAGCATCCCTGAACCACAGAGTTATCCAAATTATGAGGGCAATTTTAGAGCCCATAGGCTTAACAGATCAAAGGGAGAGTACTTTCTTGGTAGAAAGACTGCAAGAAAGCTCTAGGTCCAGTTAAAATGATACTATAGAGGTTCAAGGAACTGATCCTAGAACAGCAGGCAATTGAATTCAAACTGTCAACGTCTTTCCTGAATGCTCTTTATCATTTAGCATTCTGCAGGAAATCCAGAGACCAGTGATTTAGAGCCCTGAGTGGGGCAGGCAATCTACAATAATAGGATTGTATCTCTGTCATGGCTGAGGCTTTGTGTAATGTTTTCTTATTTTAATCTTGAATATATTGTTTCTGGAAACAATAACTTAATCAGAGCCTACAAACAGATTGATTTTTAATTTTTTTTCTTAAGTTGTCTCTGAGGAAATTCTTGCAATAATTTCACAACTTCTGCAACAGAAAAAGTTCTTGTTCTTGATTTTGCAAAAAATAGAGTTAGTCTATGAAAAAAGAAGAGATTTTCTTATTGACTCTGCTTTTTTATTATTGAAACAAAGAACACTGCTGCTCACTTGGGAAAATATAGTGCAGTGTTTTCTCACACATGTGAGAAACACCAACTTTGTCAGGAGTAGTGTGACTATTCTGGGAATGCAGAAGGTCAGAATGCTTTTCTGTACCTCATTTTTGCTGATTCAGTTTGAGTATTAACTAGATATGCTGTCTCCACTTGCACAATCCCTATTTTCTATGCATTAGTTTTCTGTCACCTCCACTTATGCCATTAAGTACTTACTGTGTTTCATGTTGTAAGGATTCTGAAATCAGGGTTGTTGATGCATTTTTCAGAAAACACGGACTCTTCATGTAAATGTATCTTTGTTGCTTCTACAGCAGGATGAATAAATGATATATAATTAAACATACCCTTGGACTGCAGGTTTCAAATAAAAGAACCCCAAGAAAAAACATACACATGCATACACGTGCATGCATGCATGCCCCCCTGTCTAAATACCCTAGACATAATACATAACCATTGAGCATATAATATATTCTGGTGATGCAGAGACAGGGTTTCCATTGTTATAACTCATTATCTACAGTTAGTAGAGACATAAACTATATTTTTACCAATAATGCTCAATTAATATCTCTATCCAATAGGCTTTCTCTCACACTCAGGGGAGTAGACTGAGCACCCCAAGCAGGGAAATAGACAGTAAAGAGTAAAGTTCCCTCTCCCCTCACAAGTGACCCTAGGAGCTGGAGACCTATGGATGGTTTAACCCCACGTCGCCTTGATTTCTGGGGTTTCTTCACAGACTTGAAGAGATATCTCTGTACTCGTGCAATCCCCATGCAAAAGCCATATGGGCATAATGCTGTGGCTGAGATCGTGTCTTGTATGAGTGCATCACTTGTGCTATTGCTGTCACCTGTTCCTCTTTCAGAGGTGACTTGAGTCCAACCATCACAGGAACTGACCTTGAGAAGATAAATCTATCCTTTCCTGCCTTTTTAAAGGTACTGGAAACTACCACTCTTCTGGAGGAGTGGGGAATAACAGAATATGGCAGGGGGGCTGGAACTAGATGTTCTCTAAGGTCCCTTGTAACCCAAACCATTCCATGATTCTATGAATATGGTATAAGACCTGGAAACTACTATATATACACAGAGGCAGAAGAAACACTGTTCCTTTAGGCAAGTTCATAAAGTAACAAGAAGATGCTTTTTAAGAAAAAATTCTTTTCATGCTGAACAGAGCTCCTGAGAACAGGTTATATATCAAAAGTAGATAATTAAAGACTGCTATGTTTGTAATTCCATGTGGAATTGCCATGATTGCAAATAGTTTGAAGAAAAACAATACACAGATTTTTTCGTTTGGTGCTGTTACTGCTGTTACTGGTCAAGTGTTATGTACTACTGTGCTATTGAGTAACAAGAGAAAGGACAAAGCCATGTGAATGTTTCTAGAGCTATTTGAAAATTAATCTCTTCCTGTCTAAATGTTCTGATGAAAGCAAATTGCTAAGGCAGAACATTGCCAAAAATAAAACCCTGAAGAATGATAACATTTTGGATTTCTGTAACATCATTGACAAGAAAAGCCTCCAAACTAGGAAATAAACAAAAGCAACACTCCCCCATCTCTGATTTTTGGCAGCCTATCAAAACCTATTTCTTTTCCAACCAGAGAATAATTTTTGTTCCTGACTTACTATAAATTTAAAATGAAGTGGGTTTTTTTTCCCCAAAAAGGTCTGTTTTGTTGAAAAGCTATTTTCTGTGGAACACCATTTCAGCTGAACAATTTAAATAACCTCTTGTTGCTCTAAACTCAGGCTTCCTGTGTAGTAACACACTCTGTTGTTAGTACACCCCTCTAAGTAACAGTCTGTAGCATATTTAGTGTCATCTCTTCCTGTTTCCTCTGCTAAGACATGGCTATTGTGCCTTATACTTTCGTATCATCAGATCATTGATATTTTTATTGTTTTAAAAAATAAAATTCCACTTACAGCTTAAACTTTCCTCAATAAAATTTCATTTTTTACTGTACATCACTCTGGGTTTAACCTAATAATGCAATAAAAGTGGTGTGAATATTGCTGAGCTGGCTGACATCTGTTGCAAGGTGGTGAGCATTTTCATCTTCACTGAAGAGCACAGAACAAGGGTGCTAAATACTTGCCTTCTTGGGCCCATGCTACATATGACTATGAACATTGGTTTTCATAGTCGTGGTTAAAAAACCCCCAACTCCTTGATTTTAAAAGAGAAATACCAAAGTGCAAGCCAAATTTGCTAGCACAGAGGAGCTAGGGCAGAATTTGTCACATTTTTTTTGTTGGGAAAGTTCAGCAGGAAAATACTGCTCCTAAACAGAGGCAGGTAGGACTGGGTGATTATTTATTATACAGCTGTTTCAGAACTACTCTGCCTTCTCTGTTCTTTTGGGTTGGTGACATTGGCACTCCCTTGGCCCTGGGCACATGTTTGAAGACAAATCTATAAGAATAAATCTAAAGATTGCAAGGTGTGGGGTTCATCTAATCAAAATACAGACATTTACACTACATGCATGTGGTGTTTACCCATTAGCTGTCTTTGCAGGCAGAAATTAGAAGTAATCACTTTTGCAGTATGAGTCAAGCAGCTATTGCATGTGGTCAGAGGAATCTTGTCCTGGAAATAATGCAGAGAAAGGGCAATTGTGTCACAGGAGGACATCTGTACTGCAGCTGGACCTTGCAGGTTCTTTGTCTGAACTTTGCTCAGAAAAGAAACCTGCTTACTTTGTGCTAGAGTTGCAGATGCAGCACTCCATACGAGTCATCTCCTTGGACTAACTTCTGGTTAATCCAGGGTGGTGATAAAAGTGTGATAGCTGAGAAAACTTAAAAATGATTTGTAAGATAACACTCAGATTTTAAGCCTATATGTTGCCAAGCCCTGCTTTTAAGAGTTCTGTAATCTTACTTTCAGTGAGTTTATCACATTAATAGTTCAAGCCGATCAAAGACAAGGGAGACTCAGTGCTATTATTGGTCTCTTAATTGGTAACCACAGGGCAAATATCAGGTTGCGGGTTGTAATTTTAGCAAAATAAGATCCTTTTCCTAAAGTGTTTACAATAATACTTCAACCTGAATCTTGTTCCCGGGACTTTCCTTGCTTGTTTAAGTCATACATATAAATAAGTTATAACTGGGACAAATTAGTTTGTATTGTAACTCCAGCAATACTATATCAGTCTGGATTTCATATTCACGTCTTCACTGAAATTCATAATGGCATCAGACTGTTATATGTGAGATGAATTCAGTGCAAATATGCTTATTGAGGATCATTTATTCTCAATGTCCTTGTGTAGGTGTAAAAGACTAGGATAAAATCTGAGAAGACCTCATTTTGAACACTGGGATGTGAGAATTTATGTATAAGCTTTTAACACTTACTGGAAGATATCAACCTTAAACTGCAGTGCTGAGTTGGTCTGCTTCTCCCTGCCTGGCTGCCTGCTTATATACTTTGCTTGGACAGCTCTCAAAAATGTTCAACAATGTTGTTTGAGTGTGTTTTCCAGTAAGGTTGTTATAGTTGGTTCTGCTTTTCCCATTGAAGAGTGGGAATGAAGATGATTGTCAAGCCTAGGCCACCTTGGACATTCAGCACCCTCCTTGTTTCAACATGTAATACAGGAAAACACCACATCACATTTTAAAGAGAAACTGTTCTGATAGTTTACTACCTTTTGGTGCCAGCAAGCCAGATCTTACTTCAAAGTGGAATTTGTCTGACATTGCCTCTAGTTAACAGTTTCCTTGTCAGCAAGGCCAAAGAATTGCCCTCTGCTAGGTATGTTCTTTGTTTGCCCCTTTAGGCCTGTTTTGTCTTTTATAGAGTATGTTTTAAGTTCATAATCCTTATAACAAACTTTACTCTCAAGCCTTTTGTTCTTTCTCCTGTTTTCCTGTGAACATGCTCCATGTTACTAACTCAGATCATATCACTCTGAACAACTGAACCAGGCCTGATATTCACAATTGGCCAGTCCCTTGTCCACCACCAAAATCTCATCTTTACTGTTTGATATCCCCCTTATTTTGATGTCAAAAACTGAAGCAATCCTTCAGACTGATCCATCTTACAACTTCCACCTACCATCCCTGGATTCTGTGTTCCTATCCAGTAGATGCGATCTACATCTCACAGTATCACATTTCAAGTTATTTTTTCAATGCGTTGGAGCCAGTTTGCCATACAACTGAAATTCTTCTATATGGGCAAACATCTTTCTCATTATTTGCCACTCCACTAATTTCTGTAATCTGTAAACTGTGCTGACTACAATTATAAATCTTGGTATGGACCTATGCATAAAACTTCACCTTAGAAGACTGAATAGGGACTGCAATTAATGTTTGATATATGTGCTCACTAATGGCATCTTTTTAGAGATAGCCATAAAACATAAAAATGTCTTTGTGGCTGCTTTAAAGTTGATGGCAAAAGTATAAAAGGCAACTAATATTCTTTATTTTTTGTATCTACACTTTTGGAATGATCTAATCTATTATAATAAATGCTTATGACTGGAATAAAATCATTGTGATTTATAGAATCAAGACCCAAGTTTTCCATTAAAAATACTGTCTGTAAGCAATTGTATGTACAGCCATGAAGGATTAGTAACAAAATGTTGAAACAGGAAAATTTCAAAAGAACTTTTTCTTCATGTCTAACTTTTGAGAAAGATTTCTCTTAAATTATATTTGCTTTGTTGTATATTTCTTTACTAGTTTTCAGTTATTCTTCTGTGCTAGCTTCTCTTGTTAGGAGATGAAATTGTTCTCCTTTTTTTCCTCATCACATTAAGTGGTCACAGGCTTGTCATAACATGATTAAGCATTTCTTGGAACAAAGCGAAGTGCAAACTGTGACCAAAAAAGATTTGACAGTTCAGTCTAGTCTAACACCATGCAAGGCAGGAAGTGTCTGTATGGCTTAATGAAAAACAAAATAAGGTTAAAACTCGTGAGTTTGTGGGGACCTTTAAATTATAAATCATTAAATATGACACACTCAAAGGTATTGTAATATTGATGTGGGACTCAACATTTCAGGCTGCTTCTGAGAAAATGTCTAAAGCCAAAACATAATTTGAGATTTTATTCTTTAGTTATGTCTAGATATCNTAAATAACCTGTTGAATATTAATAGCATCCTATAAAAGCTTTGTTGAAGAACCTCCTTAAACACAGGTATAAATGTTGGGCTGTGAAATAAACAATTGCTATTTGCCACCAGAGCTGTAGCCCGCCTGTTTGTCAAGGCGACCTCGCGAGCTTGTCTCCGTCAATCTTGGACTGTGTTGACCCTACAAACTTGGCAACATCTACTTAAAAGTCAGGAAGTATGACTGTCTACATACAACAATGAAACAGATGTGGGGCTAAGGAAAGAGTTAAAATTAAAGTGTATTCACATTGGAGTAATTATGTCCTTTTAGGCTGCAAAGAAGTCTCAGCTCTGATAGCTGGGCTACGGCATGTCTCATGGGCTACTCTTAACCTAGTGTTTACTGTACAGTAATGAAGTGAATCCTCATCAGAGTAGATGAATTTGGGCATTTCCAAGATGGTTAGTAGATGTCTCCTTGACTATACAGTGAAGGAACTTCTGTGGGTAGTCACACTCAGGGCTGAAAAAACCAACATCAGAGCTTGAGGAAACCCAGAGTAGAGCTTGGATTACATACTTACCTTCCATAAAAAGCTGCCTTTGCTCCTAAATAACTCTATCCAGATTTTGACACCTCCTTAGGGAGAAAGCTAACACATTTCTGACTGCACTGTCCTCTCTGGGACAGGAAAGATCAAGCATAATCTGTTGATTTTTGATCCTAGGAATTTTAATTCAGTGGTGCTCGTTTAAATCTCAGTATTTGTTATAAACTGTATGCATGTTAACACTGTGAAACTACAGCTAGAATTTTAAAACAGAATTAAAATATTTGGTGAAAACTATCTGTATTGTTGAAACAGGTACTATATAGTATGAAGGTATGCTTTGCTTTTGTTTCATATGTTTGCATTCTGTATGTATATACAGTAAGCTGAAGTATTCTGATGATGACTTCTGTTATATCCTCTCTGCTTTTTTTTTCCCTCTCACTGTGAAAAAGCAGAAATTTTCCACTTTTCTGTCCAAAAAGTGTGGAAAGGTTAGAATTTGCAAGATGCCATATGTGTGTATTTTCAATTTTAAGATAGAAACATTGGAAAACATACTTTTCCTCAGAAGAGTGAGGGAAGAGGAAGAGACACAGAGACATATATCCTGACTCTGAGTGTGAATAACAGAAGAAAAGTGAGCTATCAGTCAAAACATATTTTACTGTTTCCTATAATCTGTGTTTTCCATTCATACCAATTTCTGGGCAGACTGGAGCCGATTTTCCACTTCTTGTATGTGAGTAACTTACATTGTTGAAAATGGAAGTTATTTATTGTATCAAAGAGGAAAATGAGGTTATTGCAACTGTTTTTTCTTTCTAATTTTATATACTGTGTGCCATTATTTTGTGGAGCACCACGTTTTTATTTTTTTCTGCAGTGTTTCTCATATTCTGAATAAGGCCATCTTGCAGTGATTTCAAGAAGAAAGGCAGTCTTTTCTTCACTGCGCTATCATTTCAGAGCTCTCTGCAGGCAAACTTGCAGGTTTGAGTATTTTTTCTCCCTTCATTTTGGTCTGTTTTACTTTGTTAAAACCATGCTGATGGCCCCAGTGATCTCTGCTTAGCTGCTGAGTTTTAGTGCAAACTGGAAGAACTCAACAGTCCTTCTGTATCATATTGTCACTTTTAACTTCATAGATTTTTAACACTGAAGAAAGAGCTCAGTATATCACCAGGAGAAACCTGAAAGAGTTTCTCAGCTCAGGGCAAAAACAGTCTCAGTACTGGAAGCCATGGAAGGGAAGAATCACATTTCTATTACCATGGTAATGTTGATACTGATTCAAATATTCCCCAGTTATGCAATAAGCAAGCTACTGTTTTCCAAACACCTATGCAGATTCAAAATGATTGCATCTTGTGACTTGTATTGACAAGGGGAATTTTACCTTTAAATTAATGTGAATGATGGGCCTTCTTGAACAGTTTCAACCTGAAGGAGCTGATTTGCGCCAAGCACTCGCTGTTGTGCAGGAAAGCAACACAGATGCTGTCTTATGAATTTTGACTTTCTTTGCATGGTCATATTTGTGCTCTGGTTGTAGAGAGTGGAGTTGCTATTCACTAGTGAAGTTTCAGTAGTGTCCTTGTGATCCAAAATGTTTTCTTTTTTTTTTTTTAATTGTGTCATACATTTTGCAGATACAGATCTGTTTGGAAACCATGTGTCTCCAATCTGATAGATCTAGGATAGTACTTGTCTATCTGGCTTTACCTCACCTTGTAACATTTAAGTCTTCATCTAAGCTTTCCCCCAACCGCATTTGATTGTCATTTGTGAGAAATGCATACTTTAATGCTATAGTTCTAAAAGAGATCAAATGAACTCATCCTTCTAAAAACAGGGCTATATCCACTACCATTCCAGATGTAGCCATATTTGCATGTGAAAATACCCAGTATCTGAGAAAACCTCTCTCTCAACAGGACAAACAAAATCATCTGGCATGAAATGATATGGTGATGAATGATCTCAGAAACACATTTTTTTTCTCTGTTAGTTGATTCCCTGGCTGATTCCTTCTGGAATATAAATGTGCACTACAAAGAAACCTGTCACCTGAACAGATGCTAGTGACTTTTTTTATCCTGCTTCCTAAATATCACTGTATGAGAAAGGGATGAAGTGTTTGAGCAACCAGTTATAAAAATCACTGTCTCCCATCATTGGTCAGTTTTCTACTCATTGTTAAATTATTAAGTGTACCTAGTCTCAGTGTTGAAACTTTCTTTGCAAAATTCAGGCTACTGATAGACCACTCTGAAGTACATTGGAAAACTGAGATCCTTAATGTTCCTACCTAACTGAGAGAAAGGGGAAGCTGCTGGATGTAAGAATATGAGACTGTGTTGCCTAAGGACTTGTGATGAGTCAGATTCTGTACTACTGTGGTACTATAAGAACTGCTGCAGAATGCCAAGTCTTGCCAACTGTGAAATTACTATTTCTGCTTGATAATGTTTTTTTTCAAAGCAGACTTTGGAGAAAAGGTAGTAAATAAACTTTTAAAACAAATCAGACTGTTTGTCAGAACTTTTTCCTCTGGTCTTCAGCCAACAGTTACATTTTGGAAAGCTTTGGACTTGATATCATCTCAGTTCTCATGCAGTTTGTATTTTTTCTCCAATTCATTGGATTATTTGGTTGAATTGATGGAATTTTAAAGGGATACAGTCATAATTGTTTTGTCAAATTGGGATATACTCCTTTAAAAATATGCTTGCACATTGGTGATTTAAATGTGGTAAAAGTAACTGTTTCCAACTCACTTTTAAAAGGGAGATTAGGGTTTGATTACATGGTTACACTAGAAGCCTTTGAAACAGAAATTCTTAATTTTTTACTAATGGTAGAAGAAAGTAAACTTTTCTACCTTAACAATGTCTGTGTAGCTGCCTCTAGTAAAGTTCAGGTCTCTTTGCTGAAAGTAGAAAATGGATGTTACCGATCATGAAATTTATATTTCTGTCAGTTAGACCTGTTTAAGATCCTGACTGAGCAAGGTAATTGGGCCTGGGTGTAGCATCCAGCATCTGCACAGTATTGCTGCATTTAATAAACCCACTCAAATACCTAAGTAATTTGGCTGAGATAGGGTCTAATGACATCAATTAATTTTTGTATTATTTTGTGCAAATATACTTCTGATATGTGCATTTGTTCAGTGGTTTATGAAGGTCAGAATCCAGTAAGGAATTGGGGGTATAAGAATCTGCTTCCTGTTTTTAATTGTCAGAATCAGCCAGTTTCTCTCTTATTATTTTTCAGAGGGAATAATGGTGCTAAATCCACCTGTGGCTTTTGAAATAGATGAGAGTTTACATCTCAGGCAATAGGAAAACAAATCTCTAAAACACTTCTGAAGGACTGATAGTACTGGTGTTTTCTTGATAATGAGCAGGCTATGATGCACTGTTCCCAAACTCCAAACTAAATAAATAATATTGATTGGAGTCACCTGTCCTGTGCATATGAGAGCTGACAACATTAATGATGTTTAAATGTCTGTGTTTGCACCATATTTGCTTTGCATAGACATACTTAGCGATTGATAAAGTCTGAGATATTTGTGGATTAGCTAGGCATGAGATCCACCTTATGATAAATTCAGTCATTCCTCCTGACACTTCTCCCACCTCTTTTTCTGCCATGAAACAATTTTATACAGATTATCATCCTGCTCCTGGGTAAAGTGGTGTAATGTAGTTTGACCTCTGTTGTCAAAAAGTCAAACAGCTCATCTCTAAAAAATAAGACTGAAATAACCAAATCCACTGGAGTAAAGATGGCCAAAAACTAAGCCAAATCTGACTGACAGATGGTTTACTTGAAGACTGTGAAGTGACAACTTAATGAGGTTTTAGGAAGTCCATCAAGTCTTAGAGAGAAAGGTCATGGGTAAGGCATTTCTGAAGTAAATTTTAACTTAAATGTTGTCCCCATTCTCCTGCTGGAGCAAAACCGTATCATGTAGCTTCTTGACTGGTAGGTTTGGAAAGAGATACGGGCAGAGATATGGTTTTCCTGCAGGGATATGGCCTTACATTCCCTCAGATGTAGCTTTTAGACCAGAAGGTGCTGGCATCCAGAGCATCAAGCTTGTCGGTACCACGGCCAGCGCTCAGGGAAAGGGCTCAGGATTCAGCACCACGGCCAGCGCTCCGGGAAAGGGGTCAGGATTCAGCATCACGTAGGTGGATAAACTGCTGGTGCTGACGTGACTGTAAGGACGAGGTTTTTTTTGGTGCCTGGGAGAAGGTGACTGGGGTGGGCCTTGGACAGAGCGTAGAACTGGCACAGCATGCTGGAGGGCAGACACTGCCTGATGGCACCCGTGCTGTGGGAAGGAGATAACCTTGGCATATGGCTAGACCAGAAGAGTCAGAGATGAAAGTGGTGCAGCCTGGGAGAGTACAGCAGCATGACCTGGAGTACCTGATCCCAGAATCCAGAGGAAAACTACTACTACCTGAAAAAGAGTCTTCTTCACCTTTTTCTGGTGCAGATCCCACTCCCTGAGAATAATTAATAACAGAAGTACCTCACTACCTGAATTTTCACAGCTCTGTGCAGTGCAGCTAATAGCTTTGACCCTGCTGATGATACAGGCATGGCTGCCAGAAGACTTCTGCAGAGGCAGGTTTGCATTTCACTTTTTAAAAAGTATTGGAAATCACATGTGTAGACTCTGTGCAAAGAACATTAACTTAGCAAAGGTTAGAAATGTGTAGTTGCCATAGGCCAAAATAGGTCTTTCTTCACAAGCTTAACTTCTCCTACTGTTCCTTCATGTTATCTTTCCTTGGGATCTCTACTCCATTCTTCAAGAAGGAAATCTTAGAGGCACAGGAGTAGGTTGTCCCCATATGCCACAAGATGAACCAGTGGGGAAGATGACAGGCCTGGCTAAACACGGAGATATTATTGTGACTCAAGAGGAAAAGGAGAGTTTACCACATTTGTAAGAAAGGGCGTGCAATTCAGAAAGAGTACAGAGACCTCATTAAATCATGCAGGGAGAGAATCAGAAAGGCAAAAGTCCAGCTAGAACTCAATCCAACTACTGTTGTGAGAGATAACAAAAAATGTTTTTACAAATATATCAACAACAAAAGGAGAACCAAAGAGAATCTTCATCTTTTTCTGGGTATGGAGAGGTATATTGCTACTGGAGATAAGGAAAAGGCTGACGTGCTTAATACCTTCTCCACCTCAGTCTTTAATAGTCGGGCCAGTTATCAGTAAGCTTGTAGATAATGCCAATATGGGTGGGAATGTTGATCTGCTAAAGGGCAAGAAAACTCTGCAGAGGGACCTGGATAGGCTGGATTGGTGGGCTAAGGCCAGTTGTATGGGATTCAAGAAGGTCAAGTGCCAGATCCTGAACTTGGGTCACAACAACCCCATGCAATGTCACAGCCTTGGGGAAGTGTGACTGGAAAGCTGCCCAGCAGAAAAGGACCTGCAGGTTCTAGTTGACTGCTGAATATAAGCCGGCAGTGTACTCAGGTGGCCAAGAAGGCCAACAGCATCCTGGCTTGTATAAAAAATGTTGTGGCCAGCAGGGGTAAGGAACTGATTATGCCACTGTTCTTCATGCTGGTGGTGCTGCTCCTCATATACTGTGTTTATGCTGGTGATGCTGCTCCTCATATACTGTGTTCAGTTTTGGGGCACTCACTACAAAAAGGAGGTTGAGATGCTCGAACTTGTGCAAAGGAGGGCAACAAAGCTGGTGAAGGGTCTGGAGAACAAGTCTATGAGGAGCAGCTTAGGGAACAGGGGCTGTTTAACCTGGAGAAGAGGAGGCTGAGGTGGCAGCGAGATGGTTGCTTCTCTCTTCTCCCAAGTAATAAGTGATAAAAAGAGAGAAAATGGCCTCAAGTTGCACCAGGGAAGGTTTAGATTGGTTATTAGAAAAAAAAAAAAGTCTTTACTAGAACAGTGGCAAAGCATGGAATAGGCTGCCCAGGGGAGTAGTGGAGTCTCTTTCCCTTAAAGTGTTAAAAAAATGAGTAGATGTGGCACTTTGCGACATGGTTCAGTAGACATGGTGGTGTTGGGCTGACCTTTTGAGTGGATTATCTTAGAGATCTTTTCCAACTTTAATGGTTTCATGATTCTATGATAAAACATATAACATGGAGCTGTCCTGGAAATAAGTCATGTATGTTAAAGAAATCATTGTCTGTAAGACTTGTTGAAGTAAAAAAAAAAGTATAGCAATTGAGGCAAGGAGTTGCAAGAAGAGATGGGGCACTCCTGATGTGAAACTTGTGATGTACTGTCACTAAGAACTGGATTTTCAACATCTGCCAAAGAGCTCCTCTACAGTGGGAAAATTGCTTAGACCAGTAGTTTTACATCTGGCTATTTGTTAGACAGTCTGCATTTTCACATCCCATATTTGAGGTGATTATGATTCCTGATTTCCAGAGGTTTGGCCACAGGAAGCACCACCTGACCTCACTGGAAAAGGTCCATAAAAAGAATCATAGAATCATAG
>WAAB01006331.1:393176-404343 GCA_013389865.1 Piaya cayana | reverse complement strand
TTATTCTATGATTTTATGATCTATGATAAAAGAAACTAAAAGGTAGTCTATTACTTGAGCTTGGATGTGCCCCAGTACGCTACCTTGTATCAGAGCATTCATTTCACAAAATGAAATAAATCACAACTGTCTTTTTCAGGTCATTCTATAATTTCTTCTCTTTCAGAGATTTTATAGTTGGTAAACTACCTAGAGATTCAGATGGGAAATGCAGCACATGATATGTCCTGCCTCATCAACTTAGTGGCCTACTATGAGGGAGCGACTACATCAGCGGACAAGGGAAGAACCATGGATGCCATCTACCTGGACTTCTTTAGGTCCTTTGATGTGGTTAAAGAACATCCCTCTCTCTAAATTTGAGAGATTTGGATTTGATACATGGAATATTTGGTGGATAAGAAATTTATTGGATGATCACACCCAGACGATAGTGGTCCATGGCTGAATGTCCAGTTGGAGAACTCACAGCCCAGAAGGCCAAATGTATCCTAGGCTGCATCAAAAGAAACACAGCCAGCAGGTCGAGAGAGGGGATTCTACCCCTCTATTCCTCTCTTGTGAGACCTCATTTGCAGTACTGTGTCCAGTTCTGGAATTCTCAACATAAGAAGGAGATGGAACTGTTGGAATGGGTCCAGAGAAGAGCTACGAAGATGATCAGAGGGCTGGAGCATCTCCCATATGAGGACAGGCTGAAAGAGTTGGGTTTGTCCAACCTGGAGAAGAGAAGGTTCCGAGGAGACCTTATAGCCACCTTCTAGCACCTGAAAGGGGCTACAGGAAAGCTGGAGAGGGACTGTTTATAAAGGTTTGTCACGATAGGATGAGGGGAAATGGGTATAAACTGGAGAGAGGCAGAGACTATGAAGAAATTCTTCACAGTGATGGTGGGGATACACTGGCACAGGTTGCCCTGGGGAAGTTGTGGCTGCCCCATCCCTGGAAGCGTTCAAGGCGAGGTTGGATAGGGCCTCAGGTAGCCTAATCTAGTGGAATGTTACTGCCCATGGCAGGGGACCTGGAACTAGGTGATCTTTAAAGGTCCCTTCCAACCCAAGCTATTCTATGATTCTATGAGTATTGTGTCCAGTTCTTGAGCCCTCAGCATAGGAAAGACATGAACCTATTGGAGCGGGTCCAGAGAAGGACCATGAAAATGGTCAAAGTCCTGGAACACATTCCCTGCAAAGAGAGGCTGAGAGAGCTGGGGTTGTTCAGTTTGGAGAAGACTCCAAAGAGACCTTATTGCAGTCTTTCACTTCTTAACGGGGACTTGTAAGAAAGGCAGAGAAAGACTTTTAGCAGGGCCTGTAGCAAGAAGAAAAGGGGTAATGGTTTTAAACTAAAAGAGGAAAGGTTTAGATTAGACATTAGGAAAAAAAAATTATGCTGAGGGTGCTGAAACACTGGCATTAGAGAGGTGTTATATGCCCCATGCCTGAAAACATTCAAGGTCAAGTTGGATAGGGCTCTGAGCAACCTGACTGAGTTGAAGATGTCCCTGCTTACTGAAGGGGGGTTGAACTAGATGACTTTCATTGTCCCTTCCAATCCAAGCCATTCTATAATTCTAGAATAATTAAAGATCATATCGGCATGTATGTAGATTCCCAGAAGTCAAAGTCTGAACATGCCACTCTTTCTGTCACTGAAAATACAAGTTTTGGTATGAAGTCCAGGATTTTCACCTCCTGATAGACTGAAGGGAACAACAAATCCTTGGGACAGAATGCCAGAATTCTAGTCCAACATAACAGAACCCCTATAGTCTATTAATAGACACATCAGTCAAATTCCCACTGCATGTGCACTCAGTGCCTGGACATCTATTTGCAGAATCTGGGTTTGCCTGCAGAGCAAGATTTAGCATTTCAAGACTACTTCAATAATTACAAAAATTGAAGATCTCTTCCCAGAAAGGAAAAAAAAGTAAGAAAAATTAACTCACTACCTCCAAGCACCCAAGTGTTTCACGTCCTTCTAGATTTCTGTAGAGAGACATATTAGAACTAGGGCACAAGGCTGCAGGTGCCATTCAGTGTAAGACTGTACTATATATTTGAACTGCAAATGGACAAATGTATCAGAAAATGAAGCAGAAACACATATCAGCATACTTGATATGCTACAGTTTCATACTGGGCTGTTACACAGGTTCACCTAGTTTACACGGCAGAAAAAGAAATAGAGCAGTACACAAGGTGCACCTTTTAAAATGGATCCTCCTCCTCATTTACAGATTAGCAAATGTTCTCCACTGAGCCACTATGTTCATGCTTTGTGTAATTAACCTATTTCATTAAAGGAAAGAGTGTTTTTCTTATGAGAAATAGGAACCCAGGTGCTATATGTTATGAAGTTTTCCTCAGAAAATCCTGTTTTTAAATCCTGCTTAGGTGCATTTCCTAAACCAAAAGCAGTAATATTACTGATTGAAACAAAATGACAAGGTGGAAAGAGAAGTGAAAAATACTAACCAAGAACCAAGGACATCACAAAATGAATAATGTTTAATCCGTCTTAATGCTACCAGAAAAATTAAGTTTAAGCTGCACACTTAATTAGCCTACTAATGCTGTTTGATGGGCCTCCTCATAATGCCAAGACCACTGGGAGCTCCTGTGTGTCCCCAAGAAATCTGAGATTTTTCATTATGTCTCCATCTATAGCAGAGACACGATTTAATCATCCTTTCTCTTGGGCTTCAAGCCTATCAGTGTTTACACATAATTCATGTCCCATTTGCTTATGCATTTACAAGAAGATGGTGCATGCTGTTCACAAAGAGTTTTCATATTGCGACAGCTGTTCATGTGCAAATCTCACCTACTGCCGGGGCTAGTCAAGTACTTTTAGGCTCCAAACGGCTGAACGTGTTTGTCAGTTGTAGCAGTGCCTACTAACAGAACTGTGTGTTGCTGTATTCTTAAAAATAATGTCCAGGAGAACAGCATCCTAGCAAGATGCACAAAACACAGACAGTTATCAGCCTTTATGCTAATTATAGGAGAAAAATATTCCCTTTATAGTGCTGGATTACAAACACTAAAGAGTAGGTAGATGTAAAGACATCAAAGTTATTCTGTTTCATTGATTACCTTAGAGAATTTGTTTGTTAGAGATTGTATAAGGGCAAGAAGTCCAAAGGCTCCTTAAGACTCTGTTTGGTTAATGGATTTTGAACAGCATCACAGCACTTTAACCTTTCATCCTAGAGCTGGAGACCCAAAGCAGTGTTCCAGCACTAATTACTGGGAGTCAGATTTACTCCTAGCAACAGGATCCACTAACCACCAGGTCAAATGCCATCCTTCTGATTTAAAAAAAGAAGAAACTCAAATGAACGCACAATACAAGTCTGATCCTCTTGGGCACATTGGACTTTAGTGTCAAGGACATTAATTAGTCCTACAGGGAAACATGCAGAGAGATACTCAGCCAGACCTGGTTCCAGTTCCATCTCACTTTCAAATGCAGAACAGCGACAGAGAGTAACAGGTTCCATCCACATGGTACTGCTTAGTCCATGCTCTGATTTTAGTCTGATCTCCCAGAAAGCATTTTAATCCTGTATAACAAAACCTGACAGCCTATGTGTTTCAAGCTGAATCAAGGAAGGCATTTGAGGATTACATACACATTGAGCCAAGTTAGTCTGATTACTCCCTTCCTCCTTTTTTTACTGGGAATGGTGACTTTTGAATTTGAGTTTGATGGCTTTCTCATTTTTTTCCAGTAGAAGGATACCTAATAATTGAGGAGGGATACCTGATAAAAAGTGCTTTTCCTTACATTATGAAAAGATATACTTACACATGCATGCATTAAATTTATATGTAAAAAATGAACACATGTCTGTGACCAGGGTCATCAATATGGACAAGATTATTTTTATCATCTGCCCTGTACGCTATATCAATATGTGATCTGCAACTACAACTTGTGGCTTCTACAGCACCTTTTGCTCTTTGATACATCACATAAATACTCTTTGCATCCAACAGCGGGAAATACTTCAGTACACATGTTCTTGATTTATAAGTTTAATTAGAAACTTTTATGCATCATACTGAAATACCTTGAGAACAGTTTGAGTTGCCTGAGCATAAACAACAAATTTAGAATTCCATACACATCTTCCATGTATCTTTGTGCCGTTGTCCATGATTTCTTGTGCAACTCTCAGAGATTATTGCAAGGCACACAATAGAAAAGTGGCATTGCATCTAATTCATTTGAATATTTCAGCACATGCCAAAGGCTATACAAAAGAGGAACTTCTCTGAAGGCAACAGGAAGGCTTTCACAGATGGCACTGCCTTGGATTCTGCAAATGTAAAGCATTAAGCTACAAATAATCCATTGATTTTAATGATGCTAAACAACAAGCACAGGTCTTGGTACTGAGTGTTCAGCACCCAAAATAACAGCAGATAACACTTTTGGAACAATGCAAAACTGGGATGGCAAGATTATCTCTACACTATCATTAAAGAAAAAAAGGCACAAAGTTTGAGTGACCTCCATCAGTAATGGCAAAGGTGGGGTACAAGTAATGTTCTTGTGACTGTTCATCCACACTCTTAACCATTACAGCACTATAGAGACCATGTAAATAGTAGGGCCCAAACAAGTTTAAACAAGATAATTCCATGTTTAGACACAGTAATGAGTCAGAAATGACAGCGGCCAGAAATGTTTTAAAAAAAAAGTATACCCCAGAAATCATTTTGCACTCTGAGCTGGATGGTGAGTGTTTGCAGAAGAAAGATCAAGTTGGTCATAGGAATAAACATAGTGCTCCAGAACTCCTTCAACTAGAGCAGCGGGATTTCCAGTTGCTTTGTTTCACCCATTTATTTCAGCTATCTCATTAAAGACTGCACCAGTGAGAAGGGGTACCCTCTCCTTTAACAAGGGCCCTTTAAACATTCTCGAAGCACTGGGCATTTCAGAGTGCAGGCAAAGAAGGGGAGGATGGCAAATATAGAACTACTTGATAATCTTCCTACACTCTCGTAATCCCCCTGCCCCCCCTTTTAATGGACAGAAACTTCATATTTAAAAAAAAAAAAAAACACAACAACAACAACAACAAAAAACAGAACAAAGATTTCCTGAACAGCTCTGGCTCTCTTCCTGTCATGCACTGACATGGCAGCTCTTCCCAGAGTCTCTATGCCAATGCTGTAGCAGAAGAGAATCCCTTTTCCTAGGAAAAAGAACAAAGGGCGCCAACTCTGGCAGTGTGTCAGCAGCAAAGAGTGCTGGGGAAGAGAAAATTCCAGATTTGAACTCTCCTCAAAGAGCCAGGACTCTGAGTCCAGCATAATCCATGGTTTTATCAGATAACTTTGATAAGGTGGCTAATTATTGGCTGAGTAACCCCTTGCTATCCCTAAAATCAATCACCTCTCCTTCTGTATTGATTAGAACAATCCGTTGCTATTTTCTCACGATCCTTGTTGTCAGTAGCCCTGTTAGAAGCTCTTTCTGTGAGCAGACTATTCTCCCTTGGCTTTTGCAAGTGCAACTCATATGCAGAGGATCAGGCAGTAGGAAGCATTTCTTTTAGATTTCTTTCAGTTTTCATTCTTATCACTGCATCCTCCACTCATTGAAATTATTGACTGACACACCAAAGGGAAACTACCTTAAGTTTACACATTTAGCAAGTAAGTAATCTGAAAGCTATAATGTAGCCTTTTCTCATATAAAATGTGCAACCTGTTATGAACCCTTTATTAGTAAATTGATTAATTAATTATTGAGCCAATAATCCCTGTTTCATACTAGTAACTGGAGAGTACCCATGGAAACAAAAGTACAAAGCAATTTTTATTTCTCTAAAGTACTTCCCTAGTGCACCCTCTGAGGTCTTGTGTTTTGTTATTCTATTTTAAAGTCTTCTCCAATCCACAGAAATGGGATTTATAGTGTTTGGACTACTAGCCCTGTATTTAAATTATAATGGACAGTTGCACATTTCCTGCCTGAATAAAATTCTAATCTCAGGACTGTGACTAGTCTTCTGACTTTTACAAACAATCTCATTACTATCACCATTTAATATTTTATTGTCAGTATGCCTGGGTTCACTCTGCAACTGCTGTGGCCCCATGATGCCAGTCTCTATGGAAGAATAATGAAAGTTCCAAAAAGCCTGCAATCAAAACAGACAGGAGAGACTCAAGTTGCAAGAAAAAGAGCATTATTCTGCCCAGTTTTCTAAATAGAGAGTTAAGGCAGAAAAATATGTTGTTCACAACTTTGCCTCACAGTGTTTCAACATGTTCCCTTATGTTTCTTTCTCGAGTCTTAGCTCTTAGATACTCCTGCCTCCATTAACAGTAGAGGGGATGCAGCGCTCAAGGTCAAATGCCATCCTTAACACACAGCCCAGGTATATGTGCAACAGGAGAACAACATGCTGCTGTAACACTCCTCAGGACTCACTCATGAGGAGGTAGTGTACCACATCCAAGAACATGGATTAGAAACATGAAGAAGTTCTGCTCTCACATCTTTGGACCTTGCTTTTGTCTTGTGAAGCTTCCAATAAGACTGTATTGGAGAACTGGTTAAACACCTTCTTCAAGAAGTTTTTGAGGTGAAAAACATTTTGACCTAATGACTTCATGAAGAACTGCTTTATGAACATAGAAATTTAAGAACTTTCAATGAAAAGCTAAAAGTGTAGAGACTGGACATGTTTTCTGTACCACTTCTCAGAAAAATATCTCCTCTCAAAAATAGCAGGCAACTCTAACTCCTTATGTGCTACATTTTGGCAGGACAAGGAAAAAAGACCTTTCCATAGAAGAGGTCCAGGAATATGTAAAAAGGCAGTACTACTTGTGACACAAAATACCAACTCTTGCATGAGTTACCAAATGATAAACAATATTTTGGGAAAATCCTACTCCTGCACACCCCTATCAGGTTTCAAAGCACTGGAACAAAGAAAGTGGGAGGGAGAGAGAGGCATAAGGAACAGAAATAACTTGCTCAAGTCTAATCAAGGAAAAACACTGTCAGAATCAGGAATAAGCTATCTCCCAGTCTCTGCCATTTGATCCCCACAGACAAAGGGACCTTCTGTAAGTCAAGTTCTACTATGGCTCCGATGTTAGGGAAGATTTTGCAAAGGAAAAAGGTAAAAAAACCAAGTTTGAAGTATAACACGGCCACTGCAGTGCATCCTTAAATCACTCTTAAATTACTCTCAGTCATCGCAAACTCATAGAACTGTCCCTTCAAAGTGGTAGATATCACAGAGCTGAAGCTGAGGGGCATATTGATGCAAACAAAAGGCAAAAAAAGCATGTGTATGTCTGGATTTCTTTAATTTTGTGGTTTTGTGTCAAATGTTGAATCATACTCTAATGCTCTTGCATATTTAATTTCCCTTGTTCTTTTCAAACATTAGCAAATGTGACTGCTTGCACTGCCAAGACTCTGCAAATTAAAACAATGTACACAAAATGTCATATTGAACTCTTACTAAAACATAGCCCTGCTTAGATGAGACACGCCAGCAAGCACATTACTCTCACGGTGCAGCCCCTTCTCATGGTACATTATGCATTATTCTGACATGACAGTCTTACACATAAAGTCCATTGAAATCACGGTACAGTCCAAACTTCCTATTCATTGCAATAGGAGTTTGTCTAGTAAAAATAATTAGACCTGCAGGGAACTGTTCCAGTGTCTTGCCAACACCAGTGAACAAAATCCTCAAAGCTTACCAGTTTTAGCTCAGAAGTTTACTGATGTTCTCCCAGTAGGATTGCTCTTCATCATGAAAACTGAATGTACCACTGATATTTTGTGAGGCGAAGACCAAGGCCTAGCAAAAGGCATTTAAATCTGTGCCAGCAATGAGGAAATTCAGACTTCTGAGGAGCAAAGAGATGTCAGAGCAGCTGGAAATATTCAGTGTGATCCTCCAGCTGAATACAACTGTGCTGGCATGCAGGAAGAAAAGTCAGGAAGAGAGCAGGGCTTGCTCTTACACACCATCCCATTGACTACCCTCTTAAGGGATTCCCCCGCCAAAAAAAATAGGAAAGGAGACAGGAGGAGGAGATCAAGAACACCACATGAGAGAAACCAGACCAAAGCAAAGTCTCTGCATTAGCTGTTGTCCAAGGCAAATTAAATACAGCAGTTTTGCTACAGCAGGACATATGGCTGGTGTCCTTCATAAATCTTTTTAATGATGGAACTAGATTATTCAGCTATCTTCTGCATAGAGAAATATGAAGAACAGAGATATATGAAGAAAATGGTAATGCTTGGGTAAACACACTAATTCAAGAATGTGATATAGCCACTAGAGGTAGGAAAGAGTTCTGGGTTTGTGTGTAAATACAGCTGACTTCAAACTAAGAGACAAAGATCAGTTAGGATGAAGAACCAGTTATACAAGAGGAGACCAAAGGGGCTCAGCTTGTTTCAACTAGCAAAATAACTGGTGAAAGAGGAAAGACTGCTCTGTACAAATTTATCCTAAGCATAAGCACAAGAAGACAAAAGAAATATTGGGGTTAATGGCCAATATTGGCACAAGGACAAACACAAAGGAATTTGCCATGATTACTTTTAGGCTGGAAATTAAAAGGAGGTTCCTAACCACTACAGCAATGAGGGTCTGAAACAGCTCACGAAGGGGAACAGTAGAGCAAAATAAATCCAACTGCTTTTAAGACAGAACTCAACATCTACATGGAGAGCATAGAGAGTGGTGCCTAGGATGTGAGACCACAGCAGCCTTGTGGATGATAATATTTCTCAAGGCAGAGAACATTGCTTTATGGCTATTCGTGGTCGTAACAGTAGGTACTTTACATCCAACACATCTACAGGCCCTGAGATTATGCTTTTATTCTGCAGAAGAAAACCCCAAGCAGGATCCTTGATCTATAAAGGTATTTATGGTACCAGAATCTGCAGCAAGAAGGATGCACCCCGAATCCTTTTGCAAGGTTGGTACTTGTACAAAAAAGGGGGATTTCACCGCAGTCCTTATCCATGCATTTCACTTAACAGAGTAGCATTAAAAATTCAGTCATTATCATCCACCAAGGCCTTTGGGCTTCTCACTGAAGCATGCAAAACTGCCAAAGGCCAGAGAGAGATGAGGCTGACTTTCCATGTGGTATAGCGCGCTGCCTATCTGGCAAGTCCCAATTTCTAGATAGGTATCTTCATAATTGTATAGCACCTTGTCAAATACTAAGGGAAAATCTTATCTCCCTGAGGTTGATGGTAGCTTTACCACTTGCTGCAGCAACATTGTGATTGAACTTGGCTGTCTCACACTGGGTTGTACAGCCCAGAAACAGAGAAGTGACAGGTGGTAATTTGATTATCCGCACTGGTATAAGCTGAACAGAAGCCAGCATAACCAGAACAGAACCAACAGGAGGGAGCAGCTGGTGGCTACTGATCCTGCTTGAACAGTACCCTGTTAAGTCAAAGACTGTTCTGGGACCAGCACAGATGATTAGTTATCCTCAGGCAAACATACCCAGAATTAGGCAATGAGCTGTGAATCCCTGTATATCCAGCAATGCAAGAGACTTGTGTGCAGGAATTAGTGGAAGCTCATCACACAAGTGGTTAGAATACAAAATCAGGTGACTAACTTTGCTTGATGAAACAAGCTTTTTTAAAAAGTATCTTTTTTTAAAATGGCTTTAAAATTATATAGATAACATATTTCCTAATTGAAAGCCATTTAAATGTCTCTCCTCTAGTGATACGTAGAACAACTATTAAAGCAAATGCATCTGTAGATTTTGTTTTCTTATTATTGGTGCTTGAATGGATTTGTATTGTTTTCTTGGAATCTGAAATGTTGTTTTTCAGTATGTTATGGGAGACCACAGATTGTAGGTTAACCTGCCCTGTTTAAAATAACTTGAAAGTCTGAATCTCAATCTCTAATTAGTTAAGTGAGACAGATGGGTCAATCCAGCCATTCTTGCCAAGACAGTGGAGGGGTATCATTAACTGTGTGAAGCTGGGAGGAGGAAAACACACAAAGTATGGAGTGTATCTCAATCAACATCACAGAGGGGGAAACTTCTCCATCTGAGTCTCTGAAGATCAGAAGGACCCATCTATTCAGGTCCACTATTAGTTTTTCTACCTAGAGGGATGAAAGGTCAAAAAACACCATCAAAGCTTGAACAGAGAGCTCTGGGAATCTAGAAGCCTAATCTCCAGTTATCAGGTAACCTTAGAGTGACTTGTCACAAGCTTCCTCTTGATAGTCAAGCCATATTCAAAGGTAACTACCTCTCACCTACATATAACGTACAATTAAGAAAGCCAAGACTGCCCAGCCTAGACAAGAAAACACTCAGGAAAATCTTATCAATGTGTATAGATATCTGACAGGGAGGAATAGATAACAAGAGCCAGGTAAATCTCAATGGTGCCCACTAAGGGGGCCACAGACTAATAAGGAAAAACGAAATATAAGAAACTCTACCAAAAAAAAAAAAAAGTAAGAAAAAACCTAATTGTCCAAGTAGTCAAATGCTGGAACTGGTTGCCCAGAGAACTTGTGGAGTCCCCATTCTTGAAGATACCTGACTGGACACAGCACTGAGAAAACTGCTCTAGTTGACCCTGCTTTGAGTGAGGAACTTGAACTAGACAACCTCCAGAAGTCCCTTCCAGCTTCAATGATCCTATGAATCTGTTTCAGAAACCACTGCTCTCCAGCCATACAGTACAGTTCTTGAGGGTTAATTTTGACTCATTTGAGTATTTCTTCTGTTCATTTTCCACTGCTGTCACAAAAGACAATTTTGACACAACTGACGGTGATAGACTATAAAACCTACATGACAAAAGCAGGAGGAAAGGAAAAGCAGCCAACAATGAGACTGGGAATAAAGAAGGGAAAGTTTCTACTTGACTTCAGCATGGAAACAACTGAATCTTAATGCCTCACATTATGGGGCCACTTCTGAGACTCTTATTAGGTAATTAACAGCCTCCAAGATCAGGCAGAAAACTGAGAAAAATCTAGTCCTTCAGTTCTCTCTACTTCAGTTGTTTCCCTATAGAATGGGTACTATTGCATTGCCTGCCACAGCAGCTTCTAAGGACCAGCCTACCTTTTGCAACATGCACTAACCAGAGT
>WAAB01006331.1:364488-388011 GCA_013389865.1 Piaya cayana | reverse complement strand
GTTAATTGCTTAGCCTATGTTCCTCCCTCAATGGAATGACTATATTGACAAATAGCAAGAGAAATCTGGTGGCCACAAGATACACTTGTTACAAATTGATCAATGGCAATTATGAAATTTTCTCGCATTTCTGAAACTGCTTCAGGCTTCAGTCTACCTTTAGACAATACAATACATTCTTAACAAGGTGGGGGTTCTCCCTTTTTTGCTTCAGCTAAAGATGATTTGTGATTTGCAGGGAACAAAATAAATATGATGAAAATTTTTAAATGATTTTAACAAAGCAAATCATTATTAAGCATTGGCAAAAGTATTCAGTTAAATTGCACTTGTATTTGAAATTAATTTTCTGAAGCAAATTCTGAAAGGGGTAGAAGCCAACAATCAATAATCTCTTAATGAGGTGCAAGAAAAACATGTGTAGACATGACAGGCTTTGACGGCTAATGAGCTTCAGAGGAAGAACATTGTTCAGAGAAAAACTCTGAAAAGAACAGAAAATTGATTAATTTCCAGCCCAAGATACCACAACAAAACATTTGGAAATTCAACAGCCCTCAGACCTCATATCATTTACACCTCTGATGTGATGCATTAGCTTTAGGAAACATTATAGCTGAGGGGTGTGGGTTTCCCCTCTCTCTCTCTTTCCCTTGTTGCTAACTCATGATCAATCTCCTTGCTGTGATTTGTTGCCTCAGAAAAAAAAATTACCTGGTAAAACTTCCTCATACTGTTTACTGGAATGAATAACTGAATGCAAAAGACAGACCACGGGGGGCCCTGTTTCTCTTTTTCGTTAATAGCTGCTTTTCTGGATGTAAGACATAACTAGGCTAACAGACATTTTGGGCTTCTGTCTTTTACTCCCACAAGTGTCAGCAATACAACATTTAAAAGTTCTCATTCACTGGGAAAAAAAAAAAAATCAAAAGAGCATGACATTTTTTCCTTCACTTAAACACCTTGTTTTAAGACGCAGAACTAACCTCTGTTCCATTTCCTGTCCGCAGTGAAGACACAGAGCTCACATAGGTGGGAACACAGGATACCAGACTGGGAAACTTGATGCGTTTTTTGCTTGTGCCTTAACTGCAAAGATTGGTCTTGAGGAATTCCTGGTTCCCAAGACCCATAAGAAAATCTGGTGCAAGGAAGACTTACCCACTGGAGAGGATGATCAATCTAGGGAATACTTAAATTCACTGGATAAAAAAGTTTGTGGCGCCTCAGGAGATCAATCCATGAATGCTGAAGGAGGTAGCCTGTGTCAGTACGAGGCCACTCTTGGTAATCATAGGGAGATGGGAACTTCCTGTGGACTAGGTGAAAGTAAATGTTGCTACTGTCTTCAAGAAGTACATGGAAGAAGGTCTGGGTAACTACACGCCCCTCTGCTTCGCCCTGACCCCTGGGAAGGTAATGTAGAAAATCCTCTTGGAAAATTACCGAGCGTATTAAGGACAAGAAGGTGCTTGGGAGTAGTTTACATAATTTAAGAAGGGTAAATCACATCTGACCAACCTGATATCCTTTTACAGGCTTCATGGATGAGAGAAGAGCAGAGAATGTTGTTTATTTTGACTTTTCTAAGGCTTTTGACACTGTTTCCTATACCATCATCGTGAAGAAATTGATGAAGCAGAGGCTGAATAGACTGTGAGGTGAACCCAAAAGTGCCTGTGCTGCCGGTCTCCAAGTGTTACGATCTCCTTCCCTCTACTACTACCACTGCAAATGTCTTTCACCTTCAAATACAACAGATCTTATACACTGTGTGTTTGCCTCCATTCCAACAAAGACATCAATAGAGCCAACATGAATTTTCCATGCACGGGTGCTACTTAATTTTATGCTCAACATTTTACATATTCATGGAGTTTACTTAAAGTTTTGCTTAAGTTTTTTAAGTAGCTGGAGGGAAAATAAAAGCATTACCTCTGCTTTTGTTGTGCAATAGAGATCTCACAGAACAAAAACAGGTAAGACTGATGGGCAGTGGATGACTCAGGAATGACTTTGGAAAGTACAGGACTGTCATACACTAAACATCAGTTGGAATCCAGAAGTGGTCCATCAGTAGGGTAGCCTGGCTGCAACATCTATTACTCTACTAAATTAGTGGGTAACAACCAACAGGTTTCTGTCCAGTCATGAGAGAGGAAATAAACTCTGTAAACCAGCCAACCTTCCTGTCCAGTTTTGTTTTCCGAACCTGAGATGCAACCACATCACCTAGAATTAGGGTAGGCAAGGAAATGGTCCATTTGTTTTCCAGTGTGTATAACAAAATGCATTTCTGCACAGAAAGAAGTATCTTTCTACAACTGATAAACATACCTCATCAAGGATCAAACCACCTTGACACTCCACTAATTATATGGGCAAAATAAGGAGAAAAGAACACAGATGAAAGAAAGGAACGCCCAGAAGATAATTCACAAGTCCCAGGAGTCAGCTGTAATCATCTTTTTCTGAATATTTACAGTCTTGGGAGATGATGAGGGATCCCACTATTTTAGATTATGACATCGTCTTACTTCCAGCTCCTTTTCTCTTAATTTGTCAGCGCCTCAAGGTCATTAAGAAGGGAACACATTGCTGTTTCTGCAAGCTTGTGCTCTCATACATAAGGTTAATACTAGAAGATAAATATGTCCTTATCAACGCCATAAGACATAAAAAATAGCTTGAGGAGAGAAATCATCTTGTTTTCACGGTCACTCAAATGCTGACCACTCCTCTATAGTTGCTATACAACTAACAACAGGTTGCAAAAGGGTTAAATTTATCTGAAACCCTCATTTGACCCCAGGGACAAACTGCAGTAACCAGCACATGTAGAAGTTGGTCCACACATAAAACGGCACTTCAGGAACACAGGGGAAAGAACAAGACAGAATCAAGGATCCCATCTCCACTGGCAAATGTGAAATGTTAATTACTTCTCCCGACACCCTGTACTCATTCTTACTTCATTTCACACAGAATCACAGAATCACTAGGCTGGAAAAGACCCCCAGGATCATCGAGTCCAACCATTCCTATCAATCACTAAACCATGCCCCTCAGCACCTCATCCACCCATCTTTTACACACCTCCAGCCTGAACCTCCCTTGGCACAGCTTGAGGCCATTCCCTCTCATCCTGTCCCCTGTCACTTGGNGATACAAGCCAGGATGCCCTTGGCCTTCTTGGCCTCCTGGGCACACTGCTGGCTCATGTTCAGTCGCTGTCAACCAACAGCCCCAGGTCCTTCTCCTCCAGGCCGCTTTCCAGCCAGACTTCTCTTAGTCTGTAGCTCTGCATAGGGTTGTTGTGCCCCAAGTGCAGGACCCGGCATTTGCCCTCATTAAACCTCATGCCATTGGTCTCAGCCCAGCAATATTTGCGGCCTAGCAAACAGTCATCATTTCAGAGTAGGCATTCTCATCCACTACCAATATGATTAGGAGCTTGTTCTTGTTTAAAACCTCTACATGTCATTTTTATTTTTAAAAAATTAGTTTAGGTTAAAAACTCCCAAACTGCTGCAACATAACCCTTGGGCATCTCAAGTCCCAAGGTGCCTATATTTTTCCTAATAAAGTTAGCTTAGCTTTAAGGACATAAGGTTAGCATTTGAGTGCTTTATTAGTACTGTCCAAATCTAAGTTGTTGAGCAGATTGACACCATCTTATTTGCCCAGCTGCAATTCACACACCAGATGTTTCCCAGCCTAACTTGCACCTGTAGAGCCCAATACCCCTGCAGGTTTGTTTCTTAGCCACAGACATAGATTGATGGCAGCACATAATACATCAGAAGAGGACTTGAAAACTCATTGAAAAAAACGAGTATATGAGTGGGGACATAAGCAAAATGGGGACAAATAAACACCCAGTTAGGGAAGCATGTAAAAAAAAAATTGTGACTTTTATTGTATGTATATATAACTGTATTAAAGACTTCTTCAAAGAAGAAAACATTTGAGAAGGAAAGCAAAGAACAGGCCTGCACCAGGTTCTTGCCAAAACATGGAAGGTCTATACTCTCCAGTTTCAACTTCTAGACCAATGATAAGTGTGTTTGGCAGGAACATGGGAAGACAGGATTCAAATTCCCCTTCTTTTCCAGAGGCTGGGCTTCTTCTAGAGTTTAAAAGCGCAGTTACAGATATACAGCAACACAATTTGCAGGTCATATCTCCTTTTTCTATCCATGCAGACATGCAGAACAGCCATCTGTCCATGGATCAGGTCAAACGGGAAGTGTGGAAATCTCCCATACCCTTGTTTAGTCCCTCAAGTAGGACCATGACAGAAGAGAGGATACAAAACTGGAATTTAGCCAAAGCCAGGAGGTCCTGCCTTGCATAAGGATACTGCTAACCAGTTTTCCAAGGAATCTACAAAAGAGGTTATAGTCTTGTGAGTGTCCCAAACAGAAATCTCAGGAGTACCTATGACAATGTCAAAGTAATTATTCCCTTGCAAAACAGAACAGCTCTAAGAGAATGAGTCAGGTACCCCCTGTCTTAGAAGAATCTCCATACCAGTGAGAAATGAAGATTTCACATCCCCCAGGTAAGGGGATTATTTGAATCATATCTCAGACACAGGATCTAAGACTGTTACCAAACAGTGACTAGACAGAGGAAAAGGAAAGAAGGGGATAGCGCATCTGAAGACACCTTTGTAAGACTAGAAGCTAACCCTACCTGGACTCAAGGAAAGAGCCATGACAGTGAGCCCCAGCTGGAGAGACATCATTGAAATTTAGGTACCACAGCATTGAGTCCTATTGCACATCACACTTTCAGAGTATGATTCACGTCTTATGAAGTCAATACACAGTCACACTGATTTCAGTGATCTAATTAAGTCTTGAGTACTCATAAGCTTTACTGCAACCCAACCCCTGTTAGAGCTGTAATTGTACAGATTGATTTATCATTTTATACTGCAATTGGTTAGCCTCCAAGCAATAAATTCTTCCTGACAAGATTGGGTTTTTTAAATGAAAAAATGCTGTTTCATAAAAATTAACCTTTTGCAGGAACATAAAATTCCACTGAAAATTTTTCCAAGAAAAATTATTTGAATGGCATTTTGACTCTCAAAACTGACTGTCAGAATGAAAGTTCAGCTATTCAGCCTTTTATTCGTACATATATATATATATATAAACCACAGTGAAGTTAAAATAAAAATTTAGATACTCTGATATATGTATGCATGAAGAACAGTAGTCACATTTCTCTCTTTTGTCAACCACCTGCCCCAAAACTTATGGCATCTTCTCAGAAACTTCAGCCCCTGGCAGCTCTACTCTCAAGAGCTGGTTTAACCAATAGTTGTGCTTCTGCTTCATGTTCTCTTTCACACCTGGTCCTCAGAGGAGGACAGTCTGCTGAAGTTGCCAAAAAGAAGCCTTTGCCAGAAGTTCCCCTTCCTCAAAAGTTGTTCCTTAAGCAGTAGAACTGTAGAAAGCGGTTTTCCTGTGATTTGGTGCCTCAAAGGCAGATTCTCCTGTGTCTAACAAGATGCTAGACCTTCCCACTTGAGGTTATTCCATAGCTGGGGTATTATTCTAGTCTCAGACCATGTTGCTTCCTTCACATCTAACAAGATGGAGTCAAAGTACCTCCCCATCCCATTCATTTTCAGGAAACCTGTCAGGATGCAAACTACCATCTTTTTGTCAAACTCTGCTTGCAGAGAAAAATAGCTTTAAAAGTCATAAGGACAGTGCACAGGCAGATGCATGTGCTCATAACTTGGTTTCCTAAGAAAACCAGACTAAAAATAACTATGCTTGGTTTATGAACAGCTACAGTTGCAATGTGAGTTGTGTTTCCGTTTCCTGTCAGCATGCATTAGAGTAATTTTTTATTTCATGTTTCCACAGTCTGTCTCAAAAGAAGATCTGTTATTTCTCCTATGACCTCTCCCTAGCATCTTTACATTTTTACCACCATGAACTCACGGTCTTCCTTGTCAGTACAGCCCCAAGAAGACCATGATATGGGCTTAGACATTCTTTGCAAAAAAGTATTCCATAAGACTTGAATTTTAATAATTATTAGAACAGGACACAGCCCATTTGACATGCAACTCAGGCAGAAAGCTACAAAAGGTAGTGTAGCTGTTAACTTGCACAGTCTATATATGCCAGCAAAAATGCACTGTCACTAGAAAACACTATATTTAGCAAGTGTGTAGCAGAAGGAGTTACCAGAGGTCTTCTATCCCCTCACAATTTTTTTTTTGGTAGTTTCAGTCTGGTTTATGCAAAGTAACACATGCTAAAGACTTCTGTGCAAGTACCTCTGGTCTTTGTAAAAAAAAGTAATGCTTATATACTTAAAGAACTGCTATATGCTTTTGCATTAAAAACTGTACTCAAAAGCTGGCACATATTCTTTCTCCACTGTCTGCTTTTAACTGGCCACCATACCATCCTCTCCAGCACTGTCTTATTTGTGTTTCTTTGACAGCCTGAGTCTCACAAAAGTGCCCCTTTTTGTCTTTCCTTTCTATTATACTGCTTCGTCTTCACAGTCTCCAGAAATCCATTATAAGCTACTTATTTTCCACACATTCTGTAACACAGAAACTTTACTCACAAGACAGACTTCTGGAAAAATAATAATCCTGTATTATACATCTAAATCCCTGCTGATCAGCAGTATATTCCCAAATAATTTCCTTGATTAAGCCAAGTTTCCATTTAAAGGCACAAACTTTGAAGAAAGAAAGCTGAACTCTCCAGGTGGCACAGACAGTATTTCACATCATTCCAGCAGCTCAGGAGCCCCTGCCTCTCCTTACCATCTCACCATTTTTTATTGACAGAGAACAAGTTCAGGGGAGGGACATGGACAGAAGCAGAAGAAAGAACTGCAGTGTTCACTGAGCATCAGACCTCCTTACAGCAGGCCAGAGTCCCAAGTGTTTAATGCATCAGCAAAGAAATTCCCAAATAGAGAGCACCAAGAAAAGAAAACAGTGCAGTTAGCACCAAATCACACTGGTTTTGTTTGTGTTTGCCAGAGCTTTCAACTGTTTATCCGAATGGCAACAGATGGCACAAGGCAAACGCACACACTTTTTCACAGTTTCCTACAAAACGAACAGATGTCTTCATTACATGCTACATGACCGCACTTAACAAAATGCGACAAGAAGCAGAGGTAAAGAAAAATGGCATATCCCTTTCCTAACCTGAATTGCCTCTTGGCACAGATTTTAGCTGTGCCTGAGCATGGGACTGAATGCACAAGAGGGAATTGAGAGCATTTTTCACCTGCATCCACTCCACCATATCCAGTAGGCATGTAAAACAGGAGCAGAGACTTTGAGGTAGTTTCAGCTCTAGGGAAACAGGGCAGGTCTCTGGACCAGACAAGATGGAGACAGGTGGGTTTTTCACCATCTTTTCTTAGAAGTGTTTCTGGGGTATGACCATGGTCATTTGGGTGAGAAGAGTCCCTCCTGTAGAAAACATGTGATCCCTGTCAACTTTTGATTCTGCTGAAGAGGACATGGTAACCACAGTCCATCACTGCTAGAGTCATGGGCAGTCTTTGTATCAGCTAGGTTCTGTAAGAGCCTGAACAAGAAGAGAGCAACAGGAAGATTCAGCAGAATTAATGCTCCCAAAAGCTAAAGCTTCTCCAGTGGTGCAATTGAGTAGAGACCCATCAACAACACAAATCTCTTCTGAAAACAAGGCCCATGTTTGGTTAAATACTGGCTTTCTCCACTCACCTGAATGGCCCAGCAATTCAAGGAACCTCATTTTTTTTCCCTTATATAAAAGGCAATACAAGAGCATGGAAACCTATTCCATACCGGAGAGCTGGGGTTTTCAGCTTTCATTTTTGCTAATAGCTGCTCCAGAAATCAGAGTTACATCAAGTCCTTCCTTTTATTTACAAATCAACCAAAGAAGAAACAGAGAGGAGTATTTAGGTTTGGTGGATACTGAGCACTCAGTGTACACTCACTGAGGTGTTTTGTGACTAATCACTATTCTCAGCACAGAGTGCACCAGCAAAAGCTCAGAGCAAAATCACAGTTGGTGTGACTATTTTACAATAGACATTCATATATTTTATTTTGTTTCTGCTGAAGAGAACAAAGCTAGCTATTCCAGACAGCTTTCCCATCCATCTGCATTTGCGGACTGTAAGGACAGGGATGGAGACACAAAGGATTGTAGCAAAACAGGAGCTTGGACAAATTTATTCCATCTGGAAGCTTTGAATTGCTTCAATACAGAACCATACTCCAGCCTCTCAAAGAAAACTTCTAACTCTTCTTAATAAAGCAGAATTCATTTCCAAGTCAGAACGTCACAACACAGTGAGAGGACAAACCCATGGCAAAAGAAACCGAACAGACTCTGCAGACACTTCTCTTTTGTCCATCGTATACATGGTTACAAAGGAACTGAGACTCAGTGCTGTCCCTCTTCTCAGAACTTCCCCAAATAGTCTAACACAGGGACTGTAACATACTCGAGCTGACACCCTGGGATCTTTTCAGGCACCAGCTGTGCCAATGAGACAGTGTCTCTTTCCAACAGTGTCAACCCCTTCTATCCCTACTGGGTGAACCATAGAACCGGATGTCTCTCTCACTATAAAGGCTATATAACCCCTTTGAGGGGTTTTATGCAGTCAAGGGTAAGAGCATATAAAATATAGTCAGATCACCTTATTGGAGGGGATCTGCCAGCCCAAGTGCAAGAGGTCCAGACTCTTTTCCAGCTGCTACCAGCTCACCTCAAAGGTTCTGACCATCTTCAAATTTGCCCTTATAAACACATATTGCTGCCCTGCAGCACTGTAGCAGGCTTTAAAAAGTCTTAATCCAACACAAAACAGAGGAGAAGACTCTAGATTTAAATACACTGTAAAACTAGTGATCAGCCTCATATTATTTGTCAGTGCCTATTTGCATCTGTGAGTTGTCGCTAAGACTGATTAAGAGCCCCACACAATGGCATGATTGCACCTCCAAGCTGCACTGTGCTATCCTCATTCACAGATAGGGCTGGTATCAGCACAATGCTGTGTCCTGTCACAAAGACATAGCCTAACAGCTTCTGAGCATCCTGAATCTACAAAGCAGCCATCTGCTTAATGCTCCTGAATTTTATACTGTCAGAGGTAAAATGGCAATTCTCAATGGAAAAATAGTTTCCATTTCAGTCTCACAGGGAGTTTTATGTAATGCAGCCCACTTCTACATACCCATGGCAGACTTTCCCTTTCACAGTAGGGACCTAGGACAACAGTGTTTGATAGGAATGGTTGGACTCTATGATCCGGTGGGTCTCTTCCAACCTGGTTATTCTATGATTCTATTCTATGATTCTAGAGACAGCCTTTGCTGCTGGTAGAATTCTGTCACATAAAATGAAATATCTAGAAACCATCTAACATCATGAAAACTAACCCATGTATAACCTTTGGCTTTCCAATGACTTGTTCTTAGCCTAACAAAACTAAATTCTTAGGTGGTTAGGAAGATACCAACATTTGGAATACCATTTGGAATAGCAGAGAAAAGAAGGCTCAGCGGAGACCTTGTAACAGCCTTCCAGAACCTAAAGATAATGAATGATGGAGAGAGACTTTTATGACAAGAAGAGGGGGAATGGTTTTAAGCTGAAAGAGGGGAAATTTAGGAAGAAGTTTTTACTGTGAGGGCAGGGAGCCATTGGACATGTTGCCCAGAGAAGTTGTGGATGCCCCATCCCTGGAGGTGTTCAAGGCCAAGTTGGATGAGGCTTTGAGCAACATGATCCATAGGAGGTGTTGCTGCCCATGGAAGGGGGGTTGGAACTGGATGATCTTTAAGGTCCCTTCCAACCCAAAGCATTCTATGATTCCATGATTACACAATTTTCAGTGGTCGGTTTTACAGTGATGGGAGGCCATAGAAGTTTCCCATGGATTTCAACAGACAGAATCAGGCCCTGTGGTAACACTGCAAGCAGCAGCAAGTACAGAATGTCTATGTACGATGCCTACCATGCTCCAAGGAGAGCAGAAATGTCAGGATGTAGCAGAGCAGTAATTCCCCCCAGCAGCAAGTTAAAAAAACCTCTCATTTTTAAGGAGGAGCACTCTCACCATTCTTTCAACCATTCTATGACTTTAATGACTGGCTTCTCTCTTCGTCTTAGCAGCTTGCAGATTTTTCTCCTCCCTTCCGCTCATCTACACTTTGAAGATTTCATCTGCAGCTGTTCACAGTGGTATTGTCCATCTGGAAAGCAGAGCCTGTTAAGCCAAGTTTTCTTCTGGAGATACTCTTCTCAGTGAAGTGTTTCCCACAAGCCTTATGTTGCTCACTAGTTCTCTAGGCCTCTTCCTAGTGCAACTGGCAGCCCCTCCAGCAACAAGAGATCACATAGGGCTTCATTAGCAGTGCAAGGCACTCCACAGCAGGGGCTCTTTGAATCAGCTGCTGTGACATCCTTATATTTTATGTCCTGAATGACAGCCTAAAAACACAGGCAGTGGTGACACAGAGCACTTCCTACATATGACTCTAAAACCCACAGCAATATTCTCACCTACTGCACAAAAAAGGCAGAAACGTGAATCTATCTAATGGCTGAATGCATTTGCATGTGGTTCTGGGTACACTTATTGCAACCTTTAAAGCTGCTCTTAATGCACACATCACTGCATGGGATGTTGAAAGCTCAGCTATTTCCACAACACTCAAAGATTCAAAGCTAAATATAACAGAGACCTCAGAAGCCTAAATTGAGACTAAATGGCTAAAATATGTGTATGTCTAAAATTGTGAATTGATAGTTCTTTCCACCTAATCCAGAAGTCACTGAGCACCTCCTTTTCTGAGCCAAATATTTGATTGGAGTCTCTTTTTTGCCACTGCCTTTTTAAAAGGCTGGCCAAAGGTGGATACAGTCATTGCAAATCAAAGGTTTTTCAAGTACAAGGCTACTGATTAAAATATTCACTTCACGAACAGGCATTTAGGCTTGAGATTCTCTACAGTCCAAGAACGCATATTCAATTCCTCGCTTTACCTTGAAGAAGTCTCTCTTTCACTAGGCTACCGTCACATCCTGGTAGACTCACGTACACCTTATCTACTTCGAACTCACATAATAATAAGCAAGACCAACCTACAGCCAGCCATCAGAGAGAGTCGTGAAAGAGAGGCCCTGCAATCCCTAACTTCATTCATACCATCTGCAAAGAATCTGCTTGATGCTTAGATTATACCCCTCCATCACCATTAGAAGCTGGCTTTGTTGTTTTAAAGTAATTAATCTGTACAACTCCACACACCCTTACAGCCCCATTGAAGAATGTTTATGTAATCTGGTTTTTGCTTCATCTGGTGGTAACAGAATATTTCCCCAATTCACAGAAAGGTAAGGGTCTCTGACATCGGCATCTCATCAGTAGAAAAATCAAAAGGCTAAATAGTTTGAATTATCTATACATATAACACACTCTTCAAAGGGAAACAAACATAAGGACCAAACAAAGCTTCTCCTCTGGAAATCTCATCCTAAACTGCAATTCTGCTTCCTCAAAAAAACCTACGTCCTCTGAATTTTCACCAGCTACGGAGAATGAAAAGAGAGCATTCATGATTTGCTTTTGTTCAAAGATCACTGCATAATGAAGAGAGAGACCAAATCAGACAGCAGGTCTTCCATAGACTGAGCATTTGCTTACACACCAGAAAAGGAATCCATAAGACTATGTTTAACACCATCTGGGGATTATTCCATACAATAATACTATCAATAATAACAGAAGCCTAGCTACAGATTGTTGTACTCTGTGACAGCTAAATATATCAGACCTAATTAGATAACACAGGCCAAAAAGCAAAAATCTGCAAACACAAGGGAATACTACCACAAGGACCAGGAAGATGAAAAAAAAACCTGCAAATTAAGTGTAGTGATGAACCTTGATCAAAATCATCAGTCTTAACACCATAGCTGAAAGTTAAGAAAGGTCAGCTTTAAATAAGAAGCCTGGCTTAGAACTGCACAGCTGGGGTCTCTCTGTGATTCAAACCAGAGTGCAGGCTCCAAACACTCCTAAGAGCTAGAAAGAATGCACTGGGGAATTTACCTCAGCTGGTATATATCAGCCTAGCTCCATTGACTTCAATTAGCATGATGTTAAATCTTCAGTGTTGACTTCAATGGGATTACAGTGATTTACATCAGCAGAGGAGCTAACATTTCACTTTTAGGCAGATGCTTCTGCAGCATCTTCATTAGTGGAAATTCTATGTAAAGAAAAGAAAAGGAGATATAACCTGCTTTTATGGCTCCAGCTACCTACTGTAATGGGCATACTGTAAATGCAAAAGAGAGACTGGCAGCCAACTATAATTAGCTCCATTTTGCTTTAGTTCAATCTGTGGTTACAATTATCCTTTCTTTGCTATAAACATATAGCTACGAATTGCTGGAGCCACTCCTTCCACTTCCTGCCTCTCCTCCTTATTTAACAGTTCTAAATGCAGGTTTTCATATAGGCCCAAGGTTTTTGCCCTTTCCTGTGCGCACACAGCTGCCAGTTACTGCAAGCAGCCAGTCTTCTCATTTCCTAGCTCTCTTTTCCTTTCTGTTTGCCTCAAATCCGTAAACACAAGAAAAATTAATGTGTCACTAGATATTACACATGTATCCCAGGTTTGAATGATGCAAGATATTTAAACTCGGTACACTGTGAAACAGGCACAAGACACTGGTCCTCCTACAGGTTGCATTGCTAGATGTTGTTGAATAGAAACGTGTCAATTCACCCTGGATTCTAGCTGAGCAACTGCTTGTTAATCATTGCAAATATTACCTGAAATTCCCCACTGTGGTCTTTTGAGGAACCCAAGGAAGGATCCATACCTCCTACTTCTAGGTACCCAATCTGAGAGCCTTGCTTTGGCTGCTTTACAGTCAGTGGAGACTTCAGAAATATTTTAAGAAACTAGGAGTTTACTTCTCCCCAGGGAACAGATAACCTGTCTGGGTTCATAAACTAGATACCTTTAATAGAAGCCTAAAGATGGTATTAATAGTCTTAAAATGTTTATTTACACAATTACACACACACACACACGTCCATTTATCATTTGACAAGATGAATCAGACAAAGAGAGGAAGTTTGTCTGGTCCTGGGTTCTTCTAAAATGTCAAGACCTTCAGACTTATGCATGAGATCCTGCTTTCCAGTACCAAAGATGTGTTTCGAGTGGAATTATGTAAATGACTGACTTCACATTTCCTGGTCAAATTGCAGTGGCTTCAGACTGATCTGAAATTAAAGTGTTTGAATGTCTCAGTGAAATGGGTTATGTTGCTTTCAGCCTGAAACAAAGGATTTCTTTGCAATGTTCTTTTAAATTGAAGTATTGCTAAGATTTATGATAAGATACCACTGCGAATCACAATGTTCGAAGGTTTAACTATAAAAAAAAAGAAACATTTTGATTTTAAAAGAGTTCTCTTATGATTCCTTTTTAATCTGAAAGTATTACAGACCAAATCCAGTGCCAACTGACACATGCTTCTAGTTCCCTCAAAATTCCATTTTTCAGTAAATAAATGGGATGATTAACTGAAAAACATCCCATTCTAGTTTGGGTGTCAATGAAAAGCACATACATACCTGTCCCAAAACACTGTCCTTAAGCTGTGAACAAACATGAAAGATTTCCTATCAGCTTCTAGCCTTCTTTCAAGAGCAAAGTTCCTCTAGGACACAGACAGACGCCCTTCAGAAGAAAAATTGGTTTAGCACAGAGAATGTCAAAAATTCTATTCCATCACCATTTCATAGCCTTTTAATATTCTTTACTGATCTAAGTACAGAACAGAAAGTCACACCTCGGCTGTAGAATAGAAATACTTATTTTACTGGGAGTGATTGTGACACGACTACAGGAAAGATGCCATAATTTCTCTTTCCACACACACATATTACAAGCTAGGATGCCTCAGTGTCTACTGTTTCCTTGTCTCCTCTTCTATCTTCCTACCCTCAAGGGTCTCATACCCAGCCACTCTTTCTTGGCAAATAACAAGAATCATTCTCTCCATGGATACAAAGCTCTCTTTTCTGGTAATTAAACAATATTGCCAATTTAATGGAATTTCAAGGATGGATTAAAACTGTGGAAGGAAGCAAAAGTGCACACACTATTTAAAAGTTTTGAAAATAATACCACTACAGGAAAAGATTCATATTCTCTCAGATGAAGTTGATTCCTACCTTGTTTGTCTTTTACAGAAGTTGTCATTTCAGAATATTAGGGTTAAGATTCTCACTCCCCATTCTTCAGTCATTATCTCCTATAGAATTATTAAGGACAAGAAAATACTTTTTATGTTCAGAATATCTTTTGTTCAGACTGTTTCTGAGGTAGTTTATTAATGGGTGAATTTACTTTTCCTAGAAAAAACTGTCATTGAAACCGAAAAGACCCACAGCCCCACTCTGGTTGTTGTTGTTTCATTGTTACTATATACTTAAGGATTTCCTCTCTAAGCTTCCAGTTTTCAGGAATTTTCCTTCTCCTCCCCATCTCCCACAGACCTAACAGTTTTTTCTTCTGGTGTTGCATCACACCACTTCTCAGACATGGTTTGCAGAACACATTCCAACTCTACTGTGTTTCTAAGCCTCAAACTAGAGAAAAACAAAATTCTGTTTTAAGGATGTAATTGAAGTCAGCCCCTCTGATGGTGCTTAGTTTCTGTCAAAGTGAAGTGGGACACTTTAGCCTTCTTGCTAAAGATGGTCAGCTGAAAAGGACATCAAGGACACTCAGCAGTTGCCTCAGGGGGAAAAAAATGAAATTATAGATAAAATTATCAGAGACTGGAGAGAGAGGAAGCATGGATGATGGTCAGATAGGTCTCAATTTGTTAAAAGTTCCATCCCAAGAGAGGATGGGGAACATTTTGTGTAGCTGCTCCTAAGTGAGACACCTACCTACAGGAACAGCTTAAAAATCATGCAAAATTTTAAAAATAATACCCTTCAATTTCTTATTTGTCTTTTGAGTGGCTAAATACTAACTATATTTTCAGGCTTTGAGAGACAGAAATCAGACCCTCAGCTGGTCACATGGGTCCAGGAAGTTGGGATTCAAGAAAAATTACTAAACATTGTGACAAATCCTGAGGGTACTGAGTCACTAGAAGTGCAGCCATGCAGAGCTCTGAAAAAGCTGCACTGCAACAGCAAAGAAGCAAAGATAATTGTTATACTCTTCCTATTTTCTAAGTTAAAAAAGGAGTTGATAAAGCTCCAGAACTTGACCTCTCCCCTTAAAAATGGCCAGATTATACCTTGTTCTTTAAAGTCTCCTCTTGTTTTCAGTCTTATATCTCCCCTCTTTTGACTCCTCCTTTCTTCGTTTCCTTGTTTCTTCCTCTTTCTCAGCAGTCTCTCTCCAAATTCAAACATGATGCTTTCTCTGTGCCCAGCTTCCTCATATGCACTGCCCTGTCCTAGACTGGGGACTCACAGACGGCTCCTGCTGGCATCACCAGACCTTTCCAACAACTGTGGCCAAGCCCATGGCTGTATCCCTTGCCCTCCCTCCTCCTTTAATAAACCTTAATTACCTCCTGCATTTACTTTGATAGAGAAATAAAGGATCCTCATCATTAGGTAGATTTTTTTCTGAATACCAGCCTCATTTTCGCCACCCTACAGACAGTTTTACCTTTACAGGGCGGACCTGTAAAGATATGAGAAATTATGAAAAAGTCTGGTTTTAAGGGATACATATTGAAAACTTACCTAGGAGCTGGATAATGGCAATCCAATGGGTTGCATAAAAGCAGTAACAACATTAAGATTTTGCATACATCTCAGATACTTCTCCTTGTCAAGTCCAGTGTTTGAAATTCTTCATAATAACTTTTTTTTAAGTGTTCATTCAAAAAATCTTTTCCCTTTCTTTAATCTTTGCCTCTGTGTTTCCTATTCAACATTTTTAATGGCCATTTTTCTACTACCACATTCACCTCAAGTGACATTAAGCTGATGTAATAGAACCATTTTAATCAGTAACAATCAATTTTATTACTATGAAAACCTTAGGGACAGAACATTAAATACATACCATGTAATTAGTTTTGATAAAACAAGCCTTCATCTTAGCAAATCAAATATAATGAAAAGGAAATTTAACAGCTATAAAAACTACGGCATAAAGTAGGTGTGAATATGCATACAGTATGCGCAACAGTATATAATCATGTTTCATTTCATCCACATGCATAATCTGTGTGAGGGCAAAGAGGAGTTCTGGAAAGGCTTTGGAAATGTAGGAATGCCCCAAATGTTCTTTTCTAAAGAATCATCTACTTTATATGCTTACTTTATGAGCTAAATGAGTAGCTGCATTTTAGGAGAGAATTCAGCTTGTGAGGAATCTGAAAAATCACTTCATGAATACACTTATTGATGCAATGAAACCAAGATGAAAAGCAGTACTGAGGAAAGCAGAGTAAATATCCACTACCTAGCTAGTGATAAAAATAGAGTTTCTGTCTCTGTATTTATTCACAGTGTAATCCATATCCAACATGATTCTTCATCCTCTATGCCACCAAGGCTGGAAGTGTTTACAAACAAGCATTAGTACCCTGTCAGAAGAGCAGGCTGGGCACATAACAACCTTCCCCATAGGCACAGACCAATATTTCTCCTGCAACCAGAATCTCCACTGAGGTCAGTAGCAGCATGCAGGCACTTGATTCTGTTTCTTGCAAAGACCATGTACTTGTGCAGATCATAATATTCCTCAAGCAGCAATGCTTAACAGGACTGAGGGGATTTGGTGATGAATTTTTCTTTTTCATTAGCCAGGAGTTGTTTTGTTTGAAATTATTTGGAAAATATAACCAATGTTTTCACACTTCATCATCATCCACTAGGGGCATATTTAAGTTGCAATTCATTGGTGTGGTGTTTTGCCACACAGAGTGCAACAACAAGCTACAAAAACAGTCTCTGAGACACCATCTTTCCAGACAGGAATCAGCAGTCGCCTGCTCCAGCCTTTTCTCTGTAATTTCTTGGCCAGTTGATCTCCTGGTTCTGAGGAGATTGTCAGTTCATTTTTTGGACAGCCATTAAGATTACCTTGTGCTATTCCACCTCAGGGGAACTGAAGAGCAGCCCCAAAATCCAGAACAATTTTTCTCTCAACAGAAAATTGGATTTTCTTCTAAGCTTAAAATCTCTTCAAGGAAAATAGATTACTTCAGAAAGTCTTCTGATTCCATATCAGTTTTCCCAGAGCACATTTTGGTTCAATGTTTTTATGGCGTTCTCCTCAAAAACAATGAAGTTTCAAAAACAAAAGAAAGTCCTCATAATTTCCCAGGAAACGTTCCTTACTAAATTATGTCTATAAACATTAGACTTATTTATTATTTTACTCAAATTTTGCAAAAATGAAAGAAAGTATTTCCTGACTAGTTCTACTCAAGCATTTTCAGGCCATCACAAGGTGCTGTTTTGTCGAACTCTTCCCCACATAAGTCAGGAAGCACGTCATAGCCAACAGGCTGTAATTACATCTGATGTGGCCTTCCACATTTTGTCAGAAATATCTTTGCATGAACAACCCATTGCAGAAACCAAGAAACCTGACGCTATGGAAACCCCATGGTCCCAGATCTGGGGAAAAACACCTGAGTTTGGGAGGCTGCAGCCAGTACACAGTTCCAGATTTATGAATAATTCATGAGATTGGTTGCATCAGGGTTAAGGAGATAGGGTTTCCTGAGGCCCCGGCTCTGGAGCACGACATCAAGCACATCACTCAGGTGCAGGAGCCTTGATCTCCAAGTAATGGCCATGGGATGCAACTTGGAGCCTTCAGAGTCAGAGGTTTCAAATGGTCTCATCAGCTGCTGATCGAGCCCTAAGCTAGATACCTCCTCCAGGTTGCCCCAAAGCTTGTGTTCTAGGAAACCAGAGCCTGCAGCTGTGGGCCAGACCAGCAGCCCAAGTTGCTCTCTGATGGAAAACTGGGACTGTGAAAGCCAGAGTTGCACTGGCTTCAACCCAGCCACAAGTCCTGAGACACAAGCAGCTGCTACCAGCAGCAGAACTGACAAGATCATCAATTTCTCTGAGAAGCTGCAGCATCTAGGGAGCATATTTCATTTCAGAAACACTGTGTATTGATGTGTCTGAAACAGGCTTTTCTTAGGTTTTCTTCTTCATGTGAAATACTAAGGAAGGCTTCTGTTAGACTGAAGGAAGATGGAGGGGAAAAAACCTACGTTTTTCTGCCACCTGGAAAGAAGGGCGTTTAGCTGTCTCTATTTGCAAGAGCCTATGCCTGATGCTGGAAAAGAACAGGGCCAAGAGTCCTACAGTACCAGTCTGACCAATCCCTTCACTCTGCTTTATTACCCTTTTGGCTGGGGTTGCTCAGAGCTTATGCTAGGTCAGCTCCACCAAGTGAGATGTGGAAGCACATACTCAGCCTTATATTTCTCTGAACTAATGGCAATTTGTGCACAGGGACAAAATTTTCCAAAGTCATTGCAAGTCTCACAAGCCAATGATAAGTGTTTGAAAGAAACATTTAACACTCAAAATGGAAACCTCAATCCAAGGTGACCTTGGAATTTTTATTAATGCTTTGATCACCTCTGTGTCTATGAAATGACATGATTTGATTACCATGTGTTACATCCTCACATTTACTCATACCTCAGAGGGCCTAATCTGTGCCTCTGATGTATTTCTGAAGTAATTTCTATGGAAATATATATTTTTTTAATTCCTTTAAGTATATAAATTATATTATTAATTCAACATACTACTTTTGCTCCATTGTTCTTTTTTTTTTTCTGCTATTAGAATACGCGAGAGGAAATCTAATCTGATGAGCTGCTAGGATTTCATCACCTCTGTATATCACTAGAAGAAATACTTTGGTTTTAACCTGGATCATCTAAAGATAGGTGGTTAGATTCCATCAGTGATACCTCAGAATGCATATCCTGGTTCAGCCAAAGTCAGTAGCAAAATCCTTACTGTTATAAATGAAGCAGGATCAAACCTAAAGAGCGACAAGGCATCTATGTTTGGCACATTGTCTCCTCCTGTTATCTGTGCAACACATGGAGTTTGTTGATATCTTAATATGAATAAAATATTCATTAATACATTTTGTGTGTGTCTGCATATGCACTGCAGCTGGATGAACAAGTCATCATTCTAAGATCTTAACCCTTTTGTCTGAGCACAAATTACCAGCCAAGGCAGTGATTTTCATCATTTTTATTCTATTTTTCTTAGACATGCAATAGATCAGTTTAGGAATGCAAGCTGTATTTTGTAACTCACTCACAAATAGTCTGTTCATGTCTGTGTTAATCCAAGAGAGAACTTAAACCTGTTCCCAGAAGGGGCTGTGCAAGATTTTAAGTATTTCTTTGCATAGTGTTACCTGTGTGTGATGGTTGCACACAATAGCTCACTCGTCCCAGCTTCGTGAACAGACCTCATGGTTCCCTCATGGGGTCCAAGGATGGAAAGGTCGTACTGGGAAGCATGGTAAGCTGTCCCCATTGGTGGCCTCCAGCAGACATGTAGGGAAGAATTAAAAAAATAGGGTGTTGCAACATTTCAAGAACACTCTTCTAATCACCAGCAGCTCAAGTCTCAGACATTAAGAGGCAGGGGTGCTTCACTTGTGTTTAACAACTCTACACGGATTTCTTTACATGAACTTGTCCAGACTCCTCATAAATTCATATGAGCTTCCAGCAACTAGAACATCCTACAGCAAGGAGTTCTTCACCTTCACTTCGTGTCACATGAAAAAACACTGAATTTCTTTACTCCCACCACACAAAGGGGATAAGAAAATTTGACGTCTAAAGAAGTTTTGGGAAATATTTAGATTCTTGAATGGAAAATTATATTGTTTCTCTGCCAAAGCAGTAGAAATAATATACTGTTAAAGGTGAGGGATGATGCATGTTCCCAACTTTGTCGCTACCCATGGGTAGATCCATGTTCTTAATCTTCCCTTCTGAACTCTCTATACTACAAGTAAATTTCAGGGGAAAAAAATCATCTTTTGTTGTACAAACACTCTCATGGATAATTATTTACTGTATATTTGCTACAAGTTCTGCTTTCTGCAGAAATTATGGAGAGATAAAACCTGACTCCCTCAGCTGTTCACAAATAAACCAATAAGCCAGGCTGCCATTGCATACATTAGAAAATCAATCACTGAAACTTCAGTTGTTTCAGCTCATTTGAAAGGACAAACACAAATATATTTGTGCTCTATTTGCTTTATTCTAATACACATTCACATACCTATATAAATTTTCATGTCAAGATACAGTAATTAGATCTATGAAATACAAACAGCTAGGATTTTCCATTGTTCTCCCTCCCCACTCCTTCATTAATAACTAGAGATAAACACTCAGCAACATGAGGAAATGAGAGAAGGCTTTAAAAATGATCTGCTGGTTTCTGTATTGTGGGGCCTGTAGCTACCAAACCCTCTTAGGGAAAACTTATGAAGTGGTTCAGTGTATCAAGGTCACCCCACAATCTACTCTTTAATCACTAGTACGTGATGTGACATGTCACAGTACCACTGTGGTGCTACTGAAATACAGATCTGCCTCCAGCCAGCACCACCCTAAAAGAGAAGTTTTCACAACAGATCTTACATCCTTCTGGAAAAGAACAGTCAAGGGAACAATGCTTATGGCTTCATCCTGGGCAAAACAGAGAGTTGCAAAGGGAAAGAAATTATGCAGTAATGTTATTACATGGACTTTGGCTGAGACTAAGAGATATGGTGAGTCAAACACTTCTGGTAATTTAAATGCTTGGGATTTCAAATTAGCTATGTTTGTTGTAGAAGATCTTAAAAGAAAAGGGGATTCATTCCCTTCTCCTCAACAGAATCCAGCATCATTCATTTTCCCATTAAACAAGGACACACTGCAGGACTGGAGGGAACTGCTGTAAACCTGCTCAAAACCTAAGTGCATATGTTCGTGCGGGAGTGTCCACCTGTATAAGCATAGACAAAGGTATTATTATTGGAAAATAGCTCTTGCTTTTTAAACAAAATCTGGATTATGAGCCCCTCCACCAAGTATCAATATGCAAATGTGGATACAGATGTTACCTAAGGTGCAAGCAAGATCAAAGTGGTGCTTGCAAAGCTCAACTCCAATTCTTGGCAAAGATGCTGATGGCGGAGAGGGATTAAAAATAATTAGGGCATAATAGCTCCAGCATGAAACTCCACTCCTTACGAGTAATGCACCAACCCACACAGAAAATTGCTGAAATGCTGAAACCAGCTAGACTGGAAGGACTGATAGGGAAATGGAGTCCATCACACTGGAACTTCAAACAGGGTCAGATAGCACAATGATCTGCATCCCAGGGGCAGGGGAGGTAAGAGGATAGCAGAAGATCGGATACCAAGGACTTTATAACTGGCCTGCTGCCAGCAGAGGGGTCAGAAGCAGAAAAGGACACAATGAAGGAGAAGAGGGAAAGCATTGTCCAACAGGAATAGGTTCAGGTTTTAGTAAGGTTCTTTCCGTTGTCAGAAGGCTGTCATTCAAGCAACAGTGGGGAAAAAAAAAGCAGTACTAGAGCTGTAGTTGTCTGGTATGTTTAGTTTTAGTTAAGACTTATTTGCTTTATATTTAGTAAGTCTTACCAGTCTGAATCACCAGTGCTTTTAGTATCACAGACCTGATAACTATACACAAGCTGTGTCAAAGTAGCAATACACTGGTCACTTTCATTAGAAGATTATTTGCATTTCAACAGCATTCAGAGTCAGTTAAAAAATGGAGAGTGAAGACATTCCCCGTAGCAAAAGCATTCTTCATAGGTATTCTTCTGATACAGCCTCAGAGAGGCAGGTTTGTAGCAAGAGATGTCTTTAAAAAATAAAAATCAATACATAAATGTTATATAGACAGATGCATCTGGAGAAGTTCCCACAGCTCTTCTTCAGGCCTGAGATAGAAGTGAAAACTTCAAGCTGAAGAGATCCTGAAAACTAATGTCATGAAATTAACTTAATTGTGGGAATAATTTTGTCGCCCAGTCTATGACAGATGCATGCCAGTACTCAAAGCTGCCTGAATAATAAGCTAGATTAGAAGGTCTAAGGTGAGAGAAATTTATAGTATTTAAAAAAAAAAAGAAGTCATATTAGGCAATTCTCCTTCCATGTTGGAGGTCTCTTACACCAAAGTTCTCCAAACAGCTCTTACAGTGAGTAAGAATCAGGTCTGTTGGCTTTTAAATAAGTGTCAGGAAATAAATGTGCCTTATACCTTTTACATTTCTTTTCTTATTGTTCATATAATAATGAGCTGGTCTAGTCATTCTGTCACAGGACTCAGAAGATTACATTTCCCATCTGTTACAGAGAGCACAGAGCAATGGTTTTACATTACCATGTAGGGTTCAGGAGCTATGTTCAGAAAAGTCTATTAGGAATGCACACTGACAGGCGATTCCAATTAGGCAGCAGAGGAAAGCATAGGAAGTAAAAAAAAAACAGCTGGAAAAGAGACTGCATTAAAAAGTTTGGCTCCAAGTCTTAATTTCCTGGAAAACTAGAATGCTTTAGGCTGGTTCTTCTCTAGGTGAAAATGCAGAGCTCCTTGTGCAGTAATGACAGCATCAAGACTGAGACAGAACACGTGGCCATGCACTGCCTGTTGTCCAGCAGAAATGAAGACCAGCCACTTGTGTGATTTTGCACAGAAAAGTCAATGAAACAGCTCTTGACTTGCTCAATTCACCTAAAACAGGGAGGTCAGGGACTCTGCATAAGGAAGGCTTAGTTTAGATCACACCTGGTAAACAGGAAGGGCAGGGACCAGAGGGACAAGCCCAGACTGGGTGTGATGGAAATTAGCAAGCAAAATAGCAACAGGAAGAGTCTGTCACCACTTTGCAGACTATCTTATCCAACGCTAGTCCCACGAGGACAGGTGACCTGAAAAGCATGAACTCTGCCACATAGCCTATGCTGTCCACCTCGGTCTTCAGCGTCTGGTCCACAGCTGACCCTTTGTCCTGATCTTGAAAGGAAACTGGTTTGGGCAGGGCCTCTGACATTAGCTCTCAGTTTCAATTTTCATTAGAAAGACTGGCTAAAAATCAAAGCCCCTCTTCCCACTTCCACTTTTGTGCATCTTCTCCTTTCCATTTTTAAAGTTCAGAAGGTTGGTTGGCAAAGTCTCATGGGAGACAGTACTCAAGGGCAAGGGAGCCCATGAGAGCTGGGAGCTCTTCAAAAAGGAAATCCTAGCAGCTCAGGAGAAAGCCATCCCCACGTTCTGGAAAAAAAAGCCAGCAGGGGAAAAAACCACCTTGGTTGAACAGAGAGATCTTGAATGATATCAAGAAGAGGAATGTTTATGGGCTCTGGAAGAGGGGACAGGCCTCTTGGGTGGACTACAGGAGGGA
>WAAB01006331.1:284496-364024 GCA_013389865.1 Piaya cayana | reverse complement strand
CAGTTCTGGGCCCCTCACCACAAGAAGGATGTTGAGGCTCTGGAGTGAGTCCAAAGAGCAACAAAGCTGGCGAAGGGTCTGGAGAACAGGCCTTATGAGGAACAGCTGAGAGAGCTGGAGTTGTTTAGTCTGGAGCAGAGGAGGCTGAGAGGAGACCTCATTGCTCTCTACAACCACCTGAAAGGAGGTTGTAGAGAGGAGGGTGCTGGCCTCTTCTCCCAAGTGACAGGGGATAGGACAAGAGGGAATGACCTCAATCTCCACCGGGGCAGATTTAGGCTAGACATTATAAAAAAAAATCACAGAAAGTGTCATTGGGTACAGGAACAGGCTGCCCAGGGAGGTGGTTGATTCACCTTCACTGGAGGTGTTGAAGGCACGGGTGGATGAGGTGCTGAGGGGCATGGTCTAGTGTTTGATAGGAATGGTTGAACTCGATGTTCTGGTGGGTCTCTTCCAACCTGGTTATTCTATGATTATACTGTTTCTTTTATCTCCTGTTTAGCAAATAAAACAGAAAGTATCCAATTTAGATGGACAGTACTGGTCATTCTCTGAGCTACTGTGAGCTTGTGAGATGCATAAAAGCAACATCTCAAAAATTCAGTAATGGCAAAAACTGACAGCCTGCTGGCTGAAGCACCAGCCCGAGAGAAGAACTGCACTCAGCTTCATAAACTCTCAACCTCAAGAGCTCTCTGGTACAATGCCAAGCCTGGATCCGATTTGTGCTTGCCCAAAAGCTAAAGAGATAATATGCAGGTACAACCTTGACTGCCAATGTCAGGCAGGCTGACAACTGAGGGTCGGTGTCAGTCAGTAAAAGAAACAGAGGTAGTAGTCTCCTCATAGTTTGCTCCTGCCTCCTTTTTGGAACATTTATCTGGAAGGAAGCAGCACCAAGCTCCCACAGCATGAGCAGTCCTAGGCCTTCTCAGCTAACCTCCTCCTCCAAAACACTGTTGTTACCTTCATTAGTGCCTACAAAAGGGCCAGCAAACAAGAAAGTGGATCTTGTTAAATAATTCTCTGCAATCACAAGGAAGGGGAATCACAGCTACTATAAGATTAGCCTTTATATTTTATATTGCAAATACATATGGGTTTGTCTTTTCCTGTACCTTTAAGAAAATGACCAAGACATTAAGGGGTAGTTGTTTGCATAACAACCTAGACTTTGCACTCAAAACCTGTACCTTATGAAGATGTTTAATATTGCACAAGTGGCATAATTCCCATAGACACCTCTGAGACTCTGCTTTCCTTGCTGCCAAATTAAGCACACTACACTCATGTGCAGTCCTCTGAACCATGGCTGAGACCAAACCCACCATTTTCCCAATGAATAGCCCATACTGCCAGTATTTTGCGTCCAAGCACCAGCAGCTACATCACTAGAAGTTTCTCTCTGAAAGACTGTGTTATTCAAAGAGGGTGAAAGCCCCAGTGCAATGCAGGACTGAACAACCCCAGTTTCTGAGCACCCTCGGCAAACAAAGCCTTAAAACTAGCAGAACAGGTCATGTAAGCACTGCATGGGTCAGCTGCAACCCAGGGCTTGCCAGCAGAGTGTGCAGCACAGAAATGGGAGCGAGAGCACCATGGCTTCTCTGTGTCAGTCTGGAGCATGCACCAACCACCCAGCCCATTTTATGAACTGAGGAGGCTTGCACCCCTTTGCAAACTGTGCCATGAGCATCCCAGGCTGGGGACAGGAACAATGCAATAGAGTTAGCATTTAACCCTCTACCATCATGTGATGCAGAGAGTCTAAATATAGAGAAGAGATCACAGGTTTTACAGCATCTTTCCTAAAGCTTCACTTGTTGGGCAATCGACAGCAGTGCTTTTGAAGAAATTTACCCAGTCAGAGAAGCTCCAGGAAGGCAACCAAGAGAAGCAGCTGCTATTCCAGACACGAATGTTACAGATGAGCAGGCTCTGTGCTTCAGCCTCCTGCACTAGTCACTGCAAGGCTCATGCAAACGAAGCTTGCAGGTCCCGTGGGTATAGAACTTTAAACTGCTACTTGATCATGCACCCCATCTGCATGCAAACCTGTTCCAGGCTTCAAAGCAAGCACTACACATGGTCTGACTACAAAATCAAGCTTTGTACACAAAAGCTGAGTTAAAAATTAACCAGGCCAGAAAGGAGGAGAGAGAGGGGGGTCACCTAGCCAAGCTGTGAACACAGGAACAAAACAAGTAAACTTACTACAGATAATGTGGTCACATATGTTCACTAACTGAAGCACGCTCCTGCCCGTGTAGCAAAAAAGAACAGATGTCTCTGAAATTAAATCACCTAAACGCCCTCTATTTTGGGGGTATCACCTTTTTTCCCTTGCTGCCACATTTGAAAGTCCAGTTTGCCAGGATAATAGCCCCTGCATGCATGAAGGCTTTCCAAGTTGAAGCATCTGTCTCTTAGCAACCAGAGAGGCTAGAAGTACCCTTTTTTTTGGTTTTGGTTTTTTTTTCTCCTGATACCCACTGAGACATGTCAATTAATTACAACTCTCCAAATAAAGATACAGCACCAGACATCTCCTTCCCCTCCCCAGCCACATAATTCAGAGAAGAGAAATCCATGTAGGGGGTAACAAAACTTCTGTACCTTACAAAGGAGAGTCAACCCAGACAGGCTGCTGTATACTTCTGTCCAATGGCATTGACTCCAAGGCAAGAGATACATATAGATGCTTGGTCTTGTACAATAAGTGACAATGCCAGGAAGGAAGGGAGAAACCCTGTGCCGAGATCTGAGACTCCTACCCCCTCTAACTGTGGTGGAAAAATTCAGAGGAATTAGACACAGAGATTCTGGGTTATGGTAGATATCCCTCAGGTGGCATAACTCAAGAGTAGGAGGAACAGCACTTTTGTAGGGGTAGGGGCACTGTGGAGTGATAGATGACAGACAATGGTAGAAAAGACTTCTGTCCAGCCAGCATCAGGAAGCAGTAAGATGTGACTGTTCCCCAGTGTGGCAAGAGCCTTGGGGGAAAGAATGACCCTGTCACAGGCAGTGTCCTCACCCACGGGGCAGGGTCCCAGGGAGTCTGAAGATGGTGGGCAGAGCCAGGTGCTCGTAGAACTCTATGAGTAGTCTAAGACCAGGCATGTGGTGTACCAGATCCAGAGGCCAGCCAGGAAATCTAGTGAGAAACAAGGCTAGGAGACAAGGCTACGGCACGGGTCAAAAGCCCATCAAGGCGACAGAGCCAAATACAGGTCTAGAAGCAATGAACTGTGTACATTCAGAGTGTCTATCCATGAGAGCAGATACCTGCAATGTATCTCCATGGCCCACCCAGAAAGTAGGTTCACCTAAAGCATAGATCACAAAAAGACTGCAGTCCCATTTCTTGAGCTTAAATGGAGTCCATGGCAGGGGTGTGAGTCACAGGTAAGGCTGATCAGTGCCATTAAGGCCTATTTATGCCCTGACAATGGGTTTGGAAGTAGTGGAATGGGGTATGACCAGTATTTCAAATCACTTCCCCCTATGCATACCTGTAGCTACGCTGGGTAACCCCCACATCATTGCCCAGTTCATACAGTACTCTCTCCCACCCCTTTTTATGCAGCTTGGAGCATCAGGAGAGCATCAACCTCATGCAAGCAATTGAGACTAGCGTGACAGAGCATCTTCTTCACAGAGATGCAGGAGTGGAATCCCTAAAAGCCCACAAAGTGACCCCAGTTTGACCAAACAGCAAGCATCCCTACCAGTGTCTTCATGACAGCAACATGGAAAGTTCCTTCCCTACTGAAGGTATGGTACTAACAAAGATCCTCACCCATCTCCCTATTCCTTTAAAGTTAGAAATCACTGTAAACTCAAAGACTAGCATAAGGTATGTCTGACACTACAAAAGCAGTTAAATTTGTCAGCATAATTTCAAGAGCATTGCAGAGATCTTTCATGTAAATAGCAGGGATCTCCAGTGTAAACAAATAGGAGGTGGAACCTGAGGTGACTGAGCCAAGCCTGGACTGAGGCAGGATTCCACACTCAATAACAGAAAATGGAGACATTTCCTCCTTCACCTCACCCTCAATTGTGCTTTTAAAAATCTCAGAATGGCAAGATCAAGGGGGTCACATTTCTGGCTGGATTCCCAGCTCTGATTCAAGTGCAACACTGTCCACTACACAGATTTTTAACAGAGTAAAATACACTTGAAATATTTCGTACTGTAATTAGAAACCTTACCTGCAATTTTAATTAAAAATCAAATAATTCTTCTCTAATAAACAGAATCTATGAAACCCTCACTGCTATGGCAAGGTGGTTTTTATATGCTGCATTCACAAGTTCCTGTAACAAAACCTTTGCAAGGTTTAAAAGGAACTGATGTACATAATATTAAAATAAATCTGTATCTACCCGTGCTCTTCTTTACATATACAGAAGCACAGTAAACTGCAACTAACCTCAGCAACCAAAACTGACCTAGCATCTTCTTGTAATAAAGAGACTGAAAAAGCAAGAAACATTCGAATACAGAGGAAGGATAATATATTTTTTGAGATCTCAGTCTGAAAGCAACAGGACAGGACAGACATTACAAATTTTTATTTTGTGAGGAAACAGATAATTTGGCAGCACTAGTGGAAACAAGGGTCTCCTTTGCAACATCTACATCTCCCACCAGTTCAATGTACAGATGTGAGTGCACTTGCTGATATATTATAGCCTGAGAACCTGAGTATGAAAAATGGCAAGGCTAGTACACATAAGTGCTTTAAAACCTCAATAATGTCAAGTGATCAGGTCATCCACGCTCAGCCAGCGCACACGATGCTGAGTAAGCACAATAGGATCCTAATGGCTCCTGCCAGTGAGCAATTGTGCTGCTGAATTCTGAACAAGTTGCAAATGGACAGGACAGTCCCAGTAAAACCCCTACAGAGTGCGACAGGTTCTGCCTAATGCAGCCTTCTGCTTTTAGTAATACGGATTGCTCCTTCAAGGTCACCTCAGGCCTCAAGGAGCAGTTAACGGAAGCAGCTGCCTCAGAAAGCTCTTCTCACATCTCCCAATCCTTCTTATGGCTGGAAAGTCCTGTATAGGATGGCCACCCCACACTCAAAAAGCAGATCTCCACTTTTAGGCTTGCCCTCTGACTGACTGCGGGCTGCAGCTGAGAAATTTGGAGAAAAGATCTTGAGCTGCTTTTGCACAAGAGGTTCATCTGCTTTATTTATCTTTTCCTCCAAAGCCCCATCTGAGCCATGTCACATGGAAAAGATGACTTCATGGACCTGAAGAAGGGCAGGATGAGGACTTGTTTATGCCTATGAATTGCTGTGAACTCGAATAGCTTATATTTTACACTTGGAAAACAAAACAGAATATGAGATGGAAAGAGAGCACACAAAGTAGGTCTGATCTACTGCAATCTGTGCCAAAATAAGACACAAAACAACCATCCTTCCAATCACTGTGTGTGTCCCATCAGAAATATAAAGGCAAAAATCTCAGTCATCACCTATCCTTTTTAATATTAATTTTGTCCCTAGTTAAAATTGTGCTACTGCAGTTTTATTATTGTTTACACCAGCTGGTGAGTTATCAGATTTGGACTTGTAATTATTTACAAAACTCAGAGAATATTAGCAGTGAAAAGGATGGCATTTTTGTGAGGTTATTTTTATTATTTCCTCAAAGGAGCATAGACTATTTAGTTTGCATAAACCTTGTAATCTTTCCTAACAAATTATGTACAGAAATATTTCCCAGTGTCTGCTGAACATGGTGATAGCAAATACATGTAGGCACAGCATCTAATTTAGAGAATATTTTTGTTTTATTTATAACATGGAAGTGAACAGGACAGTCTGTTTGCCGTTGCCATGGAAATTGCTGGCATTAGCTCACTTCTTACCAAAGAGGAAGCAAAGAGCTTTTCACTTTCTGCTATTTAACCTCTTTTAATATTAAAATCTTATATACTGCAGTAGTACGAATCTCTCCTCTTTGGAAGGTCAAGGGCATTCCAGAGCTATGTTGCTGAAAAGAAATTAGCTATTCTGAGTACTGTGCATATGCTTGGTGAACACAATATTTCTCGAAACATTGAGCTCATCTGCTTAGAAGCATTTCTTTTTGTGCCTTTTTAATATTTAAGAGAAGTTTTCGGATTGCAAAAGCAACAAAAACTTGCAGAAGATGGGCTCAGGAAGTTAATGCAAAGCACCCCTATGTAATTTTCTCTAACTTCTCCCCACCACACTGTTGCTATCTGATGTAATCACAAGGGCTGGAGGGTCTCACCAATTACAAACACCTGTATTACACTCACCACTGTCTCCACTCTCAAAGTTCAAACAACAAAAGCAGCACAAACCCCCAACTCCCTTGCAGAATTAAGACCATGAAGACAGAGAAGAGAGTTCATGAAGCCCTATGGTATTTCACTTTTACCTTTGCAGCTAATAGCAAGTAAAATGTTCCCAGTTAATAGACAGTTAACTAACAACACAAAATGCCTCTTGGACATGACAACAAAATTCAGTCTCAGTGAATACTCATTCTACCTGCATCTGTACAATCATGAAGTAGCATTACTGAATCTAACACAGCATCTAGCTCAGCGCTGTCAAGGCTGGGTGTCATCTGGAGCCAGTGAAGCACAAGGGAGAATCGTGCACTTTTCTCAGTCACTGGTGTTTTTCAGAGTTATCAAAGATTAAAACACCTAGAACATCCACTTTTCCTATTAAGACTGATCACTGTTTGAAAAAATATATTTATTTAAACCAGAACATGTCTTTAAGAAAATATTTGAAAGTTTCTGGTGAGTGAAAAATCCCCCAGCCCCTTGGCAGACTGGAAGAGGAGGTAATCCCTTCATTTATGGGAGGTAGGCCAAATGGTCCTATTTGGAGCAAGAAGGAAACAAATCAGCCCAGAGTGAGCAATTTTTTGCAAATGCACACAGTTCCTTCTCATCCTCAATAAGTCCCAAGTATCAAGGATGTAAAATTTTAAACTAGTAAAGTAAATTTAAAAAAAGAATTCACATGAGAACATGAGCAGCTTCCTTACCAAAACAGGCTCTTTTTTCCAGTCAGTCACAGAATCTGAAAACATTCTTAAATACAGACTAAAAAAAAGGGAATATCTAAATGCTAAAAAGAAAAAAAGTCCTTCACCCACCTTGGTTTTTATTAGAATGTGCACAATATCACTTTTCATCAATCCCCTGCATCTCTTTCTTCTGTAAAGGCCCCCTGCTACTCATTTTTCAATTGGCACTTTGTAGTTTCCTGCAGCCTCGCAGTGTTTGTAGTAACACCCCATGGTGTATGGCATGATTCCTGATCTATACACATCTGCTAAAGCAGGCTGTGTGCAAGCTTAGTGCTGCAACACAAGGTACAGAAACTGCTGCATATAGCCACCGAGCATCTCTTGCTTCCCTCCCTGATGGCAGCAGTCTCCTGCTTCTAATTTTCTGGAACACAGGAGTTGTCAGTCAGCAGAGAAGGTCAGTCAGAACCTTACATCTGATATCAATTCAGATTTTTACTGTTAGGTGAGAAAATTAAAAAGATAAAGGAAAAAGCTGGAGGCATGCCATCCTGTTTACAGGTGAGCTTTGAATAATCCATCAGTAAAGTAGCTAACATGAGGTCAGGTGCCAAACGTCCTTCCTATTATCATTGCATGGGGCATTCAGCACCTACCCATACTATCACCTCGCTTCTCAAAGCACATACATATGTGCCTGTTGATTAAAAAGTGTAGTTCATCTTTAAAAGGGAACTCTTCAAGTTGACGTATTATATAACTGGCAAATATCACAGTGCTTTGTACACAGATGAAATGCAAGGATCATCTCTGTACTACCAGAGCCTGGCAGCAGCATTCAGCACCAGCTGGAAATTGTACAGGGTCTTATCAGGCCAGGCTGTCAGAAGGGAGTCACAATAATCTAATCTTGATGTGAGAAATGCACGGGTAACCGATTCAAGGTCAGGACAGCTACAGACCATGGATATTTGTTAAAAGATAAGAGAGCCTCTGAAATAACTTTCAGGATCTTGATTTGCTAAGGTAGGGGGAAAAAAATAAAATCTGCTTTCCAGTGAGGGAAAATTCAGGTAGCAGTGATGGACAAAGAACATTTCACCTCAGACAGAGCTGCCTTTCAGGACTGTTTCAGTCAGTGATCCATCTGCATCATTTGTAAGGAACAGTAATAGGCTGCCAATATTTTAATAAGAAGCTGCCACAGAATTCCCTCTCAGCTGTGATAAATCTGCAGGCTCCAGGGAAGGGTTGTTTGTGGAAGGGACAGGCAAGAAATTAGAAATCTATCCATTTTTCTTTCCTTTCCTACTGAAACGTGCACTTCAGCAAACCAGAGCCAGTGAAGGAGGTGCTGATACCACGAGGTGAAATGCTCCACCCACTCTGTGTGCTGGAAAGCCATGAGCTTCCGCCAGAAGCTATTTAGACTCATTAGCACACACTGTGCCTGTGCTAATGGGTCCTCTCTCAGCAGGGCTCACCCCCTTACTGGATATTTTATCAGGAGCGAGCAGATGCCAGATCTGTCTAAGAGAGAGGCTGAGATAACCCACATAGAATAATAGAATCGTTAAGGCTGGAAAAGACCTCTAAGATCATCCAGTCCATCCATCCATTTCCCTTGACACCATCAGCTTTTCAAATGTCCATTTTCCCTGCACCGAGCTGTGCTGCCAACCCCCAGAAAACCAACACAGGAAATCATAGGTCATAGGGCTGGGGAAGCCAAGGCTGCACAGACAGGTAGAAGTAAAGGTAAACAGGACACTAATCAGAAAGGCAGAGTTCACATTTCGGGATGCTAATAATTTATCGGCATACTTGACACGCAGAATCAAGACTCCATAACTTATAAAGTTATGAAGTAGGTATGTTTATTCAGCGCTGAGACGCACGGGAGAATCATTTCTCCAAAACAACGTGCTCAACCATCATGGCAACTCATCTTGGCTTTATACAGTGAACTGATGCATATTCTAAAAAGCCTATACATATGCATAAACTCTGGTCGTTTCTTATTATAATGAGTTTGAGAAGAGACCTCTTCCTGTTTTCTGCCTGTGAGAGATTTTCCCAGGGATGGGTGCAGTGGTCTTAACTTCCTTCTGCATCCGTGCTCTCAGGAATCCAGTTGTCCTTATCAATGGTGTTTCCACTCTTATCACAGGTCCAGATGACTTGTCCTGCTTATCAGAAATCTTTTAACAACAGGCCCCCTTCCTACATAATCTTATAGAAATATGTTGTTTTAGCTAAACAATCGTCATACTATGTATTCTTTAAGTATGAACAGTTTCTATTCCTGTGTCCTTCAAGTGTCAGTTGCTTCAGCTAAATTATTACTATTTTGTTTACCCTTAAGTGTTAGTGCTTATCTCAAGCTGCTAAACAATGGCTATCCTGTTAGTACTTACTGGAGCTCCAAATCATACTCTATTATCACTTTTCATCCAGTTTTGTTCCTGTGTGGGAGTACCATGTCCTACACAAACAGTCAACCAAAAAACAGTCTCTGCTCTGAGCCCACAGCACAGCTGTGCATCACATACCTAGGACTGAGGTAGGGGCTCATCCCAGTAGGATTATCCTAGATTAAAAGTGTGGTTTATTTCATTTATTTATTTAAAATTTCATTAGCTCATGCTCATGTAAAAAGTAAGATCCTTGTCTTACCAGTTGCTTTTGGATACCCAGAGTTTGTAAAATAGGCGGGACTTCATTAGGCAGAGTTCAAAATCACAGTAATCTGTGCTAAAACATGGGCAGAGTGGAGGAAGTTGAAGGACCTATCCAAACCCAGATGTTTGGAACAGAATCTAAGAGCAATTCTTGGCAGCTGGCTAAATTAAGAGAGGCAAGATGGTCCTCAAATAGGCAATTAGACTGTACTTCGCTACTGCTGCTGACTACTCCCTCATTGCCCTGGTTGCAGTGTATTACGGCTACCTTCTATTATTGTTGAACTTCTGCAATCAGATGCATGCTAATATTTAATTTCTGAGGGACATTCATCTATTAAATGACAGTTCACAATCCTACAAAATGCACTCCTGCTCAATCTCACCAGCTGACACACAGCAGTTACCCAAAGGTTTCTTTTTTAATTCTTTCTTTTCTTGTTTTTTTTAAAGGAATAGTTGTAGGCATTTCAAGATTTTCCTCTCAAATATTCAGGAAAAATACAGGTACATGGGATGAGTTGGTGGCTTTTTGAGGATTGTTCGTAAACATGATCCAAGGTAATTTTTTTAACGAAAAAATCCTATTTTACCTGCCTTTCAGTTATTAATCTAATAAAAGGAATAAAGTCTTTACAGTTCTTTGAATTCTTCTACTTCGGTCAAACATATTTTTATAGAGGATGTTTTTCTTTCTAACCACAGTAATGAAACACATTTGTTGGCTTCAATCCAGGGACTGTAAACAGGTGTCTGTCCTTGTTTAATTTCACTGTAAATAAGGTTTTCTATACATTCTTCCAGTCAAACTAGTCAAAAGTAGATTTATTTCAATCTACTAGTTCCTACGGCTTGGTAAATACCAATAGAAAACTACATTGAACTGCTACAAGTTAATCAGATGTCTTATGGAAAAGCAAGAAGGATCACTAAGTACATATTCGTAAGGGAATAAAAAAATGAAACAAAAATCTATCTAGAGAGAACTGAAAATACATTAACTTCATCGCCTCTCCCCAGTCTCCTTTGGCACCCTGAGGGATCTGTGCTGGTGGAGACTACCTTTAATCAGGAATGGTAGAAAAATCAAATCAGACATATTTGCATGCTGCTGCTACCAAGTGGAAGAAGGGGAACTGGGAGAATTTAAGAACAGCAGCACGTTCCCCTCAGTGTTACTGCTCTTTCTGTAAAAACACAGAGAAAACACTGGTTAAAAAGGCCAATAGCATCTGATTGAAGGACTATGCCGGCATTGAGCAGACATCATTTTTTCTGACTCAGATTCTACCGCTGCAGTTCTCCAAGTACTTCTAGCAAAAGTAATGATGCTTTATTAAGTTTCCAGAAAGTCCTTTTCCATTCTGTGGTCAGTTCTGTTCTATAACTTCCATTTTTCCATTATTTCCCCTCTTCCATTTAGTTTGTAATTGCCATTTTCCCCCTCCAAAGCTCCTGCCAATCAACCATCGTACCAGTGATTTGGACTGAGTTAGTACTGAGTAAGCTTTAATGACAGACCAGGGCCCCCGCTGTGTTATGCAGCCTGCAGATGGGGAAGAAAGAGTCCTTTCCCGCAGAAGGTTTGCAGTCCCAGCCCCTCTGGTCTATAGTGCTTTGTCTTCAGTTCTTAAAATCTTATTTAACAGCGTCCAGTCAAGGTATTGCTGAGTGCTGTGCAGCCCTCTGAGTGCACATACTCCTCAGGAGACTCACATTGTACAGGATATTTCCAAACCAAGAGCCGCATGGCCTCAAAGTCACTTCATTCAGTAGCGTTCTTCATTCCTTCTTCTCTGATGGTGCGTGCAGCCTCCCAGGGCTTGTTGCTGCAGGCCAGCTTCTCTGGCAAAACAACCTCCTCTCTGAAGTCTCTCAGCGCTACCTTCACTCTGCCGAGCACTGGTTTAATAACAGGCTCCTTGTTCTGCTCAGCACCACGTCCCACCCAGGGGTTCACACGAGGAGCTCGTGCCTCAGGCTCGCTTCCTGCCGGCATGCTGGCCAAATCTATTGCTGTGAAACTAATGCTCGGCTCCCTCAGGCTTCACTCCGGAGCTTTTGAGCATGAATAACACACTTCAGGGTTTTATCCACCTCCAACCAAGAGCTGGATGCATAGGACTTTTGTGCATGGAGCTGATTTTACTCACTACATTCCTCCAAAGTAAGTGCAGCCTCTGCAGCAGCAAGTGGAAGAGGAGGAAACACACCATGCAGAAATCAGCTGTGAGGCACCATTGAGGAAGGCCCCCCGAATCCACCACACGCATCGGCATAACAATTTAAACACCTGGATGAGAAATGATGGGAATGCTCTTTCCAAAAACATAATGTTATGCTGTTGGATATCATCACATTGACAGGAAGCTTATCAGTTCTGAGACAGAAGAAAAAAAAAGAGATGTTGACCAAAGGTGATGCAGCCTAATTTCTTATGAGGAATAGCTGAGGGAACTGGGATTATTTAGTATGAAGAAAAGGAGGCAGAGGGAAGACCTTATCACTCTCTACAGCTACCTGCAAGGAGGTTATAGTGAGGTGGGTGCTGGTCTCTTCTCCAAAGTAACAAGGGGTAGGATGAGAGGAAATGTCATCAAGTTGTGCTGGGGAGGTTTAGGCTAGATATTAAGAAATACTACTTCACCAAAAGGGTTGTCAAGCACTGGCACAGGTTGCCCAGGGAGGTGGAGCAGTCACTATCCCTCAAGGTATTTAAAAGACGTGTAGATGTGGCACTTAGGGAAATGATGTAGCAGTGAACTTAGCAGTGTTATGTTTACAGTTGGACTTGATGATCTTAAAGGCCTTTTCCAACCTAAATAATTCTGTGATTCTGAGACTGCGAGCCCGTGAAGCAGACTCCAGGAGCTGTGTGTCATTTTTCAGTCACTAACATTAAACCACAGTGACCACAAAGATAAGTGCCCACATGGGATCCAGATTAAATAGGGTCAGGAAGGGCACCACGGGTACAGAGAAATAATCAATAAGCTCTGCTATCAATAGAGCCAGGACAAGACTGGGTGTGTTTTTTTATGAGAATGATTACTTCAAAATGATAATGCTTTAGGCCTTGGTTTCTGCCAGGTTTCAGGAATTCTCTGATGAGACACTGGAAGGACTAATTCGCCCTTTTATATCATTATCTCCTCCTGAATAAATTGGTGGTTTTTCCAGTGACCTTCGATTTTTTCTCATCACATCATGGAAATCGGATGGTGGAAACTTTCAAACGCAGTAGTTTTGAAGGAAATCTACCAGTATTCTGTTTCCCTGCTCCCGACTCACAGAACCAGTAGTGTTCCTTATAGAGTGTAATCCAAAGGAGAGTATCAATTTGTGAACAGCTATAATTACCAGTAACAGACAGCTATACTGAGAGCACACTTTTGGGAAGGGACAGATCACCCAGCGCTATAATGCTGGTAAAGAAAGCGCAGAAAAATGCTTTCGAAAGGAAAAGATGACCAAGTCTTACATTGGAATCTCTTCAATCAGAAATCATTTAAAATACTCCCTCTAGTAAACCTAATTCAGTTACAAGAAAATTTTGGTGATGCTTTTATTGAAGGCTGTATATTCAGAAGTGAAGGAGGGGGTAAAAAAAAAATCAGATATTGTTTCATATGTTGAAAATAATGAATCCAGTACTAATTCTGTATCCACTATTCTATATCCAGATTTTTCAGGAGAAGGCTTCCAAGGATTTCATTATTTCTCAGCTAACTAGCAGAATCTGGATAACTTCAGTTTCCTTGTAGCACTTCAGATTGACCAGGATTAAGGACTCAGTATCTAAGAATATTAAACCCAGCAGAGCAGCCCTACAGCTTACTAGAGTCTTTCAACAGATATGGAATCAATGGATCCCAGAAGCCTGCACACATCTGGCAAGGCAGGGAGAATCACCTAGTCCTGCTCACTAGCTCTGACCTAAAAAAATTCAGATGAAAAGGAGAATTAACTAGTAAGACAAGGCCAAATTGAAAAACAAAAAATGTAGTTACAATCAGATCTGTTCATTATATATTCCATTGTATATTCCTATTATTGGGAAATTAAATATTTCATAGTTTTTATTCCAAGAACGAAAACTTGAAATCCCTGTTTCCTGTAGGAAGAATAATATTTTAATTTTTTTTCTGAAACGTTTTCCCACATTTTTCTCCAAACAAACTGCTGAAGTTCACAGACCCAACTCCAAGAACTCCTTCAAAAAGCCACAAAATTGAGGGAAAACTAAATTACTCCCTGGTATCAAGACAGCTCCCATCATGAAACTGGAGACTTTGTTCCAACTCAACCTCCAGGTGTACAACCACTGGTCCCAGACAGCTCTGCACATTAATACTGTTGCTATGATCCTTGGTGCTCTAGAGAAAACTCCCAACAGGTTACATGGGAAGCCCCTGCCCAAAGACAACTTCATCTGTTTTTCAATTAAGTCCGAATTTGAAGTGGGCAGTAGATTTATCACAACAGTAGGACTTTCCCTGAACTTCTCATAAAAATGAGATAAATGCCCAGCAAGTCATGAAAATGATACTACTCCAGCACATTCATCTTCCTAAATTCTTAGAAAACTTGATTAAAGTACCTGGATGTTCCATGAAAACCTTATTTTTCCTACCTACAAGAAGTTATTTGCACTCAAGGGATTCAACAGAAGGTTTCAAATGCATAGATGTTACTGCCATGGAGCAAAGTGTAAGTAGCCCTGGCCAAAGGTCTAGGATTGGAGCCAGTACACATGATCATGAACTAAAGTAATGCCACAGCTTTCTATTACTGGCCAAGTAAGGAGCAACTGTAGATGCTGCACTAAAGAAAGCTAGTGCTCCCCACAGCTGTTTACAGAAGAAAGCACTCCCAGAACAGCAACAGCCCACATGAAAGAACTTAAATAATCTCCAGCTGAAGAGGGTGAAGGTCCGAAATTAATTGTCCCTGGTTCATCATAGCTTTAAACTGGTGGGTCTTAACTTTCTATTACAAGGTGCAGATGTTCCCCTAGAAATGTCAGTGGAGAGAAGGGAACAGTGGGTACCATTGTCCAGTGCCCTGCCCTCCAACCTTTGTAGTCCATACCTTGCCTTCTCTTTCATGAGATGTAACCGAGCTGTCCCCAAGTGCCTCACTGCTGACTATAGGGAGGCATATACATCCACATCACAGTTGCCAAAGCATTCATAGAATCATAAAATAACCAGGTTGGAAGAGACCCACTGGATCATCAAGTCCAACCATTCCTATTAAGCACTAAACCACGCCCCTCAGCACCTCGTCCACCCGTGCCTTAAACACCTCCAGGGAAGGTGACTCAAGCACCTCCCTGGGTAGCCTCTGCCAGTGCCCAGTGACCCTTTCTGTGAAAAATTTTTTCCTAATGTCACCTAAGTGTCCCCTGGCAGAGCTTGAGACCATTCCCTCTTGTCCTGTCCCCTGTCACTTAGGAGAAGAGGCCAGCACCCTCCTCTCTACAACCTCCCCTCAAGTAGTTATAGAGAGCAATGAGGTCTCCTCTCCGCCTCCTCTTCTCCAGACTAAACAACCCCAGTTCTCCCAGCCATTCCTCATAAGGCCTGAAGTAATAAAGAAATAAAGTCTTCTCATCAGAACGTATCAGATATTAAACTGATAAGAACAGATACTACACTTGATCTTAGGCAAAAGGCTGAGAAGCGATGGTTTGCTCTTCTCCTTGATCACTCAAAAAGTGAGCTTCTAGCTTTTTCAAAGCTTTGCACTAACATGCTTCCCACTCTTCCAGGAGCTGCACCGTTATGTGGTAGTTGTTGGCCAGTGCTGCCTTTAGCAACTGAGTCTGGAGGACAGAAGCCAACTGGATAGAACATGAAACAGAACTTCCAAAGTACTTTCATCTTATTCTTGAAGGTGAACCTTTATCATAGCAACCACTGCATATTTAGGAAGGCCTGGCCACTTACATTAAAAAAGAAAAAAAGAGACCCTGAAGCAGATCAAGAAAAAGCATGCAAGCCCTTTCCAGCACTGCTCTTAATTACTGATGTAACAGGCGGCTTTCTTTCAAAGACAGTAATAGCAATTTCCCTCCCACTTCTCTAAGTAAAAATTAATGTTAGAAATGAGATGGTGTATTTTAAAAGAACTCTATTTTGATTTTAGAATCCCACACTTATCTTTACACACAGTGTCAGGATGCCTTAAAGTGTTAAATAATTCCCTGCCATACTCTTCCTTGCAGAAATGTCATTTCTCTATTCTTCCCTCCTCCTCCTTTGACATTAATAATTATAATTGACATTATTGTGCTGGCCTAGAACTCAGACTGTCTTTTGCTAGGTCTTAGCTTTGCCACTGATTTTTTTGTACGACCTTGGAAATGTCATTTCATATCCACTCATCGGTTTCCATGAGGCCAGATGTAAGAAATTTTATTTTGTATAATCCTTCCCTTCTTCGGCCCAGAGGATGCATGGTGCTTTACAGAATGAGGCCCCACTCTAGGTTATCACCAATAGCCATTCCTGTTAAATAAACCCCGCTATGCTACCATACGTCTTTCCCACAAGCACTGCCACAAAGACAACACAAAACCCAGTGAGCCATAACCTGAGCCCTCTAGAGGGAGAGACAAGGATGATTTAGGACTCAGCTTCAAAGAGTAAATGTTTCCATTCTAAAATTTTTCAGTTTTCCACATTCAGTATTAAAAGACCTAATCATAACATCCTCCAACTGATCACAGGTACAATCAGTTAAAAAAGAGCCCCTGAAGTAGTAAAATAGCCAAATGCTGCTGAACATCAGTGGGAACTCAGTGGCCAATTCCCTTCCTGCTGCTTTGAAAGGCTGGGATGGAAGAACAGCTGATAACTATTGGAGCTTCCATTATCCCTGCTCCCTATTGTGCCTCTTTCTGTATACTGGGCCCTTGTCAGGGATATCCATTTAAGAGCACTCTCCTCAGCAGAGGCCAATAGCTGCACCTAAAATAAATTGCTCTGCTAATCAGCACAAGCTGAAGTTAAAGGGCTGAGTGGCTCTGTGAATATCAAGAGTAGCATTCCATCTGTGGGATGCCATCTGTGGCTTAGGCTCAACCAGAGATCCTATGTTTAATTAATGTGGCTGTAATTTGCTCAGATCTTAATAGATCATAGACCATTCCACTTAATCATAACACACAATTTGGCATATTTGAGCCATCCCACATGATATTCTGTCGGTGGAGCTGATGCAGAGTTTGAACTACTACCTCTTACCCCCCATAAAAGACTGGATCATTGCAAAGGTCAGTGCTGTGTAAAGCAACATGGGAAATCTCAGATTTCATTGCTTGTCCTGTACCTGACCTGTAAATAAACACAGGTTTGATGTATCTAGCTTTGCCAGTGCTTTCACACTGGAAAAAGCAGAGGTGTCACTTTTGATATGTGAGAGCAAATCCTGAAAGTGGAGTTAAAGATCTGCCAGAGGCCAGAAGCAGAGAGAAGTCAGGAGTGAACTCTTCCCTTCTGGACTCTGAAGTAATAACTGCAAGGTGACAGTGGTGTTTGCAGCAGGGAAAAGGAGAACTCAGCTTAAAGGAGGTGGTTGCGGCTGAACAGAGGATACCAAGATGCTCAAAAGAGACAGGAGAATGCATGGAACACAAGGAGGACTAAAAAGAGTATTCTTTCATAATCCCCTTCTTCCCTTTTTCACGAAGCATCTTCGCTGTTGGGCTTATGCATATATCATTATACTTTTTTTTTAAAATATAACTCAGTTACAGAGTGCCCCCCCCCCCAATCTGGTCAGAAATCGTCATTGCTTATTAGCCAAAACACAAAATTAATCATAGAATCACCAGGTTGGAAGAGACCCACCAGATCATCAAGTCCAACCATTCCTATCAAATGTCACTGAGGAAGTGGAAGAAATTAAACTGAGCTGTTTCCTGAGCTGTTAGCATTCTTCAACCTAGTCTTTGTTAATAAGGTCCCACTTTAAAAGTAAAAACACTGGCACACTTTAACTCTCACCATATATCCCCATTCCTTTCACAGACCTAGAATCCCACATTTACTTTCCTCCTGTTCTCCCATCAGCCATACATTATCCATTGCCAAAGTTAGTGACTACCAGTTAGTTAAGTGAATATGTGCAGGCCTTGGAATTGAGGTCTGAGCACCTCAAAGCTAAGGATTAGCTGTTGTGATGTTCCATCTGTTACTTAGTTGGTGCTCAGGACTGAGACAGAAGAGAGATGAATAAGCGGGCAACTCTGGTTTGACAAAAGAACTTTCCCTGAGTCACATACAAAGGCTTCCAAAGTAGAGGGTTTTCTCCACATGCATACAGAAATATACCTCCAATGCTGCCATCCTTGGCCAACATTAAATCAGTTTCTCTGGCATATCTTGCATCTACCCACGGATCACCCTGAAATACCAGCCCAGGTACTTCCCAGCAGTAGTAAATCCATCAGTTCTGCCTGTATTATACCCGAGCTTCAGCCTTTTCAGCCTGTTATGGCTGTTATATTTGACACTTCTTCATTGCCCTTTTTCACCACTCTTCTTGGGATTTGGAGATGTTTCCCATTAGTCTGAATACACATCACTCTAAATGACAGTACCACCCAGCTATGGGGACAACTTTCATACTGCTGCTGCTGTTCACAGCTATTGCTTCTAATTTGAAGCACTCAAAGCACTCGCAAAGTGCTGGTCATGTGCACGTTACTGAGTGTAATGTGGAGCTTTATCTGGCACTTTATATGGATATTAGTAGCCACTGACTTTCAGTGTCTAACTTCCATGTTTTCAGCATGCAACAATTCATTCTGCACCAGTGATGCTTACCAAACTACAGCCAAGCCAGAGACCTATCCTATAACCCTGCTTAGCAAATAATTTACAGGACTGATATTAGTTCAGTCCTTTGAATTACAGAAAATTGGAATTAGCAGCAATATGTACTCACTGCAAACTACTTACATTTATGCCACAAAACTCTGGATCACTGTCAGAGCTAATATGTCTACTGAAAATAGATGTGACAGGTCTCGTCTTAGACTTTGCTGATCTTCTTCTAGTAGGACAGTAAGACAGTGCTATCAATCCACAGCATATTCAGCTTAGTGTGTCACTTTTTGTGGTACATCACTTTGAACATCCCTTTTCTTTCTAAAACTCTTTTTCTACTGTGTTCAGGATTTCTGTGTGCTTTATGTATTCTGGTTTGGGCTTGGTAACTTCCTTTACTTGTCAAATGCTAATTTTCACTTTAGTTCTTTTTGTGTTATTTTTGCCCCATGTCATAAATACAGGATCTCAGAGACCTAATCTTTCCACTAAACTGGTTCAGTTCCAGATCAGTACCTGATTTGCCATAACCTCCAGTTCTCGAATTTCTGTATACTGCTTCATCTTTGCCCTCCTGAGTTACAGAAAAAAAAATAGTGAAAATATCAACTTCTTGAGAAAATGTTATCATCAAAATCAGGTCACCTTCTGCCATATTCCTACTTGCTGGCACTTGTATCTTGCAGATACAGAGTAAAATGCTGGGAGCTCTTTCACCCCAAATAGCCACATAAAAATACTTAGCTCTAGCGGGACTTTTAGTTGTTTTGGTTTTCCACTCAGCATAATTTCTTGTTCCCTGGATTAATTTTTTCTTACCTTCTGGACCACATTTTGTTCAGAATTCACTCAGAGCCAAGGCATATGAGAGCAGTGTGATTTGCAATGTTTTGTCTTTAAGATGCAGCACCTTGAGACTCCAAACCTTTAGGGCATCAACATATGCTACAGAGGGGCAGCAGTTTAGACACAAATGGCTGGGGAAAAAAACTTGCTGGAACAGTAAATATATATGAACATCAACACTAGCTCCTTACAAAGCAATGAGCAGAATGAACAGCATCTCCCACTTTGTGTAGGAGAAACGTGGAGAGGGAGAGTCTTTGCATGCCACGTCTAAGAAAATCACATCTGTTGCACTTTCCTGATGGGACTGGCAACCATGCATTATAGACTCTAGCAAATCTGTGTTCATGTCACTAAACCCATATCTGTGCTTTACCAGCTGGAGCAACAGGCACCAAATTTCAAAACGAGTTCATTTTCTCCTGAAAAATCATTACTAAAGTGTTAATGTTAAACATTTGTTTAACAAATAGTCAATATAACACAAAAAGGTCACTAGTGTTTCTATTCATGGACACAAAGCACTAGTGGTAGCTGTCCCCATGTATGAATTTTGCCATAAAGGGAGGATGTGAGCTGAGGGTGGATGGTGGGAAAGGGGAGTTACATGGTACCAAACAAGGAGAGGACAGGTAAGGAGAAGTGTATGCTGTAACTGTTACACACTGTCTGAAAGGAGAGCATCTTGTGTAGAGAGGGCTGAGGGGCACAGGACAAGATGACAGGGCTGACAAACCTGCCAATGTGCATTGTGCATGAGTAGGAAAAGGGGACCACAACTCTGGGAAAAGCTTAGAAAAGCATCAGATCAAGGACTGAGTTGGAACGGATGCAGAGAGGGAAAGTAGAGCAATAAAGGCAAACTAGGAACCCAGAAGATGTCTAATTTGTAACAGCCAGACAGAAACACTCCCACCCCTTTAGCAGCTGGAGCATCGGGCAGCCAGGCAGCCGAGCTCTAATGGAGTCAATTTGCTGCTGGAAATAATGACTAAATTACTCCCATTTGCCCAGTGAACAGGCTGAAGTCTAAGTAGATGAACATCAGGAGGTAGCAAACTGTTAGGAGCAGACTGATGTGCTGTGAGGTTTTCCTTTCCTGAAAAAGGGAGCTGACAACCCCCAGCACCCTTCAGCATCTCCAGACCCCTCTCACTTAACTGCAGAGCCCTTCCACCAAGTTAAACAAGTTTCTAGTGAAGTTCCTGCCAAGCCCCAAGGAAAGACAGCTGGGCTGAAATGTCAGCTGATAAATGAAAGGGTTTATTTGAGGAATAAACAAGGGACAAGCCTTTCAGCGGCAGCACTTTCAACCCTGCTCTGCCCATCCCCCTGCACACGGGGTCGGGAAGAGGATCAGTCGCTAAAGAGAAGTGGGAAAGGACTGGTTATTCACCAGCTCTGCACAGGCAGTAGCAGTCAAGCTCTTTGCATTCAATCCATAGAGGCAGCTGAATCTACTGGGAGTACAGCAGATCCTGAGGAATTTCTAGACCAGGGGCACAAAATCCCCCTGTAAGAATCTGAATGTCTAAAGGTATCTCTGGGACAGCATTGCTGGAAGGTTTGAACAGCATGTAAGGAGTGACTTGTTTATTGAGTAACTCCTACATTTTGGTCCAGATGGATACAGTTCAGATGCTTCACCTGGCTGCCTCTGCTAGTTTTGGGTTGAGTGCAGGACCCAGAAATGGAAACCAATGAAAACCTCGGATGAAATACTCATGCAGCTTAATTCCCAACTGTTCTAAAATAAGTAGGAGTTTTGCCAAGAGGCAGATCCAGAAAACTACTTAAGCACTGAAGCTCTCACTGTTTTCCTTGTGCCTTCACTGTAGGAGCTGCAGGCTCCACCAGCAGGTGGGAGATATCTCCCTGCTAAGCACTTCGGCACTCCTTGGGGCTGGACCTCCTTGGTCCCACAGGCTGTTTACACTAAATACTGAGTTGCAGCATCCCGGCCAGCCTCCTTGTACTTAGATGCTCTGATACTTGGCTTTCAGTAGTTCATCATCTCTGGATCTTTTCCTAAGAGCCATCCAGCCATCAAGATGTTTATCTCTCCATCCTATCTAGGCAATTATTCAATTACTGTTCCCAGGATAAACTCAACAGTAAGACCCTGACTATACAAGCCTCATATCTGACAAGCCCTGGAGAGCCCTGTCAAAGGAAAAGCGAGACTGAAGGAAACCATAGTCCTCCTTTCAATGCAAGCTGATGATTTATAAGCTGTCTGTCATTCAGTGGGAAAGATATTGCAACACTCCATCAGCATCATCCAGCCCTGATCCACACAGACATCCCTCAGCCAGGCAAACTTCAGAGTTAAAAGCAGTAGCGAGGTAGGAAGCTGAGATATTCCACAGTGAGCCTTAAGCGCCTGAGGACAGCTGTGAATATTTTCCAGCAGTCGTGACTGTTCAGTAGCAGGTCCTGGTCCATGAATCCATTCATCTCTCTTGTTCCTGTCACATCTGCCACTACTTCCTAGTGCGGTTGCCTGAGTGAAGGATCCTTACAGTCCCCTGGTAGTGCTAAATTTGGGGGGTTTGTCATTTCAAGAGCGTGGGTTCATTTTGTTTCCTAAAGGAATTTAGCTATTCTAGGCCTTCCTAGTGCTTTGGCAGGTGTGAAGCACTTGAAAATGAGTCAAACATTATAAGTTACAGAGTCTTGATTCCACGTGTCAGTTTTACATGGTGGGTACGCACATTGTTTTGGAGAAATAATTCTCCCATGCGTCTCAGTGCTGAATAAACATACCTATTTTATAACATTATAAGTTATAAAATCTTGATTCCACGTGTCAAAAGGAGGGTTCCAGCAATGCCCTTTCCTGAAGGAAACGCTCACACCTTGCAATAGGCACATGAGCCAGTCTAGGATGTACACATGTAAATGGCACTCATGTGGATTGCATTTATCAGGTATCTATCAGATGGTAGGACTGGCTCCTTCAATTAAACAATGCCACACCTTGACAAAGGAGGGGACCTACCAGCCTATTAGATGCTCTTAATACAGCTGCATTTTCAAAGCATGCTTCAACTGTCACATGAAATGCTCTTTCCAAGCTTCCCAAACAACAACAACCCAGGACCAGAGCATGCAGACAGTGATCTCATCTGCAGTACTGCCCTGCCATTTCAGCAGAGATACCCAGAGCACTTGGACTGTGGCATCATTGCTGGCTCAGTGTTTCAGCCCCAGGACCGAGGACACGGCTCACTCAGTACACTGGCTGCCAGTAAGCAGGCTCAGAAGCGGCTTGTGAGCCTCAGCATTCAGATCCCTCATCTTTCTGGTGTGGGTTTATTGTGTGAGTCATGCATTTAAGCAGATTAGGGATACAGATAAGGTGCTCTGCACATTAGCCACGACAGGGATGCAGGTAGTGGAAGAGCAGAGCTGTTTCCATCATCTTCCTAACTGGAACAATCTTTCGCTCTTCATTACCCATCCGGCTGCACCACAGCATTAGCATGCATGTCCCGATTACTCTCAGGATGAGTCACCAAATGTAAAATATTACAGTGCAACCAAAGCTTTAATAAACAGGGCTTTTAGTTTTTTTAACTTGATCTCTATTTCCATAATAAAAGCTTTCTGTTATTATCTGTGCATGTACTTGTCAAATCAGAATATTCACAGAGATATTCTCAATTCCCAATCTCTCAATAACTTATAAGGCATACAGAACAGACACAAAAGCCTGGTCACCTGTGTCCTGTGTCTTGGAGTACAAGTAGAGCAATGTGGCTTGGAGTGAATGTACTGCAAATCTGCCCTGGGAAGCTTCAGTCTTACCCTTGCTGAGGTTAAAACCTCACGGTGCTGGGCAGCTCTGTGCTTGCACTGCACCAGGGTCTGTGGTATTTGCCACCTATTTTGCCAACAGGTGTAACAGGCATACCCCAAGTTCATCATTCAGGTCAGACCTACACACCAAAGAAGAAACAACAGGATCCTCTTCTCAAAGAGAAAAAGACTTCAGTTAATCTCTGTGGGAAATACACCACATTTCTCACTAAGCAGTGACCATGGTGTCCTGGACCTTGCACCATGCTGCTGATCTAGGTGCAACAGCATTGATTCCACCTGAGTTCAAGTAAAATAACCCCTAAAGTAATAACTTTCTGCAGACTCCTCATGCAAGTTTCTCCAGTGTGGCCTTGGTTTGGAGATAGACAAAAATCGATATTTGACCTATCTTCTGGTGGCATGCCTGACTTACAATGTCTATCATATTTGTTTACCTCCAATGAACTAATGCTATCAAGATTTTCTAATCAATATTAGACAGGACACTAAAAAGGTGCTGAGCAAGATTAAAACAATTTAAGTGAATCAATGAAGACACATAGAATACCAACAAAGTTATTGCTGCATTCGTATCCGAAAGGCAGTGAGGGACACTGGGTCAGGCTGATGTTTTGCAACTTTGCTCTGTGACTATTTAACGAAAGTCCTTGGGGCTGGGCTTCAGTGAAATTTTCATAAACTCATAATGATGACAATCATGGAACAGATGTGGTAGATAGAGGAGAAAAGATTGACAGTCAGGGCAAGTTTTAAAGTTGTTTTCAGGAAATGTTGGAAGAACAGGGAGGTGAAGGGATTGGAAGGGTTGATGCTGGGATCTGTGCTGGAAGTCCAGGAAGAGGGTGGAAGTGGAGGAGAAAGAGGGACAGGAGGACATGCAGAATTCAGGGTGAAACCTAGACTGTTCAGAAGGTCCAGAACTGGGGGAGGAGGGTGTGTTCCAAAGGGCTGCTCCACCTGGTCCCTCAAAATAGGCAATTAGATAAATTGCCTCCTGGCAACAAGCTGTGACAGGAGGTATCTGGGTTGCAGCTGTGCCCTTAGAGAATTGGCAGCCTGGTCTGGTCCCTGCTGTAGCACAGGAGAGGTGCAGGGTGCCCTTCAGGGGACAGCACGATGGGAAATGAATGGTGGGGTCTCAACATGCCACCATGCTGGAAACCTCTAGGGTTTCTGCAGGTCCCACAGCAGCACCAGTGCAGAGGGTTTCTGTGCTGCCAGAGGGTGTGAGAGAGTGGGGTGCAGTGAAACTGTTGCTAGCTTTGAGAGCTAAAGGCTTTGCTTGTGCATTCTTTTTAAAGAGAGATCTTTCAACAGGATGAAGGGAAATACGTCGAGGAGCTGAAGACTGGCAAAGACCCATGAAGCTGAGATGTGGAGAGCCCTAGATAAGGCTCGAAGCCTGCTCTTAGGTCCCATCACCAGGAGTGCTGCAGCAAGCAGCACCAGGAGGGGTCTGTGCTGCTGCAGCCTGCTGTCATGCAAAAATTTCAGTTCTCCTTCTAGTCTCTCCCCCAGCCTCAGTCTTCCTGCTGTAATCTCATGTTTGAGCTAGACGTTGAAACACTGCCTTTGAACTGGTTTGCTGGGGGGTTCTTTCCCTTCACAGTCAAAATTACCTGCCAAATAATTGCAGGTAATGTGTGCACAGTGCCTGTTAAAAACCACCATGACTCACCCAGCAGCATCCCCTGATGCTCTGCACTCGACTGTACTCTTTCCCCTTGTAAAGCAAATCACAGTCTTTTCAGATGGTGAAGGGTTAGGGTACAGCATAGAATCCTTTGAGAGATTCCAAATCTTGAGAGCTAAGACTACATAAAGGAGTGAGAGTTTCAGGCTTCAGTCTCCAGCAAATCCCAAAACAAGTTCCGATAAATACAAGTTTGGGGAGCGATTTAGGAATTAACTGCCCTGCACAGGGTGAGGCTGGGTAGATCAGATATTGAACAGCCTGTAGGGAAACTACAGGGACTGCCTGTAGGAGACAGCCCCTGGAGGAAACCCTTCCCAGAACAATATTGGGATTTAAATCCTAAGAGAAATAGCTGATTCCCACTGAGGGCCTTTTTCAAAGCAGGGTGTCATTGGAGTGCTGGCAATCAAGGAACCAGAATGTGGGAGCAAGCACTGGCAAACAATAAGTTGTTGGACTGTTCAGGTCAAACCTCTGAGACTAGGGATTATTTGTGGAAAAGGCTGTTGCTTCATAGACAAAAAGGGAGTGGAGGACCTCGTTTTTCCTTGAGCAAGACATAAAAAAAGAACGATAATTGGACCTTGACTATCCCCCTGCCTTGGTTAAGGTCCTGTCCTGATTAGACTGACCCACAAGAAATGGCAGTATCTGAATTTCCTTCTTCTAGACCAATCACCTTTTTTGGATGCCTGGGCATCTCTGCAAGACACTGTGATGCACTGACAAGACGTTCCCAGAGAGCCTTTTTATGTCCCTACTAATTACCTATATTTCTAATTGCAGAAAGGGAATTTTGAAAGCCACACAAAGAAAAAAATCTAAAAGCAAATTAGTCAGGTGAAATAAAAAAGCCCTGAAAGTATATATTAAGGTAGCAATAAAAAGACTTTTTCTATCGTAGGTTAGAGACATACAATAGAAGTATATTTTCAGTGCCTGGCTGCCACAAATAACTGTACTACAATTAGATGTGTGTATTATAAAATTGTGTGGGTGTGGTAATTATCACCCTTTGCAGCAGAATATATTTAAACAGATCCTAAATTACAGCACAAAGAAACATCATTTGAGAAGGTTTAAAAAAAAACAATTTGGAAAGGAGGATTAAACTTTCGTTTTTATTTTTGGAAGGTATTCTATGAAAAAATAGGATGCTTCACATGTCATGTTGGTCTTGAAATGGGTAACCATGCAGTTAGACCTGGGGCTGGAGGAAGCAGCTTCCATATGTCTCTGTTCATCAGAGGAGTGTGTAAGTGTGCATGTGTGTGCGCGCGCATATGCGTGCACACACGCCAGGCAGAGCTAGTACAGAGCTATTTTTAGAGCTGCACTCCACATAAAGTTCTCCTTGCAGTACACTGTGCCTAATGTAGCAATCCAGACCTCACTTTGGATGTATATGTGTACAATGCAACATGCATAACTAAGATGAGAATCAGGCCTGCTTCTTCAGTACACAGGAAAATCCTGGGTGCAGCTGCAGAGAGCAGCTGGATCCAATGCCCACAGGCTGTTGTCTCCAAAGATCTCCCTTGCTTCCTAGCCTTTTCAGCACTAACCTTGCATTTACTTTCCAAATGCAAAAAGTCCTTGATCCTAAAATCTACTCAGGGTGTAGCCAGAGATTTAATTGCCCTTCTATGCTGCAGTTCATGCAGTAAGCTCAGATGAGTCCATCACGGCTTCCAGATTTGCTTCTACTGTGTTTTTTGGTAGATTCAATTTATTCTAAGAACTGTTTCAACTACATGTGGATCCATCCTATTTATCTCTTATGTAATACTGCTTAAGCACTTGCCTGCAACCTCCAAGCACCTGCCTAAAGCCACCACAGCTCTTTGCAATGAGATGGATCTTGACTGGGAGCTTTTTATTATTTTGAATCCAATATTCCCAGCTTGCATATTATATTCATAGAAGCCTGTGAAGCTTTATAAAAAATCTGTCACATATACTCTATTATGATAGGGCTATTTTCATTGTGTTTCCAACTCTATTATTTAAAAATTGTCTAGCTTGCTCTCCCAATGTCATTTTCAGAAAATTTCTTCTCCTAATTTGGTGAGAATCTACTATTTCTCTTTCACTTTTTATATAGCTCTGTTAAAATGTTGTAAGGGGTCAACTTAGAGGTCAGAACATGTTCACTTTAACTGGTGCATTCTGGATTTTCTGAGCTGTGTAAATGAAATGGATATATTACCCTTCTACATTGTTATATTGACTCTCCATATGTTGAAACCTGTAGTCTTATTTGGTCACAGTATTGTTTGTGTGAGTATGGGGCCAGAGGTCAGTAAGGTCATGAGTTTATTACAATAGCACTGTCTTTGTGTGCCTCATTTCCTCCCTTGCACATCAGTGTTGCCAAAGAAGGGCCCAAGCCAGTCTGGTGAAACATAGTTGTCTGCAAATTCAGCACGGAGCAAGACAGATCATCGCCTAGTCTTTGTGCTGATACCACACAGCAGAATGATGCCATTGACGGAAGCTTTGTTAGGGCGTCCATAAAGTAACTCACAAAGCTACTACCCTCTGCTGCATCAAGGGCTTTCTCAAGGCACGTTTTTACCTGATACCTACAGCAATGCATGATACTGAAAAGACCAACTTGTTATGAGCAGTATATACTTATCATAGATCCATCATTAGCAGAAATCAGTGCTACACCTGTGCCTCTCTTCTGGTAGCCAGGATTACACAGTGTGGGGGAGTTCTTGTGCTTTCAGCCTTTCTCAGGTCACTGGCCCTGTGTGACACTTAGGACAGACCAGGATAATGACGTTTCAGGTCAGGTGTGTGGGCTGTGGGTATCATCTAGGATATTAAATCTATGTTTCCAGCAGCACTTCTGTCAAGACAGCTTTTCCACCCTGCAGAAGAAAGATTTTCTTCCTTACCCTTGGCAAACAGCAGTTTTCTTACACTGATAGGGCTGGCAAGGGCCAGGTCAGCACTGCCCACATGGCGCTGGTCAGATCCAGCAAGTCTATGGACTTTCTTGTGAAATATAAAGCCCCTCCCTTGAACAGAAAAAGTCCTTCCCAACCTAAAATCTTTCTTTCTCCAGGCTTCATGATTGCCAGGTCCCTGCTCTTCCATGTGCCCACAGGTTAGCCCCTTCTAGACACCTTCAGCTTTGACAATTTACAGCCTGCTCCATACAGTCCTAAAAGGCTCATCATGGCTCTTACAAGGATTTAAGGTCAGAAACTTACCCAGTCTGCCCCACTGGCTAATGCAAAGTGAAAAGCCACATCAGTACTGACCAGGTCTAGCCTACAATTATCTTCTGAATTAGGTTCTTACTGACATGGACCACAAGTATCAGAGCACCCATCCTACCCATAGAAAGGACCCACAGTTGGAGTAGCACAGCTCATAGCATTCTGGTTGTAGAATTAGTTGGGAATCATAGAATCTTTTAGGTTGGAAAAGACATTTAAGATCATTAAGTCCAACTGTTACAAAGTTGGGCACATCTGAACAGAGAAAAGAGACTAATGCCTTGCTTGTAGCATCCCAGAACCTTCCTGAGGTGTGAGTCCCCTGCTCTACACCCAGTCTAGTGGCAGTGTCTCTAGATTCCCTTAGTATCCACAGTTATTTCTGGGCCAAAGAATATGTTTTCTTTTGTGATGTGACAGTGAGATTTATAACAAGAATATATCTACACCTTTCACTCAGCCAAAACAAAACAAAAAAACCCCCTAGATTATTAGTAACATACTGTACAAGTAACTAAAAAAATATAATTGAAAATATGTAGAACTTCTCAGAAGTTTTCCCTTTTCTACCTGTGCTTGACGTTTCAATGAAAGGCAGATTTTAAAAAGAAGCATCATCTTTCCTTGAAATTTTCTGGTTTTAACTGAAAAAGAACAATCACTTCAGAAGAGAACAAGACTAGTCAGCCAAAACCCTGGAGATTTTTTTCTGACATTTTCAACAGACTCATTTTGAGAGTCCGTTGTTTCTATGTTGATGAAAAGTCTGCAAGAATGTTTTCCCCAGTCAGTTTTGAAAAAGAAAAGTAGGAGTTCCTGCTTCTTTTATTGCATTTTTCTCCTATGACACGTTCTCACCCAGGTTTACTATTTTTATATTGTGGCCCAGCTGCTAACTAAGCCTTGGCATAGTGCTCTTACTGCAATGATGAGGCATTTCCATTTCTGATTTCTGGCATATGTTGCACTTAATATATCTCTGCCCTTGTGCACCAGTTACCCCAGAAAAATGGCTGTGCCAGCAATATAACAGTGGTATAGACCATTGAGAACAACCAGGCATGAAACTCCATGCCAATATGCAGATGTCACATGATTAAGAGGACAGTAATAGATCTGTGAACTACATAGAGAAGTATTATTTTTTAATATTTACAGAAGATGTTTGATACTGTGATAAAAGCTTGGGTTTTAGTGTTTCTCAAATGAACTTGGAAAAAGGTATCTGCAAAACACCCAAAAGATAAAACCTGAACAATTAATTCTGTGTGTGAAACGTTCACAGCCTGAACTGATTATTTTGTCTCTCATAGATCTGTAGCCTGAACTAGATGTTTGCAAATATCAGGCTCTTTTGCATGATTTATGGGACTTTATCCTTTTCAGAGATGAGATACTGTACTGTTAGAGTTGCCTTTTTAAGTTCTTCTAGGACTTCTGCTTTGGGCAACCAGAGTAAGAACACTGAAAAGAAGAAAATAAGCAACAGATTTGAAACTCTATTGGACATATCAGTAGTAATTATTTGCTGATGTCTGATGCTTTGCATGATGCTGTGAGAAATGTTACAGGAGATTTTATACTGGCTGCATCCTGCAAGGTGCTAAGCATCCTTCACTTCTCTGTACAGAAGAGAGGACCAATGGTGGCACTTTGCCACACCAGCTTCACCAGTCACCTGTCTGGGTTCTGCAGAAGTTACTGTCTGATGACTCAGACCCATGTTTTGCTTTATTCTGGGAAAGATTAGCTGAGAAAACAGATTCAGGGCCTCAAGTTTTGGCTGCACATTGGAGCAGCTCATCTCCTTGCCCTAGGACACAGCTGAGAGAGCCTTTGTGAAGGTGCTAGCTGGAATACTTCCAGGCTTCTAGGTGGTTCAGCTAAATCTGGCCAACCAGGTCTGGCAAACAAAATCCAGCTTAAAACGCAGCTTTTGGCTGACATAAGTGTTTTTGAAAACTAGTGTTACCCCCCCATCCACAGAGTGCAAGAGAATCTAGATATGTATAGACAGGGGTGGGAGGATTCACACAAGGGGCAGGTTTCCCTGATGCAGGGGTAATTGTTTGTACTTCCACCTAAGTCAGAAGTTAAAAGAATTCTACCCAGGAGATAAACAGTGCATTACATGGGAGTTCATATCAGATTTGTTTTAGTTAGAAAAAGGCTGTTCTGTCTGTGTATGTAAAACACAGACCTTGTTTTAAGAGGCTGGTGAGAAAGAAGGAAACATTATATTTGTGTTTCCTTGTTGTAGGGCTTTCTGTGCAGGAACCAGTCAAGCTTTTGGAACTAAAATATTTTTTAAAATTTATTAAAAATAAAAGCATAAAACAGTATAAGATATAAATCTAAAGTGGAGTGTTTGATCGATTTTCCCTGTATGTGCAATATTAGAACAAAGCAAAAATATCAGACATAATACTCCACAGTAAATTCTGATCATTAGTTATTTGTTTTTATCTCCAAGCTGGAGAAAAAGCTAAAATATCAAAGGCCTTTTCAGAATTCAAGTTCAAAGATTATTTAAACCATGAACATTCTTATTTTAACACGTCATTAGAAACAGCTTGCTTCAAGGTTATTTGGCAGTAACTGCATCAGCTTACGGTCCTTGGTATCTACTGCAAGTGAGTGTTTGGGAGTGTATTGCTCTTATTATTTTTTGTGGGCTGGGTTTTATACCCAGAATATATCTCCTATGATGCCTCTATAGAAAAAACTTCCATGATGTACCACAAAGACCAGTCAAAGTAGAAATAACAGTCAGGAGACCAGATCTGTGCAGTGGGCAGCACTTTTAAGATATGGACAGACCAAATTTAACAATGAGCTAATTCAAAACATGATGCTTCAATTTGTTTCAAGAAACAAAATATTTTTATTCAAATGAAAATATATTGGTTTGGATTTTTCATTCACCTGTTTTGGGGTTATTTTTTTAATAAATAAAAGATTTCCTTACAAGAAATTCTATATGAACTGTGAATCCCACCAAAAACAATCGAAGTGTTCAATTCCTTACCAGGTATCAAGGACAGGAAAATCACATTTAATTAAATAATCAGTTAAAAAAAAAACCTATAAGAATTGATCATCTAAATTCTTTGTCCTTTGAGCTGATGCTTTCCCCATAAGTCACACAAAAATCTCAACAGACAGGAAAGACAATGAATCTCGATTGGATACACAAGGAGGCCAGTCAGTAAACTCATCACAATTAGCATCAGCTGTAGCCTAAGTGAACTTCCCAGTTTAATGGTTCACACTAGCACACATACATACAAGTAAAAGCTACCAACCAAATCAATTCACTCTCCTTCCCTCAGACTCCCCTCCTCCTCCAGGTCCTTCAGACAAAAGTCTATTTCCCTCCTTAGCTGTTAAAAATACTTTTAGAGCTCTTCAATACGAAAAGCAGAAAAGGAAGAAAAAAACAATAGAATTTGACACAAAAGCACCCTTCTCATTAGGGCTTTTTAAATAGCATTAGAGCTCATTGAATTTCATGCACTAATAACATTCCTACTCAATCCAAGGCAAACCAGTCAAATATAAATCTCTCAGATTTTACAAGCAAAGGAATATTGCCAAGGTCTAATATTTCTCTTGCATATATTGTCAGAATGGAGCAGGGAATCTCTTCCAAACTTCAGATTTCCCATTTTTTAAATCCTTTTTCAAGCTACTACTCTGTGATGATACAAAGGAAAAGTTAAAAAGGAAGTAAAATCTCAAGAGCAACATCTATACAAGATTCTCAGACACACAGTGTTTTGGGACTGAAGCGGTCTTGAAACTGGCTTTAGCACAGCAATCAGCCAGGATTTGAGATTAAAAAGCAGCTAAGATCCTACCAGACAAAGCCGTTGGGCAGATGTAGCTGACTGTGGCAGTTATAAAGCCTCCAGAGATGCAAAGACTTGTCTGAACCCTTGGCCCTGGAGTCCTTCAGCCATTCAACATCAAATTGCATCTTAAACTTTGATAAAGTAGCAAGTGAGCCTCGGTGCCACTGAAATCAGAGAGACCAGTTACAGGCCCAAAACTAAGCATGGGATGTTTGTTCCTCATGTGCTGCAGGGTCCTGGACACAGCTGGATTGGGTCTCTCTTGGATAAACAGTTAGACTCACAAGGATAATTACAGACCTGGCTGTCCCATCCAGGTCCACATAGCCTTGCCACAAGCACCAGCCACTTGCAAAACCTCAGCAGAAGCTCTACAAGTGGCTTCACAAACAGCTGCCTGGTATGCGTAGTACATTTTCATTGAATGGCTGGTGAATGTATGTGATAAGGAGGAATAAAGCATGTAGTTAAACCTCATTTTGTATGGTATGGTATGTCTTGGGGGTTTTATGGGTTTAATATATTCGCTGCTCATGCTGGATCTCAGCACAGACCTCCAGATGAGAATATCTACTTGTGATGCAGGTTGCACTACAACTCATTTATAATGAATATAACAACTTGTGAAGTGGATTTAGAAGTCATTGAGTTATGGATTATTTGGGTAAACGGGGCACAAGCACTGCAGCAAGAAACCCATTTAAATATTAAGGAGAGCTATAAACTGAGAATAGAATGGATGGCAGGGTAATATCATGTCAGAACTTGCCCTCCAGAGAGAGACTGCTACTGCGTATTGATCAGAAAGAGCTCCAGAAATCATCCTGAGAAGCCATAAAGCTTAGTTGTAAATGCAGCCAGAAAGGTGAGCTGGCAAAGACCAGCAGAAAGCTGAGATAGAGAAGTTGGACCAAAAACTGTCAGCCTTCTCTCATGAGCAATCCCACAGCAGATTCCTCTCTCCTGGTCTCTAACAACCCCACAAACACAGTGGTAATCTAGTGAGTAGGAGTGGAAGAGTCACACATTTGGACTGAAAAGCCATATCACCTTCTGTTTGTCACTTCACTTAATGTCCACAGGCTTCTTGTGTCTAAAGGAGCACATTTCTGGAGATGCCTTGTAGGCATCTGTTATTTTGCATCACGCCCAAGGGTTCAGCTGGCTAGGAACAAACACCACAGCATTAAACCTCTGCTAGAAATACCATGTCCAAGGTAAATCCTGGACTATAAGCTACCAGCAGAACCTAGCACGGGTTTCTATTCCTGCTAGAGTCATTCAGGATGCTATTCTGATATCAGGATGCTATCCTGATACAGTCATTCAGGATGCTCTTCAGGTAAGGGAAAAGCTCTAACACTGGTTGGAAGGAGACTAATGAGGTTGCCCAAGACTACATTGTGCTCAGAGCTTTGGGAGAAATACTGATCACACTCTGAGCCTGCCAAAATGTACAGTTTGTGCCTGCTTCAAAGCCACCAAGAAAAGTAGTCTGAACACATACTCAGGAAAGCATGAAAGGCTTCACACACAGTGATTCAGATGCATAACCTGAACACAGCCATTGCCAGCAATCTCCACTGGTTACTGCAGCACCCACCAAATCAAATGTACCCACCCAAGGAAGGCCTACAGAAGCAGCTCTGGTGGATGACTGAATAGCAGCAGAAATACTTAGAAGCTTGTACAGAATGACCAGGGAAAGAAAAATTAATTATCACCCAGGACAGAAATACTGGTGGTTCTTTCAAAAAGTGCTCATAGGGTAAGCAGGAAATGGCCTTTTCAAACTTGCCTGGTGAAAACCCCCTGCTTAGTTTAGAGGTATTTTATTAAAGTTTCAGAGACGACTCTTGAACCCAGCACTGTCTCTCCCTGCTGTGTTATATGCAAAGCCAAAGTGAGATGAAGCTGCCATGGTGATTCAGCACGAAGTGGCTTTAAGAACTCTGCAAGAGAGGTGAGCATCAACCAATTCAAATGTATGCAGTGCCTGAAAAACAAGAGGTTCCTGTTTGGCATGCAAGGGCCCTTTGAAATACAAAAGCACGGTTACAGTCACTTATTTCAAACTTGTCCTCTTCCCTCTCCCCACCCTTGTTTAGAGAATGCTCTCCCATTTTTTGCAGCATCAGGGAAAACACCCTACATCTGGCTGATGGGTCAGAAGCATCTGACACTACCTACGTGAGGCTAGCATCTGCTTTTGTCATGAAAACTGAAGCAACACTACCCAGCTCAAAAATCCCTGAGGAGCAAAATTCAGGGTGAAGTGTGGGAAACCGTGAAGGTGTGAACTGTCATTCAGTGAGCACAGAAAGAAACACGGTCCCAGTGAGATGGAGACTGGAGAGAACAGATAGCTCTGTTTCAGTGCTACACCTAGTCTTAATACAATTTATAGCATGACATTATAACCGGTAATAATAATCTAATGGGAGGACAGAGCTGGCACTTTTGAAACTCTTGGATGTGAAGGTCATTCATTTTATCATAGAGACAATCCTTTAAAAGCACCATTGGTGTGAAACATTAATGGGAAGTGATCAAGATTTTAATCTAAAGCTTTTCATTGACGGCATGCTGCAGTGGCACATCGTGCACCTGAAGACTGGGATGCCCCACTGAGCAAACACAGCACGGTACCAACCTCTGAATCAAATTGCCCAGACGTCCAGGAAGGAGGCTTCATGCTACATTACTCTTTGCAGGCTGCCATCTGTGGTGGTGGCCAGTGAAGCGCTACAAAAGCAAATTCCTGCACACTTAACTCCAACCAGAGTGTTTCCCGCTTGGTCACCTGGACTCGTGGCACAGTGGAGGCACCACACCAAAGAGGGTGGCTTTTATTAGGGTCAGACCTCACCCAGAGCAATTAGTGGCAAAGCTTAATAATAGGATTAACTAGGATATTGCCAAGGGAGACTAATTGTCTACTGGGAGGCTGACTTTTTAAACCATTTCTTGGCCAAAAGCTTCTCAGTGACTTGTACAAGAGCCCAGCAAGCCCTGCAAGCCAAAAGCAGGTGTAGACCTAGAAGGAAGGTAAGAAGGGAAAGCATAGTACAGGACTGTGAAGAAGAGAAAAGGTCTTCATTCACAGAGCTTCTTTATAAAGTACATGATGAAATTTCTGCTGAGATTTGATGATTAAAGCCACACTAACACCAATGGATGGCAGTCCCTTCTCTGCTAATATTTTGTGAGTTCAGAATTCACGTCTTTCTAATGGATAGGTGAGTAATTTATATTTGAATCTTCATTGAAAAACAATGAAACAGCATAGTTATTTTTCCGTCAACTGTGACACTGATTCCTTTTGGGCCAGAATTAGAAACATGCTAAATGCAATTAATCTAATGGCTTACATTCTGTGTTTTACCTTTTACAACCCTTTCAACTAAAAAGACACATTAATGACTTAGTATAAATAAATAAATAAATAAATAAATAAATAAATAAATAAATAAATAAAAGAAGCATTGCTTTCCAGATAGCTTTTTTCATGTGTAGAAGCAGAGATGTATATACGCAAACTGAACTTCCACTTAAAAAATCTAGGGATCAGAAATGGCATGAGGCATGTGAACTACTGGATATTCCTTTTCTCCAAGATAATAAGAACGAGATCTTCAGATAAAGTCCTGAAAATCTGGTCCTTAGCATTTTGCTGTTGCCCTGGGGTTATGAATTAGATGTGCAGTAAGACAATTCCACAGTATGTCTGTCTCAGTCCTGCCTGGGGCTGCATGGGAAAGAGCACTCCAGTTCCATACAGAATCGTGAAGGTTTTCAGAAACATTCTTCATCCCAGACTATGGCAAGAGGCCAACACTTCAAACATTTTTGGTTACAGTGAAATCCCCCAGGATCACATTTTGGAAACATCAAAGCACAACATGCTCCCCAGCCTTCTCCAGCTGCTAGTCTGGCACACAGCAATCAAACTGTAGCTGCTTCAGATTACAACTGGCACAGTTTCTCTCTCACCTATTCCTTGAAATAAGTTTAAAATCCATTGTTGTTGCTGCTTCAGAGGCCCACACCTCCGAAAAGCACATTGCAATCCACAAGTATGAATCAAGATTTTCTGAATTTTGGCTACCTTGTGCCTGGGGTGGTTAAACGGCCATCTGGGATTCATGGCTCAGCAGGATGATAAGAAGCCAGACAGGTGAGCTGGCAGGAAACTATCAGGAGTTTCTTGGAAAAGTCTAGCATTGAGAAAGACCTCAAAGAAAAGTCCAGGTCCTTGACGAAGTACAATTAGTCATTGACAGCTCATTGCCATCCTCTTTTTTTTCCCACACCATGATACTGTGGTAAATCCACCAACAGCAATGACATGCTAACTAATTTTCTGGTATTGTGTCACCTCAGATAGGTAGGATCACATTAATTGCTGCTTAGTGTTCACTCTCCAGAGCCTTTAGTAGCAGGATCTCACTAGGGGAAGTTTAGATTGGACACTGGGAAAGATTTCTTCACCAAAAGGGTTATCTGGGACTGGAACAGGCTGCCCAGGGAAGTGGTCGAGTTGCCATTCATGGAGGTGTCTGAAAGGCAGGCACATGAGCCGCTTGGAAACATGATTTAGTAGTAGACAGGTACGTTTGGTGTTGATGATCTCTAAGGCCTTTCCCAGCTTCATGATTCTATGATTCTGTGATCCGGTCTCCATGGGGAAATTAGCTGTGCAGGTATCAGTCATGTGTGGCATGGAGAAAGATCTAATCTAGGACAAGGCAGAGAAGGGAAGGAAGACAAGGATAAAGCAAGTGAAAAATAGTGGGAACTGATAAGAGCTAGATATGAAGGGCTACATCTGGTATAGTCATGAGACGATCCTTCCAACTCGCTGGGAGTTTCAGTTATGTCCTGAGGTGCACATAATAAAGTAACCATGTATAAGGGCAGCACATACCCAGGCTCCCACCATGCAGGATCAGCTATTAGAAGCAACTCTTTCAGGCAGGATTAGGAGAGATAACTTGCCCCAACTCCCTGTCCAAGCCTTACACCAGTACCTGATTACCTGGCTCACAATAAGGCTGTTGAATAAACCCAGAATACTCACTCTGTCACCTGAGTAATAAGGCTTCCCAGCAGGCTGAGTGATCTCCCTCCATCCTGACATGCCAAACTGATCACTTGCTATCCCTCACCACAGAAGTTTTGTTTGCACTGCACATTTGGAATACTGCATAATCACATATTCTCCCTCCCTTTTATTCTCTCTTTCACTTAACTGTGTCAATATTTTAATGAGTTAAAGCAGTTACTCTGTTCTGCCTTTGCCTTTTGCCCCTACCACCAGTGTGATTTAACTATAATGAATTATTTGTTTATTCCAGTAAAGTTTTTTCCCACTCTAGAGCCAAGCAAGAAGGAGAAATATGCTTAATTTAGAAAGATCTGAAATTCCTGAAATAGATGACAGCTGAGAGAAGACTGGCATGTTAAATCACTTCACTTCATAAACATCCTGCTCTCATTTAGGCTTGACAGATGTAAATGCCAGCCAGGTACTACCTACTAGTAATGCTGTCTTTCCTTTTATTTATGCAAATACATTATACAAAATCCTTTTTATGTACATTAGCCATCTGCAGAAAAGTGGATCTATACCTGCTTTTTTCCTAGTTTTTCATTTACATCATGTGCAGTGGTGGGAGGACAGGTTTGACACCTTCTTCAGGTTAAATAACTAAGAGATCATCAAATGTTTCAACTTAACCTTACAAATCATGTCACAAGTTCTGCCAGTGTCCTGTCCTGAAAAACATACATTCCTTTTATGAAATCGCCAAGAAAAAATACCTACTAGGCCTGCAGTAATCGCGGTGACCAGTTAGCAGGATAAGACCAATCTAGAAGACAGTCTTTGCCAACGTATGCGGTATAAAAATGTCTACTAAAAAAAAAAATAAGAAACTGAAGCACACTACCCATTTAGAAACTCATTCTGCACCAGACTGAAATTCAAAGTGAACAGGAGGTTCAAAGCAAATTGCCAGGCACACCAAAAAGCAACACCTTCTGCTCTGTGTGACAGACTTCTGGTTATACTGGCAGGTGCAGAGAGATCTGCTACAGGGATGGTATTAAGGTCACAACACAGTGGTTACTGAAGGTCACTCTGAACACAGTATACTCCAGAGACTTTGGTTATGTCAGCTGAAGATTACGGGGAGTGAAAGGATGGGATAGTGATATGCTTCAAACCAAAAGATACTCGTATTTTATGTTTTTCCCTGAAGCAAGGAGATTTTCCATCAAGAGAATTCCCAGCGGCAATCTCAGACCCAGAAACAGCCCCTTTCTTACACAATTTTTTGCACAAACCAGCACCTTCCAAACTTTGTCATTTTCTTGCTCAGCATGTGAGTGCCATAGAAATACTCAGTCAAAACTGGTTGCTTTGGAGGTGGGAAGTTAGGTTATTGCAATGCTTACCAGTTTGCAGATGACACCTTGCTGCAGGAGGGTGGAACAGGAGCCTCATGTCATTTTAACACTGTCCATGAGAATGTATGGTCAAAAACACAGGGCCAAGAGATTCAACAGAGAAAAAATAGGAAGCACTCTCTGTCTGGTTCCTGCTGCTGTAACAGTCCACACACCAAAGGAGGATATCTTGAACACCCTCCCCTGGAGGTCCAAGGGATTCATCAGGGATCAGAGCCCTTCTGTGCTGGGCACTGTGCAGCTACATATACACACAATATACATAAAACCAGCTCATGTCCTAAGGAACCGTGTTCAAGATGCTTAATTAAGTGAAGCAAGAGGGAAAAGCAGGGAAAGGCAATGACAGGCCAGTTTCTTCAGGTTTCATGCCTGGAGTGAAACTACTCCATCCAGCTACCTCCACAACAAAACCTTTATCTCCCACCTTTCCCCATCTTCAGCCCCACATGCTGGGTGGAACAAGTTAGCCTACCTGAGGCAGAGAGATCCTTCCCCCTAACTTCACTTAAGATGCTTGGGAGAAAGAAAACACATCCCCGAGGTCTGCACCCTAATTTTATTCCTATTCTCCCTTTACAATCTCTTCTGGAAAACAGTTGAGACTTGATGTAGGAAAATGCTTCCTGGAAAAAAACCAAGGATATCATGATGTGTCCCAGGGATGGCAGAAACCTGTGGCACCTACAGGTGCACAGATCCAACTCTCCGCCTTAAGCTCTATCTGCAGTTGTGCAGCTTTAATAGGATTGTTCACAGCTCCTACTTCTGAAGACAAACACTGATAACAAAAGCAGAGCTCACTCCTTGTTAATTGTATCTTTCGCTGGAGGAATGCCCCAGTGTTTCAGCCATCTCCCCAAAAATTTAGGAAGAAAACAGCAGACTTGCTGTCTCCACCTTCTTGTTAATTCCAGTCACGGGAATGCTTTTCTGAGGCTGCTCAGCTCTGCTGCTGCACGGGGAAGAGATGCTCTTGCACAAGGACAAAAAGATGTTTGCCATATCCTGAGAAATGCAGGCAGTTTCCACATTGCCAAGCACAGATGAAAGCCTTGGGGTTAGCAATTAGGAGGACCGAGGGTTTATGCCTGCAGCAAGCTGTGGTACCTCCACCCCAGGACCCTCAGAGATGCTGATATAAAACCTGCCCAAGAGAAGAAGTATATTAAAGCATCAGCTCCAGTGCCATCAGCTCTGCAGGGGCAAGAAGGGCAGGGACCAAACGCGCAAATCCCCTGCATAACACCTCCAAATGGTCTGCTGGATCTGCCAGGTAGTGTCATGGCCAGGCCCTGAGGACGTGTGATCTCTGGTGAGCTGCTGAGGGCCTTTCACTTGTATGGCCCCTTGTGGGACTTCATGGTGTTCATCTCTGCCCAGGAGGTGCTTTAGTACTGGTGGGGTCAGAACTAGTGCTAGAAGGAGCAAGGGCCTTGCACATCTAGCAAAATTATGGCTCTGCTGCAAGTGAGCATAAATGTTAGTGTGCTAGATGTGTTAGTGTGCTAAATGTGTACAGATACATATTTAATACAAAATTCTGAATATATAGGTTATAAAATGTTATATAGGCCATTAAATATACAGAATGCCAGATTTTGCACAAAAGTGCCCCTTAAATTGCTAAACTGTGTCATCTCCACTGTGTTTCAGGCATACTCAGATACAAGCTCAGGCAGGGAATGATTCCCTCCTACTTGGCAGTGTAGCCTATCCGCCGGGAAGAGTTCAGAGAAAGGTATTCCTCACTGCAGGGAAATAGCAGTATATTTTAAGCCTACCTCTAAATAACCCTGACAGTGTCTCCAAAAAAAGGATTTCGTTTCCTTTGGCAGCAACTTCTGCGTCACACCCAGATGCTTTCTGTGCTCCCCACTAGAAGGCTCCGCCCAGACCAGAATCTGTCAGGATCTCTGAGAGAAGCAAACCCCAAAGAATAGCCCTTCACTTATTCTCAGGATGCACAGAAAGATCCCTTTGTCTCTGAGATGCAAATTCCAGCTCTCTCCACACCTTTTGTACGCCCTCCTCTCTGCTACCACCCCTGAGTTAACTGCCAGCAACCCAGACTGATGAAAGGTGACAGGTCTATTATATTAGTTCCCCCCAGAAACTGGAGTCTTGCTTACTTTTCATATCAAACACAACACATTTCAGAGCTTCGCTGCATATACTGTCTTCTTTTCAGTAGGAAACATGGCCATTGAGTGGAGTGCCTTCCAGACTGGAGGATGCTTTTGTCAAACAGATGACAGAATTTACCTTATTCCTGTTTTAATGTTATACAGGCATGCAAGATTAAATATGCTTGTGCTATCTTTGGCTGGTCTAGTATGACAGCTGCTCCAGTTTTATGGACCCAAGCCCTATATGTATGGCCTGAAAGGTGTGTGTGTGTGTAGAAGACAGCCCCAAGGCTGTAATACTCAAGCATACAAACTCACACTCCGTCTTATCAGAAAACTAACAAAAGCTAAAGCCCTAAGTTTTCTCAAAGTAGGGAACTTTTTCCTCCAAACTGTATAAACTCAGATTAAAACATATCCTGTAACTGCATCTTCATTTTAATGACAGCTTGCTCACAATCCTCTGCCTATCACACTATTAAGGATTATTTTATAATTTTTTTTTAATAGTTTAAACATCATCTTGATATCAGCTAATTGCACCAATCAGCATAAAGTTTCTCCTCGTGACAGTAATTCTCAAAAAACACTGTCATTTGATCTCATGCATCTCAAGTCTTTTTCTCTATTTCCCTTTTACAAGGGCCGTGCTGTGGCTTGTCCCAATACCGTGTCCTGCATGCTGGCAAAACTCCCTCTTCACCACAACATTAACCACAAGAAGAGAATCTAGACCAAAGAACCCATCTCATCTGGTAAAAGGCTTTTTTATTGACTAACTTAACAATTTATTCAAACCAGACCATGGGAGATGGTTGTCTCTAGTGTCTTTAGGAGTTGGTGGGTTCCCCATGCTACAGTTTCTTTCCAAACAAGCAGCTCACACACATCCTGTCCAGGGATAGGTCTTTCTTGGAGGGCACCCTAAAGCCCTCAGCCACTTTTTCAGCATCTTTCCCCAAGTTTCCAACCAGGCCCTCTGTCTCCAGAGCAAGCTCAGACATAGCAGAAGCAAAGCAAATGTCCCCAGGACACCCAATCCATGTCAGGATACTGTCCCAGGCAGCCAGCTTTGTAATAAGCACAAAGCAGTCAGAAAAGCTGAAAACACTTGATCGTTGTCCTCTCCACCCGTGTACAAAGGAAGGAGCACAACTCCCAGGCTCCAGTTGCAGCCTGAGGACTCAGGAGCACAGCAGGTCCCAGCTGAGCTCCAGCAAACAGAAGGCAGCAGGACACAGAGACTTCCCTTGGCAGCCGGACATGCCTTTTACAAAAGTAGGGGAACTAACTGCATTTTGCCACTTCTCGGTTCTGGGCCAGTTCCCAAAGCCTTTGTGCTGCGCCGGGTGGAGGAAGAGGACCACCCCGAGGAACAAAGGATAGTCCCGGCTTCAGGCTGCTGCTGCTCCTGTTGGCAGTAGACTCTTTCCTAAAAATCCCTCCCAAGCCTTTTCCTTTAAGACTTTGTCCAAAACCCTCCATAGACTGGGGACTGCACACCATTCAGTGACCTTGGAGCCAGCCCCTTCTTTTACAGCATCCTACCGACCACAGCAGTAGGGAATAGCTTTACAGCTGTTCCTGGGAAACTAAGAGGAAAAGCAACAGGCGGTCGGACATGCATCACCTCCTTAACACAGTTTGCTGGTACAGTCCAGCCAGTGCTGCTAGATGTAGGAGTCAGACTCTGACAGAAGAGGATTATTTTAAAATCTAACAATGAAAGACTGTTCTGCTCATCACAAAAGGGAAAGAGAGGACAGTCTGTTCTGCAGAAGTTTGTCAAACACGAGAGAAACGATATGAGCTGGTTTTGCAGGAGAAGGGGAATTGGGGGCACATCTTTACATTCATATGGTATTTTCCTAGGAAGAAGAGGACATGCACATTTAAAAAGTGATTAAAATGTATGCACACACAAACATAAACATTTATTCAACACAGTTCCTTCGGGTGCTGCAGCCAAAAGTCCCACAGAGGGGTGTCTTCCCCTCCTTGCATGGTCCCTGTGGTAAACATTTCCATAAAACACCTGCACCCAGATGGGCTGGTTCAGGGAGATCCAGGGACCTCTAAGCACACAGGAAAGTAGGGTTTGTCAAAATGAGTGATCTCTCTCTCCATGTGAGACCCCATATCCTGCTTCACCTCCCCAGCACAGCAACATTGCTCCTGCCCACCAAAGCAGTCCTTTGAGTATGTCAATGAGACCAAAACCCTAAAAAGGATGAGGAAGAAATCACAAGGATGTTTCTACAGCAAGGAGAGACCCTCCCAAGTAACTTCACATGGCCAAAATAGCCAGCAAAAGGACAGCCTTCAACTGCCTTCTGTGCCTGTGACCTCTGAGGAGCAAAAAAATCTTAAAGTTTTTGAATTACAAACTGGAATATAACTGGAACATCTGAATCTGTCAAAGTCAGGCACCAGAGATGGTGTGGGTGAGCAGAGGACATGGAGGCACTTGGGAATAACTGCTGTCTGCCATGACTTCAGCACTGATGTACCAGATGCTTTGTCATAAGTCACTCCTATTGGTGGGCTCTTACAACCCAGCTCACCATGGCAGGGTTGTGTGTACATTGTCTTGCTGGAAGCTGAGGCTCAGGTCTCACTGGAACAAAAAACCCAACTGTGCCACCTATATGGGTAGATGCTCATATGAATTTACTGGTTCAGGAAAGTCATCTGCCGGTGGGTTTAGTGAGGATGAAGGTACCACACAAACACATGAAGCAACTCTATCACACAGCCCATCTTTCTGCCAGGTCACTTGTAGCACTGCTTGTCCTCCCAAAGCCAAATCTGAAACCCATGAAAATAAGATTCTTGACTGATAGAAAAGTAGGAGGCTAGGAAACTCATCCACTATGGCCTGTACAGCTTGCATTTAGGAGGTTATTTCCCTGGATGGTGGTTTTGCACCTTGTTGCCCTCCTGTGCCAGTCCATGGAGCCACATCAGGCAGTGCTAGCAGAAAGATGAGATTTTGCAGCTCTTTTGTCTAACATCCCTAGAAAATCTGGATCTGATATTCAGTGTATCTTCTCTGTGTTCTATATTAGCTTCATGGCATTAGTCTGTATTAGGAGCAGTGGTACAGTCACTAACTTGGACAAAAAGTTGGGGAAGACCGAGGCTGTGGCTTCTTCCACAGCTGAGGGATCCTGTGCACATGAGGAATTTCCCTCTCTGACTCTTATTAGTAGCAGAAGTGAGTGATGGGAGCAAACCTATTATCATATTACAGTCTGAAGCGTCTGTCCCTGCACTCCCTGCTTTTCCACTGGATTAAAAGCGTAAAGAATTTTCCCTTGCACAACAGCATGAGAACACCAGCAGCTCAACCACAGAGGTGGCCAAGGAGAGGGTGTTCAGCATGCTTTGGGTTTCTTGGTAAGGGAGTGCAGGGATAACCCAGTGTGGTGAAAAATCATCAGAAGGGCTGCACTTTTAACTTCCTCTGCTTTGTCTCTATCAACTCATTCCTCATCCAGCTACTACAAAAACACTCCTGGAGTGCTCAGAGGTTATGTACTATGGTTTGAGTGTTTGCCAATTCAGTGAGGCTTTTTCTTTTTTTTTTCTTTAAGAAATATTAAAGCCTTAAAACTCCTGCTAGAACTGTGTCCGACAACACAGACCTTTATTGCTGTGGCTTTGCTGCCAAAACATTCCATTAGTGATCACAATAGCCTAGCACCAACTAAAGAAATACTGCATCTTTTCCTTGTGCTCAGCTTAGATCACAGATGTCAAAGTCATTGATGGCTGGAGCTGCTTGGAGATTTCAGGATGAATCCAAAGTTTTGTCAAAACACCCAAGTCCCCTGGAACAAAAATTATTTTATTTAAAGCCTCTCAAGTCTGATAAACACTACATGGTGCAAGGCAGAGGTTTCCAGTGGGTCAGCAATGAGAGCTGGGACCAGTCCGAAGGCAGGTGACGAATGCAAGCAAGACCTCAGGGCCCCTAACAGTTGTATAATGTAATTGCAATGTTGGCCACCATCCTGATAACAAAGCTGCTTTTACTGAGCAGCTGCATGGTTTAGGGACAACCTTTTTGCCAGAAAAGTGGAAATATTTTACTTATATTCAAAGCAGACATACAGAACCCAAAATTTCTGGTCAAACAGACTGCATGGTTTCCAGGCAACTATCTTTACAACCTCAGATACAGTTTTCTACCTCCAGCCTTCTTGCACTCACCCCATCCTCACATAGACATCTCACCTTCATGAGGATTTATTTTCCTTTGGATCCCATGACTCTCTTCTGTCCTGTTTCTACTCATTCCTCTGTCAAAATCTCTCTGAAGATGATCCTCATGTCCCTTGTCCCCTGATGAGAGGGCCCTTCTGAGTTTAGCCTTCAATGGCACCTTCTCCCAGGCAACTTGCCTCCAAGACCACCCCCATCTCAGACACAAGTTCGACCAAGCTTTCCACGTGGGTGGCTCCTGGTTCAATTCTGACTCCCAACCTGCTCAAACAAAGCCTTGCACTGTCCCTCAGCTAGATCAAGTCCCTGAGACAGACTCTAGCCTCTCTCTTCTTTCCACACCAGAGCTCAGCAAGATCACCCTTCCAGTGGCCATTTCCAGCTATGACCTTCCCCTGGATCAGCACCCTCAAGATAAACCTTGCAGGTTTGGTTGAAATACCACCCTCAAACATGGCTTTTCTGTCATTCTGCACAGCCAAAACCTGGCCCAATTGTCAGCTTCTCAGTTATTGCAGCATCATCTCTTCTGCTACTCACAACGGCAATCCTCACCCCTTTGGAGTCATTCTGAATGCTGCTGCAGAGACTCACCACTCACCATTTGCATCTATATGCTCCCCAAATTTCCCCTCAGAGCACTGACTCCAACACAGGTTGCTTCTTTTTCTTTTCCACCCACTCTCCCCATTGCCTGTTGTCTCTGTGCCAGGAGCCCACCTTTAAGATCTCAGCTTGTGATGGAATTTTCTACAGCCATACCTCCAGACAGGCACTTTGATGCTCTCCTCATCTTACTCTGCAAGCTGAGCTTATCCTCCAAATTCCTCTTTGCTGCAACACTTCCAAAAGCCTGGATCCTTCATAAGCTTCTGCTAAGGTGCCACCGCAGGTTCTGGCTGTTGTCATGGCACAGCTTTCTTGTGCTGCCCCATCTGTCTGTACCTGCCTGCTGTTGCTAATCCTATATTTAGACTACAAACTCTACAGGGCAGGGCCTGGGTTTTGCTCTTTGTTAGTACAGCACCTGGCACAATAAAGTCCTGACTGTGTTAAGAAAAACAGCTGGTAACAGTAATAATTGTAATACATCTATCCAGACTAGTGGACTTAATTCAGTTTTTGAAAGAGATTTAAGGCACTTTGTATTTTATCAGCTCAACTCACTCCCTAAAGCACTTCAGCTTGAACATACTATTACTCCCCATTGCTCTTTTCCCAGTGCAGCTCGCCTGAGTCCACCAGCACCAGCACTGGTCCCACAGTATAAACTGTGGTCAGACCCACCCGCGCTGCACTGCATTCAAAGCACTGACAGGCAAAGATCCTGAATCCCATTAGCACTTCCCAGGTACCCACAACAGTTTCTTACATGGAATCGAACCACCTGCCTTTGTCTTGCTTGAGAAAGGTATTATTGTCCTACAGCTAAAGTAACATTTATGGGGTTTGATGCTGTGCCACATGCAAGGTTTTATGAGCCACTTCACCATACTTGCAGCAACACCATTCCTGAGCAGGAAGCCATTCAGCAGCTACTTTAAACTGTGTCCAAAACAGTGCTACCAGTAATCATGGCACACAGTGTGCTAGTACTGTAACAACAGGCATGTTTCATTGCACAGAGAAATGAGCTCCAAAGTGATCTTGTTTAGTGCTGTCTTCAAGTTTGCCAGGCTGTTCAAGGCCATGCATGGCCAGTGCCTCTTTCTCATTTTGGACCCAGGAAAACCAAAGGCAGGTTTTACATGGTCAGCTCAGATAGTTTCTGCTCCACGTACTCACCATCAGACATTGCCAGTTTGGTCTCCGTAGGATCCACTGTGGCAGCAGCTGGTCTGGAGGATCAGTGCAATGGGTGTTAGGGCTATGCCATGCAGTGGAGCACAACCTCATGCTGAGATCCCTTCTCACCATGAAAAAAAGCTAGCAGGCACAGCAGTGCAGAGCTGCACAAGCCAGGTTTCTCTTGTTGATTAGATCCTGGCCCTCAGTGTGACCGAACTATCCCACTTCCAGGACTAGGCTAGTATCATTGTGCACTCCTGTGTTGAACAATCATGCCATCCTGCTCAGCGGCACCCAGTGAGCAACATTTATCTAATGCAGGCATGGGTTCAGCCAGCTACAGCCATGATCCTTCCTGGAAGGGCTTTAAATGGGATCAGCCAAACACGCACAATTGAATTTGGGTCACCTCTCCCTATGTTTGGTTGTTTGTTTTCCCCTCACCCTAAAAACTCTCCCTCCCTCCCTTCCTCCGTCTCTCGCTCTCTACCTCAGTCCCAAAGACTGTCCCTCTCCCTCTGCCTGTGATGCATAGTTCACCATGTAGTACAGCACACCCTTACTCACTCCTGAGCTCTCCTCTCTGTCCCAACCTGTTGTATCCAAGATGTTTTGACTATACAGTAGACCCCTTATTCTCTTGCTAGCCTTTCCCTTGGTATCCTTGCCAAGGACAGAGACTGCTTCAGCTCCAGATCTGTTTGCACACTGCTGGAACATCATCTTAAACTACATCATTTCTAGGTGTGTTAATATTGAACTAATCCAGGTTTACAGACCTGGTCCCTTTCATGCTGTCATTCTTCACAAGACCCGTGAAACACAATAGCCACAATCAATCTGGAGAGACACAAAATAGAGAAACTATAGTTATGTTTGAGCAAGAAAGAGCGCTAGAGCTGCCAGGCTGAGTACGTACCTTGGCTGCATCCTGAGCTTTATCTAGCTTCCCACAACATCCACGTTTTCACTGGAAAAACACATAGGCATGGAAACGTGATTTACAAATCCAAACTCTGAGTTTCCTGTACAGTATAGTTTCCCTTAGCCTAAAAGAAGATTAAGAAAAAAGATATGAGAGTCCCAAGCTGAGCAGCCAGCTGCAATAAATGCCACAGGCCAGAGGCTGCTGTTCCTGTTTGGTAATGCCTGTATCTGGCCACCAAGTGCGCCACAAAGAAATAGCAAAAGGTAGCAGCCAAATTTGTGATGGGAACCACACATGACACCAATCAGCTACAAGTCAGGACAGAATGAAAATGAGGTTGTTAATAACTGCATAGCAATGGGCAAAAATCACAAGGATGGCAACAAGAGCCAGGAAAAAAAATCCTCAGGTGCTCCTGTCTCCATGTCAGGGAGTCCAAGTAGGGCCATCGAGAGACAACCTCTTCCAGTAGAGGCAGTCAGGGACCAGGAAAAGATCTGCCAATAATGATTATGAAAAGATGATACAACTCCTTTTCAAAACTTGGCAGGCCTGAAGGATAAAGGCACCTGATAGACCACAAAAGAATGACAGTAAAAGCTGTGCCCTTAGGGTGGCTGGAATACGGCAACTACTGGCTCCAGCAAATCCAACAAACATTTGTGCCAAAATAAATGAAATAAATAACTAAATAGTACCAAAAGACATGGTAGACTGCCTGTAACTGGGAAAGAGGTACACAAGTTGCAGAAGGGGAAAACATTCTGAGAAATATAAGTAGTAAACTAGGGCAGTACAAATGCTATCTCCAAGTGCATTTTGAAAATGGTTCTGCTAATAAAAAACCCATGTCATTGTATAAGAAAGCCTGATGCTCAGAATAGCAAAAGGCCTCCTGTATAAGCACCAACTCTGCCCAGATCATTTTCATCTCACAAAGTTGTTGCTACTTCTGAGCCTGTGCTTCAAAGCAGCCAGGACAAAGTTCACTCAGATATACATGAAGAGAAGGTAAACTGCCTAGGAAGTCAAAAAATAAAGTCCAGGGAATGGAAAGTAATTTACGAGTTTTGTTGTAAAAGAAACTTGTATGGATAGAGGAAATAGTCTAGTACTGAGCTGAAAGACAGCACCAGAGAACTGAGAGACTCCTGTAACAGCATCACCCAAAGAGAAACTGGACTGTAGAAAGCAGATAAATCACTTTAGATAAATGAGCTAGTGTGCAAATGAACAGATGGTGTCACTGAAACGAGATCGACATTTGACTGTAAGAGAAAGGTCCTGCACTCCCTTTATTTCCAGCCAAGAGGAGAGCATGCAATCAGCTCACAAGCAGTGATGACCGTGGGCGGACTCTGGGACACTAACAGCAGGGCCCACATACAAGCAGCATGCACACATATTTCCACATCTGAAGAAAACACACTGCTGTATTTGATGGAATTTAAAATCTGGCAATGACAGTTTGGTGGGTGTGCAAAGACAAAGCCCATTTGGGTTTCACAGTAAACACACAAAGCGAACATGGCACAAAAGTCCCCAGAGCCTCCAGCTACTACTCAGAAACTATCCACAGCTAGCAACGTGGCTTCTACACCAGAAAGGACTGAGCTGATGCTTTTTTAACTATTACCAACATGAATTAGCAGTTGTTCAGCTGCTCTGAGGCTTCCTGCGAACACATTAAAGCTGGACAGAGCATGAAAGTAGAACTTTAACTTCCCACCCGCACACCAAGACTCCATCAAAACCTCTGCTCATCTGCTAACATCTCCCCTTTATCAGATTTTTCCTTCATTTCTGCTTTTTTTTCTGAAAGATGGAGGAAGTCAAGCCTGATCTGATTACTCTGAAGTTGACTTTCAGAAATGCAATAGCTCCATCTTGAATCTTCTCAATGTGTTATATCAATTCCTCTCCACTGGAATAAACCATGTGAATGGACCTAGGTGTGCAGATAGACAAATACAGAAGGAACAATTCTCAGGCTATGAAAGCAAAAGGGTTGGAAAGCTCCCAAAAAAGGTCTCACAGGTCAATACAGGAGGCTCAGCTCCACAGCGCTGTGGGAGGAAGCAGCTTCATGTTACTTACTAGTAGGTGAGGTGTGCAAAAGTACAATAAAACACTTCAGCTGTGGGACACTTAAGATTATACTTCAATGTTTCATGTCACACCTAAATTAGTATGTCAGAAGTGACATTTGCAATGGCAGTAATGCCACTGAGCTCCCGCAACAAAAGCACAGAGTTTTATTACTCAGGATTTTATTACACTCTCACTTACAGAGAGGCCCCTTTACGCCTGTCTGGAGCTGGAGAATGGTCTTACAGTGGGCACGAACAACATCACATTCATCTTTGTGCCCTTCACACTGGCAGAGGGCTGCAAGGGGGCCCCATAGCATAAAAAAGAACTTGATCTCACCTATTGTCTTAAGGGACTATATAGCCTAATTCAGCACAGTAAACACTTTCTTCCACAAGCATCTAGATTCAGGGGGCAGTTTCACAAGAAACACAATTTCAATATATATAAACTATAAGATTCTATGTCAGTGTTCTTATTAGACCTTCACAATAATTTCCATCCCAGTACAGACTTGTGCTTTCTTAGTATGTTCTTAATATTGCTGTTGAATCAATACAGCAACTTCCAGACGTGCAGCTGGATTTTCAGCTTAAGTTCACTGGCATAGCTGGTCTCCTCTTTTCCAGCTCCAAAGCTAACATAAAGAAAAAAGAAACAAAAAACAACACTGGTCTTTCATGAGCCAAGGGCATCTCAGATCTAGGTTACTGCTGAAAAATTAGTCATATTCATTCACAGCCAATTTCTTCTTTCCCAGAAACTTCAGTTGGGTCCAACCTCCCACCACCATCAAAATGCCTGTATTTCCAGGGAGCACGGTCTTTTTATGGGTAACAAATATTGCCACAGGCAGAAAAAAAAAATGTTTTAAGCCATGCCCAGCCTCTCTCCATGCACTCCTGCAACCCTGGCAATTCCACTGCCAGATCCTGACTTCAGATACGTGAGGATACCAGGAAGGGAACAGGGTGCCAAGCGTCTGGCTTGCAGACAGTGCCCTAGATGCTGCAGGTTTGCATGAACGCTTGACAGTGTGTGGCCAGGAATTAGGTTAGCATTGATTTGGGCAAGCTGGCGGGAGCATCCTTTGCTTTACCCATGGATAGGCCGGTCACATGAGGAACAGCTGGAGTGCACACAGAGCCTTCTTTAATTAAAGTGCTACTCACCATTTTTCTGGCAGGGCTCCCAGAAAAGCAATAAAATGGCAGCAGAGAAAACAAATGCTACATAACACACTTCCACTCTCCTTTATGTCCCGAGTCCCCCATCTCCCTCTAGTATAATCTTCTTACTTTTTAATTTTTATTTATTTTTTTATTTCTGTTAATAATCATTCTTCATTTGTGACAGGCTAGGAAAGGAAAAGGTCAAGAGGGAAGAAAAAAGGATCAGGAGAATTGAAGCAGCCATTCACTGCCATTCGTGATTATACATGTGGAACAATGTACCTGCTTATTAGGACATCGCTTGCTCCAAGAAAACATCTGCAAAGCATACACACCTTTTTAGGAGAAGCGTGTGCTGTGAACACATGCCGGTACCTCACGGGAATGTTAGCAGCGTTCACGTGTCAGTCGTTATGGAAACATTTTCTTTTCCCCCCCTTTTCTCCCCTCGGCTCTACCGCTTAAACAAGCCTGGGATTGTCAACACACCAATCGCTGCTGTCAGTTCACAAATTAGCCAAAGTTCATTGGGTTTTGCTTTGTGTTTCTCCAACCTCCAACTCCCGTTGGTGGAGCCCGAGGAGGAAGGAGAAGTGCCCTGTCCTGCCGCACACGATCCATTTCACAGAGAGATCAGTTCCCAGCAAGAAACCTGTCCAATACTAATAATAACCACAATGCTATTTTTATTGTTACTGTTGTATTATTAGGCTCTTTTCAGCACAGGGCATGGAAGGAAAGACACAGGGACACGTGGAACAAAAATGTGAAACCAAAGACAGGTACACATTGCTCCCATTATAGAGGAAATGTGTAATCATCTGAGTGGGAGCAAGGTTGTAAAGGACATACATGATGAAACACAAAGCATGTTTCACTCTGGTAAAGCACCTTGGATTTGAGAGAAATCAGAAGATGATTCAGTACATGCAGTATAACTGGAGATTGGTGGGACGTGGTCCAAGAGCCAACCTTCTCCAGATACACGGAAGCAAGCTGGACCTAAACCAGTCCCGGATCCTCAAACCTTAAGTCTAAAATGGATCTGATCTGAAATAGACAACACTGGAAATCTGGATTTGAGGTTTTCAGCCAGAGCCCATCTCTGTGCCTGAGATTTACAGTTTGACATGTTTATATTGAAACAAGCTGGCTATAAATACAGTATATTTCTCTCCCAGTAGTCTAAGGAGAGGAATGTTTAAAAGCACTCAGCAGGGGACTAGCATAGCTCCCAGTGAATTTAATTATAAACTCTCCCTGCTTTTATTCCAAGTAGTTTAGGCTGGGAGCAGTTAGACTGCCTTTGAAAATTCCGCTTTACTTTTCTGTTGCAACAAAACATCTATATTTATATAGCTAGATGCGCATCATAAAAACATACCCAAGAACATATTTTTACTAAAAAAAGATCAGTAACTTTTAATTTAGAGGATGAGGAAGATAATACAAAATTAATTCACTACATAGACCAAAAAAAACACCAAAATAATAGTTTTAACAAAACAATTGGATAATGTGAATATTCAAACAAATTATTTCAATTTCACACCATTAGGACAGATGGATGGACCTGATCTCCTTCGCAGGCTGGGCTCACTGGCCATATCACACACCTCATTGTGCAGAAGTCTCATTACTGCTTTAAGAGAATCCAGGCATCATGCTGAATAAAGCCAACACTGGTATTAACTTACTGGGCAACACTGCCTACCTAGGAGTTTTATCAGAGATCTGTCTGATGATCCATGGCATAGACAAGAACCTGTAGCAAAATTTCATCTGTGGCCATGTAATCCTACGTGACTCTTTTTCTCATAATCTGAGTAGAATTATTTTGTCTCATAAGCATTTCTGGCCTTTCACTCTGAACAGAATGAACCAATTTTTTAAACCAAAAAAAAGGCTGAAGGCACAAAAGCTATTGTGGCTATACAGAGCCCTTAATTTTGACCCTTACCTTTGGAGAAAACTATTTTTCATTAACTGAACGGGTAATATTATATGATGGTGATTAAGTTTAATGGAGCTGAGACCAAGGTGGGGAAGATAAAGTTACAACTGAGATTCCACATTAAGTGCAAAACCAGCTTCTGTTTGGAGAGGCGTTTGATGGAAAACAGTACTGCTTATAACTAAATGAGGCTTAAATATGTGTAATTTGTATGTATTAAAATTAAGATTCCTTTAGGTATAAACCATGCAAGTTTCCATACAATTACCACTCTCAAGAAGCAGCAAAGAGCATACACCATAAGGAAAATGGCACTTCTATATTTTATAAATGAGACGAAACACATGCTTTTCCAATACGAGAAGGAAATAGGGCTATCAATGAGCTAGATTCAGCCAAAATACCTGAACAAACTTCAAAACTATCTACTCCAGTGAATTTCATCTGTAGCAGCCTAAGGGTAATATTTTTCTTCCTCAACCTGGCTCTCCTGACTTGGTCTGTATCACATGTCCTTGCTGGGTTCATCCCTCCAGCCTCTCCACCTGCCTCCTGTGGGCCTTCCAGCCCCTTTGCCTTGGCTCTAGCCACGAGGCTGTGTATTATTAGCATGGTCTTTTGGCATCTTTCACCTGCCTCTGCTCCCTGCATTTAACCAAGAGGTTTCTCCCAGGGAGGAAAGGGCAAATCTTGCAAAAAGGATTTTCTCCACCACGTGCTAATTTGAAGTCATCCCCCATGGGCTATGCAATGACCTGCCCCCATTTTTCAAGCACCATGAAGCACAGAAAGGGCTATAACTTCTTCATTAACCACTGTCAGCAGACAAACCAGGATAATAGAGTAAAAAGGTGGGACGATAATAAACAGACACCAACTCACAAAGATGTCTTGATGAGACAAATATCAGAACAAAATGCATCCCCTCTTAAGTGGCATTTCTATATTTAACACCATCTAAAATGTGATAATTTACACTGTCACAACATGTCTCTTAGAAACAGTCCCATTTTATGAGCAGTCAGCTAAAAGTCTGGAACTCACAATCTGACCTCCTTTCATATCAGAAAAAAATAAAAAAGAAAGAAAAAAAGAAAAGAAAGCTAACATCTGGTAGAGCTGGGTATTTATTAGACTTTATAAAACTCCACACTTCTGTTATACATAAGACAGGCACAAAAGGGGCCCCCAAAGTGTTATTTCCCCAGCAGTGTGAAACAAGTGGCTTATTCAGTAAATTTTCAAAGAACAGAGGCAAATGGATTATGTCAAGGAGAAGTTAAGCGCAAAGAAACGCACTGTAGCTTACTGTTGTGTTTAGCTGCCTGGTGTATGCGGAGAGAAGGAGGGGAAATCTATAAAATCTATCATCAGGGTGTCCAGCTGAGACTTTACACTTCTCAAGGAAATCTGAGCTGTGAACCACCAACAGCTGCTTTTCTCCCAACTTGTGAAATCAGCCACGGAAGGAAAGTGTTTTCTTAAGAAATTCTCAAAACACAGCAAGGAAGAGCCTGCTAAATCCTCCAGCTCCTGACACCAGGTCAAGATGACAAGCTTTTTCCAGCCTAGCTGTGACTGTTGAGTACGATGAGGTGTGATTTGTAACTAACATAGCTGGGCTAGCAAAAACGCCAGTGTAAGGAGAAATTCATGGACTTGTTTGCTTGTTTTCCTTCAGCATCATTAAAACACAGATTACCCACTCAAAGTCAGGTCCTCTGTACATGTGCTCAACTTGTTCCCCACTCCCAGCTTCCCGAACATTGACCTGGGCTTAGCCCTGACACAAGGGCAGCTCCAAGGTAGGATCCACTGTCCCCTTCACTTCTTACTCTGGCATGGCACTTTTGGAATCTGCTTCAATTACTCTGCCCATTGCCTAGGTCAAACAGAAAACCAGTGCTTTCTTAGGTGCATGGGCTAAAAAGGAAGTTTTTTACAGAAAGGGTCATTAGGCATTGGAATATGCTGCCCAGCGAGGTGGTTGATTCGCCTTCTCTGGAGGTGCTTAAGGCACGAGTAGACAAGGTCCTAAGGGACATGGTTTAGTGTTTGATGGGAGTGGTTGGACTCGATGATCCGATGGGTCTCTTCCAACCTGGTGATTCTGTGATTCTGTGATTCTGTTAGGTAGCCAAATTCAGCCAGTGAGAGGCACGAACTGGGAACAACCTGTAACAACAAGGATAATGCCCTAATGTTGAATTTTTAAGTTGTTGCTATTGGTCTTGCTGATAAGACATCCTTTTCTGCTCATGCTGCCATCAGTAAGGTCTTTCATGGAGATAGGGAGCAGATTTTTGCAGTTCTGCACCTGAATGAAACCCTTCATCTATCTCATACCTTGCTGCCATTGCAATGGGGCAGCATCAGTTCATGTCTGTGGTAGTAAACTGCAGGGTTCAAACTCACTCTTTGGAAAACAGCAGGTGCTTTTAGAGAAATAAGTTTTGAGTTTGAGATGTTCCTGATCTCTTGGGGATGAAGGATACAAGGGAAGGCCAGGGATGAAGGCTAAAAGTGAAGGATAAAAGGGGGCTGGTGAGCAGACCCACAGGATGGCCAACACAGTACTTGGTCTTGGGGCTGTTTGTAGGGCACAGAAGTAAGGGACCAGAGCAGAACTGCTGGGCAGAGGGGCACAAAGTCCAGGCTGATTCCTGGCTCTGACTGTGACACAAGTTCCACACACACCTGGGACAGCACAGGGAGCTGAAACTGAGCCCTTTCCTGGCAGGACTCAGCAGCCCAACTGAGCTAATTATTTTTCCATCTCCACACCAAAGAAATTACAGCTGCTCTTTGCCAAAAAAAACAGGTCCTTGACAGCGACATATCATTGGTCAGTAACACTGGTTTGCAGATAGGCTGCATTTCTGCTTGTTACAGTGGTGCAACAGGCTGGAGAATTCAGACCTGAGATGGGGAAGAGCTATTTTTTTTAAAGCATTCAGTGAAGCTGCTAAAAGGTCCTATTTCAGCCAACCTGAAACAGTTAGCGTTGCTCTCACTGAGTACTCTTAAATGTATAAATAGTTTCAGGGCATTTGGCACCTTTCACAGATTGAGAGACGCAGCTGATGTCTCTTCTGTTGCAGCATCTCAGGCATTAATCTCAGTTCAGATGCTGTCCCTGTTGAATTCAAGGTCTTTTTCCTCCAAAAATAGCCTAACCATCCAAGTATAGGCAAGTAATGGGCACAGCAGGGTATCCCTGTATGCTGGAGCCTGTTTTTCCCTTCTGGACTTGGCCTCACCAGACTGAGAGCAGAGCCAGCCTGCCTCTTCTCCCCTCTATCTATTGTGTTCCATACAAGCAGCAAGGGAGTTGGGTGGCTGTCCATGACCAAGGTACCCTCCTGGAGGGTCAATAACTGAAGCCGAGTCCTCGTACCAGTTTACAGCTTCATAACCAAGGAGCCCTGTGACAAAAGGAAAGGGTCGTGGCAGACATTGGTTTCCTGCTCTTTGGGTCCCACCTTTCACTCTCATTTAAAGAAGTCATAAATAATGCAGTCCTTTTTGTCAAATAAAGCATTAATTTAACCCCGAAACACCTTTATTCTTTCACTTTGCAAATCCCAAACCAGTCAGTTTGGGGCCAATCTAAGTAATTGCAATAATTGCTTTAAGTTTGAACTATTCACCCAACCTAAAGCAATTTATTAATTCAGCCTATGCCCTTCACCCAGAGCCCAGGTTTTATACCACCCAGCAGGGGTGACACCCAGCCCAGGGTGTTTCTATAGTGTTCTGCTGCTCCTGAGGATTGCCCCACACACACACAAAGCATGACACTTGCTTTGTGTCATGTCCTCTGAAAGCACTCAAAAAAAAAAGGAGGCTGGAACAGCATCCTCAGTCTTTGCCTTATTCTGTCTGCAGCAGAGATGTGCCAGTTACCTAATGGCATCAAATTAACAAATGAACAGGTCTAGTAGACCAATTAGCAGAGAGTACAAGCAATTTTCAAACAGGCTGCAATTGTTAGCTAATGACCTCAGAAGAAGATCTTTTCCCCCCTGCCTTAGAAAAGTCCATATTAAAACAGAGTTGATAGTACCTGAGTGTCACTTACTAGGCTTTCATGTCATGGAAGTGCACTGGGTATAAAAAAAAAAAAAAAATAGAGCAAAATTGGGACGCCAAGTTGGTGTAATTCAAGCAGCACCTCACTGCTTTACCAGTCTTTTAAGAGCACTGCAGCTTTGCTCAGCAGACATACAGGCTTCTCTCCAGGAGCATTAGCCTCTCCGCTCTGTGTAATGCACAACACACGCTGTAGCAGCCTCAGCATGAGCTGTAAGCTCTCCCACACTTCCTCATGAGCCCAGGTCATCTCAGCTGCACTGTGTTCTTTCAAGAATTAATAAAGGCTTTCATCAGTGAAAAACAGCTGTCTTCTTACACTGCTCAATGAATGGCCCAGGACTGAGAGTCTGGCCAAGAGACTTTCCCTGATGCTCCTCATATTTTTAAAGAAAATAGAAACACTGTGTGGCCCACAAGAAATTGTTCAGCCCCATCCAGGAGAGAATAATTTGCATGTGCCAAGGGTTAGCCACATTTCAGTGTCTTACAGGAAAGTGCAGTGTGGAACATAAGGAGGGACAGGATAGACATTTGCACACCACATCATCTTGTGTGGGACCAGAGCACCATGGATCTGGGGTGTGTGTCATGTTATCTCCCTTCTCCAGGTGGCCCCTTCCCAGGAGCTGCAATCACTCCTGGACCAGGAAGAGAATTAATAACCAGTAACACACAAGCCCTCAGGGCTGAAATGCAGGGTCACGTACTCACCCAGAGGAAGCTGACATGGTTCAGTCAAAGTCAGCAAAGTTCCAGTGATTTGCATCATGGAAGAGACATGATACCACTAGGAAGGAAAATCCTGAGTCCTCACAGACTGTGGGTTTTGATCCACATCCCCACACCTTCAGTGTGGTGTTGCCAGAATCAAACTCCTTAACAGTCAGGGCTAAAGAGCAAGTATGGCTTTACTATGGATCCAGGCTCACTGGTGATACCTCCACCAAATCATGTTCACTGGTATCATAACTTTGGCTTCTTTAAATCAGGTAACTCACGGAATCATAGAATCACCAGGCTGGAAGAGATCCATCAGATCATCTAGTCCAACCATTCCTATCAAACACTAAACCATGCCCCTCAGCACCTCCTCTACCCATGCCTTAAACACCTCCAGGGAAGGTGACTCAACCACGTCCCTGGGCAGCCTGTTCTAGTACCCAATGACCCTTCCCATAATTTTTTTTCCTAATGTCTAGCCTAAATCTCCCCTGGCAGAGATTGAGGCCATTCCCTCTTGTCCTGTCCCCTGTCACTTGGGAGAAGAGGAGAGCTCCCTCCTCTCCACAACCTCCTTTCAGGTAGTTGTAGAGAGCAATGAGGCGCCCTCTCAGCCCTCCTCTTCTCCAGGCTAAACAACCCCAGCTCTCTCAGCCGTTCCTCATAAGGCCTGTTCTCCAGCCCCTTCACCAGCTTTGTCACTCTTCTCTGGACTCGCTCCAGAGCCTCACTGATACATATTCATTAACATTTCTCAGAAAACTATTACATATTGTAATTATTTGGGGAAAATTATTTATATTGATACCTCCCAGTACCACACCATTATTGTTCGTCTGTGCATGTCCAAAGTTATCTTGTTATTGGGTATTTTTGCTGGTCTCCAGTGAAGTAATGAAAGTCCTCCTCCTTATCCTTCTGCTGACTTTTTAGTCCTTTCTCCTCATATGGTTTTATCTTGCCTCGCAATACAGACTGTCAGGGCATGTTTATATACAACCTATGCTTGTCCAACAAGTTCCAGGAAATGCTTACTGTATTCACACAATAACAATGGCACCCATGGACACTGTACCATACTCCAGATGCCATTAATCACAAAGTCAAGCTAACTTAATACAAAGCTCACACAAGAAAGAAAAGAATAATTAAAAAAAAAAATTAAGTCCACAATGGTGAACTTGCTTGTTTGGCATTCACCATCCTCTTCCTCAGAAGACTGGATTTCATGATTGCCAGAAAAGTTCCAAAGGAAAGTTGAGAGAGGGAACAAAACAGTCCATTAGAGCAGAACTACTGCTAGCTAGTTTTCTTGTGTGTCCTGGATTTTAATTCATCTCTTTGAAATCTCATTCCTTTCCATACACACAACACCTCAGGTGCTCCCCTACCTACTACTCAGTTCTGCCCACATATGGGAAGGTCGCATTGGAGTCTCCAGTGGTCATTTTGAGATCTCTGACCCTCTCTTAGCCATAGCTGGAATTAACTGAGGGGTTTACCGTTGTTAAAGGTTAAGAAAATGGAGAGTGGGTAGATAGCTCTTGCAATTGTGTATTCCTTATTCCTTTAGGAAAGCAGGTTAACTGTGCTTTGGAAAGGATTAAATTATCTGGAAATGCCTCAGAACACCCTTTCTAAAAAAAAACTCTGCAGAGCCACAACTCTTCACAGGAAGGAACAAGATGAAAAGATTTTATTAGTAATTTTACCAGGTAGAACAAGTTGCGAATTACTTCTGACTTGCATGCTCCTGAATAAGGGATCAGACCAAAATGAGCCTGTTAAAGCCTTTGTAATATCTCTTTACTATGAGGTAGTGTCCTACAGCATCAGGGTCACAGATAACTGTGTAAATCAATGAAGTAGACAAGCATGTTTCATCTGAATCGCCTACTCTTTATGCTGTATATTTGGTAGTTCAGTGACTCAGAAACCTTAATTCTAGTTCTGTGATTGGACTTGGTGCGAGACATTACCAAGCTCCCATGACTCAGTTTCCCCACTATACAATGGGAATATTAGCCTCAGCCCAGCTTCAGAAAGAGTTTCAAAAGAGAAACTGATAATAAAAGGTTACCGTGAACTACATCAAATCTCCTGCTGCCACATAACCTTCAATGTTTGTTAGCACTTTCCTCACTTGCTTTTACAACAGAAAAAATAACACTTCAGTACATTTCCAGATACAGGTGTAGACAAGCTGCCCTTTAGGCACCGTAGACACTACCAGAAGCAAAAGTTATCAAAATAAAAATAATACGTGGTCTGCTATCCACCCTTCAGCAGTGTTGTCTTGCAATTGCAGGTAGAGAGATGTCTGAAGCCCTGGGGTGGGAGTTACCTTCCCACTACCAGCCTACTCTGCTCCCCTGCTGGAGGCGGTGAGATGGCTCTGGCATGGCTTTCCTCTGTTCCCCTTCTTTTATGAAGCAGTTGTCAGCATAGTCAAGATATTTCCACAAGTCTGACACAGGTGTTGCCAGTCCTTGCTCGTAGCCAAGGAATCAACAACATAACTTCACAAAGACTCTCCAGGCCTTGTTTTCTGTGATGTGTTTTATGCCAAGTATTTTCATACAACTCTATCCCCATATTGCATTGGGGAAGCTAAAGGGCAGAATCATTCATCTAAATAAGAAGCATGAGCTGAGAAGATTCAGTAAGAGAGAAGGCATTTTCTGCTGAGATAGGAAGTGAGATGATGAGCTGATAAGTAGGAGAGATTTTATGTGTCTATGAATACATTGTGTTTATATGGCTTTATACCATAAGTATGAGTTAATAAACTAGATGTACTTACATGGCTATCTATCACATCCAGCTGGTGATAAGTACATCGTAATGACATAGCTAGGCATCCCATATATCCAGACATAACTGCATTGCTTCTTTTGGCAGTGCACTACACTGTTTCTGGACCTAGGTGCTTTCTGGACTTGGTATTTGTGGGCCGTATACTCTGTGCGTGTGACAATGATTGCATTTCATTCACGTTTCTCTTGAACATCTGTGTTTGTGTGCATGCATTTCTACCCATGTTATAGACATTCAAACATGCCCTGCTCCTGCTGTCTAAAAGCTCACCCACATGTTTCTCTAAATGTGTTGTATACACAGAATCACAGNATATATATATATATATACACACACACACATATAAATCCAGAATGGACCATAACATTTCAAAGGTTCATAAAGGCATCCACCGCAGAAAGGAAAGAAAAGGACATTTCTATGGTTGTTGTAAGGTCAAAACCAACAGGAAACTTCCTCCACCGTGGTGACTCGAAAGTCCGGAGACTCCTACCTCACCGCCGGTGTGGCCATGGGATGCCCTTTCTGCATTCTCGGTTTGCATTCACAGAGGGGGAGGAAAACCAGGCTGGTGCAGTTTGTAGCTTCTCTTCCTTAAATTCAAAGCTCTCTTTAGTCATTACAGCCATCAAGGATGCATTGATCCCCCTCCCACAGGAGGCAATTTCACCATTTTCCCTCTGGGCTAGGGAGAGCTTTCGAAATGCAAATATACAGTTGGGTGGCCAGGTGCAGTCATCTCCTGTGCTTGAAAGCCATTAGCAAAGCATTCAACTACTAAAGGATAAGCTGAGCTTTTTTACCTGTGCAGGTGCTATGCAGCCCTCAGTGTGTAGTCTTTCTGCATACTTTGTCACATGGACATGCAAATTACCAGCTCAACTCTGTCTCCAGGCATGCATATATGTTAATGAAGGGTGCTCACAAACCCCTCTTGATTGAAGCCGGACACAGCTGAAAACAGCCGCTTTAGAATGCAAAAGGCCTTTGGGAGACTGGCTCCCTCACTCCTGTCCGGTAGAACAACTGTGACACCAGCTCTGCTGGAGATGAATCATTTGGACACCACTGAGAAATATTCTCCAAGTGTGAACACCTGCGGAAGGGTGTCCCCCTGTATTTTCTTTGTGTACCTATTGGTTTTGGGTTTTTTAGAAGTCTTCATGTAGTTTTCTGAAATATCCACATTATAATGTTGTCATTCCCTCAGATGAGGGGGGTCAGTTGGAAAAGACTGCTTATTTTCGACTTTTCCTTCTCGAAATCTCAAACTTCTGCCACATCCAACCTAGCAAATATCTAAACCACCCCATTGCTGATGATGGAAAGTTACAAGTGCTGAGAGTAAACTGTAAACTTGGGTAGTTAGGTGAAAGCAGTGAGTTGTGAAAGTAGTGAGTCATCCCGAGGATGCCACTACAAAAGCCCTTTTTTAATATTGCTTTTGACAGGAGGAGAAACTGTTTAAACACATTAACCAATTTAAATAGGCAAAAAGAAAGGGAGTTCTTTCCTCTAGAATCTGTAGCACTCTATAAATCAAAGACACTTTCTGGAAACCATAGTAGACATATGATAACAAATAAAAGACAAAAAGCCCCTCAACTAGTAGCTGCAGAAAACAAAAAATAATATATCAGAATCTGGTGTATAGATCCCTGTTTCCTGGGTGCTGGACTTTCCTACCAAAAGAAAACTGAAATAAGTGTGTAGATCTGGTTTCTCTCTGCCTTGGTTCATTCAGCATGTGCCCAGAAGATAATGAAGAGTTTGGTCTATGCTGTCATCCATCTCTAATATTTCAGCTGCCCACAGGGATGCTGAAGATGTTAGGGAAAAGAGCAGCCTTGTTCACCCACCTTTGATCTTTCATCCACGAGCTACAGAAATAAAACACTGTACATTAAAATTGGCTTGATCTTTGAGTTTACTAGGATAAAGAGGCACAGACGACTGAAAAGGTGAATGGGTGCTGGGTCAGAGAATGCAGGGCTTGGCTGGTGACATTTGAAGACTGCTTTATGAACAAGACCCCATCTGAAACTCACAGAACAGTTTCACTGCAGTGGTGGAGGTGCATGTACCCTCTCATGCTGTCACCTACACACAGTCTGCAGGATGCCTGCATGGGACACAAGGCTCATCTGCCAAGTTTACAGTCAGTCCATTACATCATTGAAGATTGCTGGTTATTTTTGTCATTATTTTTAAGTACCAGATAAATCCCTGAGAGAAATGGTTGCTCAGGGACTAACAAACTGTTCAGCCAGCCCAGAGCCAGGAGCTCACAGTGGGCAGAGGAGCCGTGAGGATAACCCAGTTCGGCAGAACCCAGCTTGTCTCCTTCAGCCCACCCTGCCTGGCAGTATGTGTCACAGCTTAGTTTTTCATGTCTTCAGCTGCTTTTATCTATGATGTAGGACTAGGATCTGTGATTTAAATGTCTGAGACCATCACTTCAAATTGCACATCTCCCTGCTGAGAGCCTGAGACAGATGCCAAGGATGCTGTTTGACAGTCAGCAACATCATGGCTAACTCAGAGAATGAAAGAAACCCATCCTCTGCTGAAATCAATGACATTCCTTTGCAAAGTGCCTTACTGTTAGGTTTGTGAAGCATGAGATCCTGGGAAGTCATTTGGTATAATATATATTTTGTTGGTATGTTTCATTACACAGCCACTTGACATCTCTTCCTCAATGGCAGTGGCTCAATGACTGTGCCTGAGGTGTGAGTCAATGCCAGGCAGCAAAGGAGAAGAGCATTTACAGCCTTCTCTGTAATGTCTGAAAGACGTGTAAAGGCTGAGAAGGGAAGAGAAAATAAATCCATTTGGTTTAGCAGTGTGATCTCACCACTCCTCTCCCACCACCTAAGGTGCTTTTAGCATGGCTCAGACATCAGGGATCTGCTGATAATGAGGGCTGAACCTTCCTGAGTGCCACAGGACACTAGGTAAGAGGTAAAGTGCTCTGACAAATCAGGTACACTGCAGGCATCTTTGCAAACCTTGTTCTCAGTATCTCTTCAGACTTCCATTCACTCATTCACTCATCTGGCAGCAATGGGCACTAGAAAAATCCAAGAGAGCTTAAAGTGAGCACAATAGCTCATGCCTGGGGCTGTGCATGAAATTGTAAGGAGCAAAGTGTCTCCAATAGCTGTTCAGCAAGTGAGCACCATCCCTTCACTGCATGAACTGTGACAGGCTTAAACAAATCATGGCAGGGTAAGCGAAGATGAGATCATGGTGAATTAGGGTTGCATGAGCAAACTTGTGCCTGGCCTTCCCCAACACTGAGACCTGAACAACCCTCTGTGGTCAGCAGTGGGATTTGCAACAAGGTAGCACGTAACAACCCACACTGAACAGGACAGTAATCACAGTATTGTGGATAAGGCAAATACAATATTTCTGGTTTTCAGGTCTTCCTCAAAAAAAGGCAGAAAAGCTATAGGACCCTCATAGCACCATGTTCCCACAGAACGTACATAATGCCTCCCCAAAAATATTGCATTATAACAGGTCATGTTGTCCTACAACATGCAAGATAACAGTTAAGTCATGAGACAAGCTGGACACACCTGCTTTTTGGACCAAAAATTCTGCATTCACTGTGATCTCACGGCTTCCCCATCTGCTTGATTTTCCTGTTCTTGCCTCTGACAATAGTCTTCCCAAAAAGTAAAGGTTTCTGGTTACAGGTGAAGACTGAAAATGTCATGCCCTGGTCTTCATGCTCCCTGGCAACAAAATAAAGAGAACATATTAAGAGTGTAGCATGATGAGTGTAGGCCTGAGCATATGAAACACTTGCTAATGCTCAGAACAACAAAGCACTAACAAGAACCCGTGGAGACATGGTCCTGATTTCTCAGGATAGACAGACACATCAGGAAGGCCAGGCCAAGGTAACCCTAACAAGAGCCAAGACAGTGGATAGATTAGCTCCTGCAGTTCCTTCTAGCCTATTTTTTGTGATTTGTGGTCACCATTAAGACCGTGGGGTCAAAGAGGAATAACAGAAGTGGGGACATGGGTAGCTTTAACATGAAAATGTAATGATAAGGTTATCAGAACAGCTTTATTGGATTGTACCATGAGTCTATATCATCTGATGTCTGGTCTCCATAATCAGTCAGCCAACAGTAGACACCCAGGGAAGAGTAAGAGGACAGGGTAATTGTAGGGTAATAACGCCTCAAAAAGCTCTCCTAACTCTCAAAATTTGCAATTTAAAAACTTCCTGAGCCAAAACCACAGTCTTTGATGTTAATATACTCCAATAGACTCTGTCTAAGTGTTTCTTCACCCCTTTCAGAAATGCTGAGTGATAAGTTCCAGTGAAGCTATGAGACACGTTGACAAACCACCTCCTGTGGTTTTCTTTGAATCTGTATTCATCTAATGAAGTTCTACAGTCTTGTATTCAGAATTAGAGAGAAAAAAGTGGCTGAATGATTAATTATTCCTTATTCATCTGCTCCTGATGTTGTAAGCAATCTGTCCCATCCTAAAGGTCAACCGATGGCCTCTTCTAGACCCTCACCCAAGCTGAAGACTCCTTTCTAGCCACAGGCACATCACAAGGAAGCCACTCCAAATCTCCCCTCATCTCTGCAGTGTTTCTAGATTGGTGGGTACATGCATTGGTACCATTGCAGAACAACATTTCTGGTTTTTAATCTCTTCTCTACTGGCAATGACATAGCAGCCTCAGCCAGGGAACAGTGCAGGTCCACCAAAACATGCAGCCAGATTGTCTGCTTGATTTTAAACTTCTGCCACTTCATCTCTACTGTTTGTATTTCCAGCTATAGCTGGATTGAATGGTCATAGTAAGAGTGCTCTGTGTGTTTACAGCTTCTTATAGAATGGGTGTTTAAAAGTAGGATGACTGTACCACAACCCAGTTCACAGCCCTTCCCAAGCACACACAGATCATTCAGCCAGTGGGATTAAGACACACAGATGTCTGTTGCCAACAAGACCTTTTTACTCTGAGTTTCAACTTTGAACAGTCATCCAGGAATAGCGGGTTCAGCTCACCACAAAAGCGAGGCTTCAAATCAACTCAAGTTTATTCTCTTTGGGAACACCAGTCTCCCTCTACCAAAATGCACCTGAAAAAAGAAATCAATGAAATGACTGAAACAAACGTAAATACAATATTCTTCTCCTCAAATGCAATTTTTTTAACAGCAGTCAAAAAGCCTGGTTCTGCAAGACCAAATTGTCTGACCACTTCTCCCTCTCTCCAGGCTGTTAGAGCAATGCCTCTGCTAAGTGGAGTTTTACTTTGTTAACAGTATATCTTTCTTTTTTTCCAGACCACTGCTTCTCTTCTTCTTGGGGACATTTGCCATCTGTTTTATAATTTCACCATTATCTGATGGTATGACTCAATGACCTTTCTAGACTTTAATTAAAGTTTCTTTCTTTTTAAATCATCTTCATCAAATTCATGTTTCCAAGCCACCTCTCTTGTGAATATTTTATCATTCTGACTGCAAGGAGATACATGACAGAAATATATTAATTACTTTTTATTTTATCAAACTGATGAATTAATCGGTGATTGCGTATGAAAAGGGTAAAAAATGTCTCCTGAAGTCTATATAGATGTCATGTTAGTCTTTTTATGAGTCACTTTACAATTTTTACACTATTCGAGTTTTCAAGAGCAAATGTAGGTTTAAAGAGTCCAAACCCAACATGTAGCCACCTAGTTATGCTTAGTTAAGCATTTACAGCATCTGAACTTAGCTACATTGTGCACAGAGAAGTGGGATTGCTTTCCTCTGCAGCAAGTGCTTAAAATGGTAGAAAGGAGGTAAGGAAGTCATTAGCTAACCTAGATGGAGGAACCAGCATGACAGCAATGGGGACATGAGCTCCATGCAGGTTTGCTGTGAGCATTGCTCTGGAGCAGGCCTGGGCCAGGGGATCTCCTGCCTCTGGAGCACGGGGCTGCCCAGGAAGGGAAATGCTCCCCCAGCCGCGGCCTCCCTGGTGCTTGCAGTGGCTCTGTTGGCCAATGTCGTGCCACTGAGCTCCTCTGCACACTGGAAAAATACTTGGTGACAGGCTCATTTCTCTATTGTGGATTTCTTTGATGGCTGTGGTCAAGACAGACTGAGCTTTAGCATCTCTGCTCCACTCCTCATCCATAAAACAGAAGGAGAAAAGGGGAACACACTCCTCTGCATCCCAGGGAGATGAGAATAAATACATCAAGCTCTGCCATGCTGTCAGACACTGTCTCTGTAAAGAGACATGCAGAATTGCAAGCTTTGAAAGTCAGCCTCTCATTTTGCATAATCAGCAGGACAGGAGTGATTACATTTCCCCATTTTGCTAGCTTCAGAAACAGACTCTTTCCTCTAGGCTGGGGAGGAAGGGAAGAAACACTGTGGGTCTGTTTTCTCCACTGAAGGCAACAGAGCCCCAGCAATGAACTGCAAGTGCAGACTGCGCTGCATCTGTTCAGGCACAGTTGCTGTCAGGACTGCTGCGATGGTGTATCCCAGAGCACATGCCCATAAGTGCAAATCTCTACAAGGGCTGAAAGATGTTATTCAAATTAAGAACCACATTTCTTATTTAATCATCCTTCTCGTGCTTCCAGAATAGTATTACACCTAAATAACACAAAAGACTGTGCCTTTAAAATCTTTGTAATACGACGTACAAGGTTTTACCAGAATATCTCCAGGATGGAGGAGGAAAAGCAAGTAGCCTAATACTCATACTGATAGTTAAAGCATAAAAAAAAGAAATATTACTCAAGAAACCTCTGGGGAAAGCAAGAAGCAGGTGAGTCCCCCCTTTCCCAGTCCCACAGTCACATATGGTCTCATACACCCCATCCCTTCAAACAATGAAGAAAGGACTCTACAGGAGGGCATAGGCAGGTCTAGACCATTTTAACTTCAGATAGTATTTAATTTGTTCTATGCTTTCCTAGGTAAATCCCCTAGGCAAGGAAAATCCAGCTTGAGTTAACAGAGGGTGATTCCAGGTTGACCTAAGGGAAAGATAAATCAAAACTAGGAGGTTAAGTCCTGGATAGTAAACCTGAGGTCCAGGAACATCATAGCAAGTGTCCAGCTCCCTAACACACAACCCCTAGGCCACTCAAAAGGCACTCAAGTGTGTTAACAGAGTAAATGCACAGCACAGCATGAAATTTGTCGTAACAGGGTTGAGGAAAGGAAGAACCAATTTTCACTGTCCAGCCTGATCAGGAAAACTGTCTGGCATGGGCAGCAGTAAGGAGGCTACCTGAACACCAAGGAACCCCATGGAATTGTGAAGGCCACTAGTCATTTCTAACCAGCAAAAGACAACGTGCTACTGCTATACCCATAAAAGACCAATACTTATGTTCTCTTAAGCCCCACCACTGCACTTCTCTGTATGACCTATACTTAGAGAAATCTGCTTTCTGTTCAGATGCCCAGTACAGCTGTGCAAATGATATCTCAATTATGCATGAAATACATATAAAGACACTTGAGTTGGGAGTTTCAGCAGAGGAAGGCCCTAGCATTGCAAGAAGGAAAGATGGGAAAGGGCACAGAGCATAGGCTGCCTCTCCTCAAAGGAAACAAACCCATCAGGGTGAGGGAGAGCGCCAGCAGTGCAGTGAGCATTTGGGTTATGGATGGTGAGAGGATACATGTGAGATTTCTGTGTCATCTGGAAGCTGGAACAACAGCCCTCAGAGAAACTGTACATCTTGAAAAATGTAGGAATGAAACTTACTTTTAAATAGAGGAAGCAAAGAGACATCTTCTCCATTAAAGCAGGACAGGGAGCAAGGATGCCTGTTCCTTGTTTTACTGCAGACTATCTGTACTAACTGCTGAAGTGTTTATTGCCTCAGTTTCTTTGTGATGCAGAGGATGCTGCTCCATCCCTGAGAAATACTCTAGGAGTACACAGACCCTCTTTAGGGACACAAAACTTTCTTAACAATTCTGGCACTTAAACTGGACAGCACTTTGCCTGTCCATCCACCCCTCCATCTTCAGAAAGCATTGCATGGTCTGCTCAGGGAGCTTGCCCCCCTCTCCCCCAGCCCTTGCAGGCTGCAACTCTCCATAAACCCCGCAGCACAATCATGCTTCTATTTCCCATAGCCCTGCCTGTTCTCCAGAGCAAAGCAATGAACAGGGCCCCAGGACCCTTTAGGACTGTTAGCTGCTCTGAAAAAAAAACTTTTCTCCTCCCACACTGAAATCTGCTTCACATACCAGCAGCTCGGGAAATAACTTAGCTCCATTGACTGCCGTTCAACTCCCCGACCAATGATCCCACTGATGATTTCCTCCCACCAAGCAATTCTCTGCTGACTTTATGACATAGTCCAAACAAGCATGTTGGGCTTGGGTTTTTTTTTTTCACTTCTCTGGAGGAGTAATTGCATTTGTCACCTCTGATCATATACCCACAACCCACTGAAAGTGAGCCATTATTCTCATTTACAAACAGGTAGGTAATCTCTTCTCACATGCCCTCAAAAATCATTGTGTTATTGGAGCAGACTGTGCAGATTAGCTGATACTGGGAGATTGTCTTCAGCAAAGCAGTAAAAGCCCTAAGTGCACTAGATTGGTTTTTGATTGACTTTTCGAGGAATAGTATATCAGAAGAATCCCAATAAGCTTTCCCCGTGGTATTTTAAGTGGATATAATGGTCAGAAGTGACAGACAGTAATGAGCCTTGTAGACAGGGGCAACTGTATGTTATTTAATTTCCACTAAAGAAGATATCTCAGCAAGGAAGCCTGGCTTTAAAACAGTACACAAATACTCAACAGTCGGATTTTGTTTCCCTCAATGCAGAAGCATGAGGTGGTCAAGTTCTTTCTGCAGCTTAAATTTTATGGGCAAACATCTTAAATGCCACCAGTAAAGGAATGCAAATGAAAAATTGCTTCCTCTTTGGAAAGACCAAGCGAGAGCATCTCTCATACAACCCGCCTCCTAGCATCTGATGGCTTTCACACAAATGGTTTTAAGCTGAAAATGTGAAATTGCTGATTAGTACCTGGGGAATATCAGCTTGGATGTGGGAGAATGAATCCCCTTTGCATCAAATGTCAGACAGCAAGACATGGACACCCTGCAGCCAGAGGCACTGTGGCTTTTTTTTCTTTGAAGTTGTGAGACTTGAAGGAGAGTTTCTTAGAGAATGTGGATTAATTGCCCTGCCAGGCGTTCTGCACCAGGTCTCAGGAGGGTCTCTTTGGCTTTGCACTCTCCCCTGGTTCAGAAAGACAAGAAGAAAAATTAAAAATAACCCTTTAATTATAACTCCTGACAACCCATAAAACGTTTGCTAAAATAAACAGTTTGGATGCTTTCATCCACTCTACCAAAGATATGAACAGGCTCTCTGCTGACTTGCAATGCTGCTATTTTCTCATGGTTTCTTCCGGACAAACAACCAGAGACTGGATTTTGGCTCTCCCCTGCTGGGTCAAATCAGGCTGTGGGCAGCGCAGGCAGCTGCCAGGCCAGGAGGGAAGAGTCACCACTCCATCCATACCTTGCTGAGACCTCTGCTGGGAGAGAAACCAGTACCAGACCTCACTGCCTCTGCTGCCCAACCACCCAGCCCATCACAGGCAGCTGCTGCTCCCACCAGTGCTGGAGTGATCAGCGGCAATGTTTTCACTGAGATCTGGCCCAGCAAACTCAACACTCCCAGGCTTCCTCACAACACATCCCATCATCTGGCAGAAGCCATTCACCAGCCAGCTCTTTTCCTCTTGACTGGGGGGAGGGGGGGGCTGAAGTGGTGAGTAAAAACATTATAGAGCTTCTGTGCCTGTTTTCATAGAGTTGGAAGTAGCTGTAATGGATTTACTGCCCTCCTTGCAGGGATATAATGTTCTTCAGTGGCTCCAAAAACTGAAGCTCTTTTTGGCATTTTTTCCTGTTTTTCCTATTTTCATCTTGGTTGTTTCAGTAGTCTCCCCACTTATCTCTGCTTTTGCCTATCCGCTTACTTGCCCATCCTCTCTCACAGCTTCTTAATTAGATGCAGCCAAAGGCATTAAGACCCTGAAAGATTTAAGTAAAACAAGCGTAAGACCTAAAGATGTGCCTTTTGCCAAGAAAAAGGTGGCTACAACTCAGTCCCATACCTGTTATTAAAGGCAGTGGTTGGTGGCAAGCAACACATGTATGCTGGCCTGGCAAGCAGCAGGCATCATGCCCAGTAAATCACAGTGTTTGCTGCTATTTGCTGCCCAGATGGGAAGCTATCAAGGATGGGAGGCACAGCGGATAAGAGGCTAAGGCAAAATCTTTAGGAAAGTGGAAGGCAGTAATTCTGTTTGTTTAATGAGGGATTCAGGCACTGGGGCTTGGGCTGCATTCAAGGAAAAAAAATAATTAGTTGCTGCTCAATCCATCTAATGCCAAAGCAAAAAGACCAATATTGTGAGATGCTGCCTGTGTGCTGCAAGATATGTATTCAAATGGTCCCAGCTAAGATTTATGGAGCCCTGTGCAAACAACAGCATGCAAGTACCCTGATAGCCCGTGCCTGGAGCTGCACACATATGCACATGCTCTCCCCCGGCAATCCTCAGCCCAGCAGCGGGTGCAGATGGAAGCTTTTATGTGTCCTTCGGGGAAGGGAAAATGTCGTGTCAAGGAACTCCAGTGGACCTTAGAGCAAGACTCAACACCACTCTGCAAAATTTCTTTTCAATGCATTGTGTTTTCAACACAGAGGCAAAAAAACAGGCTGTTGTCAGGATTGGGCACCGTGGCAGTGCACGGCTGCTTCTGCAAGGGCCAAAAATTGTGCTCAGCTACAGCCTCTCTGAGGGTCTGATGGACAGTGCAATATCCTTGCATTTCAGCTGAAGTCTTTCCTCCTACAGGCAGGAAAGGCCACAAGGCACTCCCTCATGCTGTTTTCCTCAAAGCCCTGCTTTCAGCTCACATCCAAGTATGATATTTGAGGGCACTGGCAGTGAATTAAAGGGTAAAAGGCTACCTAAAATGCACATTTCTAATCCCACAAAACCACCACAATCTGTTCTGTTTCTTTCTTCAAGTGCTTTGCCTTATTTCTTGGAGTTTTTTTTCAGCTTTGGCAGTTTTCTATGCTCTCCGGAGATCGTCTGACACATGTTGCCCGCAAGCCTGGGGGCTGCACTGGACACCATGACCCCCCACCCATTACACCTCCATTCTGTAACCCACAGGGCAACCCAAGTGATATTTTCCTGAACTTGGTCCCAGAAGGAGAAAAGAGGCTTTTTCTCCTCTGTTGTTGCAAAGGGTTGTAACAGCTGGGAAGCCCAATGGTTTCCATGATTTAAATGTGTTTCATCGGCATTAGGCATGAGCTGGGCAACCAGCTCAGGACCTTGCTTTGACGATATGTAAAAGACACAAGACACTTACACAAAGCTCCTGGTCATCCTGCCTCCTAATTATAATCCCAATATACTAATAAATGACACAGCATACAGAAACAAAAATTCACACAGGAGCAGTAATTCAACACACTGAGTTAGCAATGAAAGTCTCACTTCTGAGCCCGTCTCCTGGTGCCTTCCCTACACCTCCCAGAGTGATGAGGGCTCTCCCCTTCCCAGAGGTTTGCAGTAAATCTCATGGTTTGTAACTCCATTTTTACCCAGATCTCCATTCCCCAGTGCTGGCTCAATGGCCTTGTCCTTACAGGAGGTTTCAGGAAAATTAGCCACCACAAAAAACCCAGCTCAACAGGTTTTTACTTGCTTTTCACTTCAGAAGAGAAACAGCTAAGGAGAGATGTGATAAAGGTCTATAAACCCAGGAGTGATAAGGAGAGCAAGGCATAATGTCTCACTGCCTTCCACAGTACAAGAATGAGGTGGGGTCCAACCAGTGAAGAGCAGATAAAAAACAAATTTAAAAGAGCCCTCTCCAAAAAAAACCTCTGGAAGATCCTTGCAGCATTGCCCCAGGGATATTGAGGGTTTATCCAGCTTTGAGGAAAGAATGAGCCTGCCCACAGAAAACAACTCTTCTGGGGGATGGTTAGGCATGCAGACACCACATCAGGCTTGTTATGTCCCTGAAAACTAGTAATGGCTGAGAGGTTGTTGAGAGGGAGCCATTATCCTGTATATATTCCATGGTCAGACAGTATCCTGCTATATGTATGGCATGGTTTAGTGGCTTAGTGTTTGATAGGAATGGTTGGACTCGATGATCCGGTGGGTCTCTTCCAGCCTGGTTATTCTATGATTTTATGATTCTATGATTTCATAGAATCATAGAATCATAGAAACACTAGGTTGGAAAAGGCCCACTGGATCATCGAGTCCAACCATTCCTATCACCTCCAGGGATGGTGACTCAACCACCACCCTGGGCAGCTTGTTCCTGTGCCCAACGACACTTTCTGTGAAAATTTTTTTCCTGATGTCCAGCCTAAACCTCCTCTGGCAGAGATTGAGGCCATTCCCTCTTGTCCTGTCCCCTGTCACTTGGGAGAAGAGGCCAGCACCCTCCTCTCCACAACCTCCTTTCAGGTAGTTGTAGAGAGCAATGAGGTCTCCCCTCAGCCTCCTCTTCTCCAGGCTAAACAACACCAGCTCTCTCAGCCGTTCTTCATAAGGCCCGTTCTCCAGTCCCTTCACCAGCTTCATTGCTCTTCTCTGGACTCACTTCAGAGCCTCAAGATCCTTCTTGTGGTGAGGGGCCCAGAACTGAACACAGGATTCAAGGAGCGGTCTCACCAGCGCCGAGTACAGCGGGAGAATAACCTCTCCGGACAGTGTGTGTGGCTGGCTCATGTTCAGTCTCCTGTCAACCAACACCCCCAGGTCCCTCTCCTCCAGGCAGCTTTCTAGACAGACCTCTCTTAGTCTGTAGCTGCTCAGGGTTGTTGTGCCCCAAGTGCAGGACCCGGCATTCGGCCTTGCTAAACCTCATGTCCCTGCTCTTACACTCTTACACAAACCTCATTTGCTCTGCTCTCACACTTTTCCTGCTGTACCTGCATGGCCAGCCTGCAGGCTCCTTGGGTTTTGCTGTGCTCAGCCGATCCAAGTGATCCCATGGATTTAGATAGAGAAGCAACTCCACTGCCCAGCTTATCTGGGGACACCTACAACATAGCCAGAGGCTCAGGGCACAGCCTGGTTTCATTAAAACCACGTGCATGCAGGCAATCCCGCTGCTTCCAGGCTGTGCTGACACTGCGCCCTGGCTTAGCCCAACCTGTCTGTGATGCAGACGTGTCCCACGACACCGTCCCGGAGCAGTTTCATTTTCAGCTGCAGATTCAAAGGAAAACCAGCTTTGAGTGCTTAGCTAGTGACTTTCATTTTCCACTGCTTTCTAATCAACTACTAATTAATTCTCAATGCCTCTGTGAGGTAAATAGATCTGTTTCATGCATTAATACATATATATATATATAATGTTTGATCTTTCTTTAACAAGTCCCCATAGCCCTGGAAATTCACACTGAAAACAGAGCATGGAGAGGGAGAAACAGCACCAGCTTTGAAATCCAAAAGATCTTCATTTGTATGTCAGATTGAAAGTAAAAAGAAAATAGCTATTTGGCAGGTCTGTTCCCACAGAGGGACTGGTTTGCCTCAATTTGTATTTAATAAGTGTACCACCAAAAAGTATTTAATGCATAATGTATAATATAACTAGCACTGCACTAAATAATAACCTGTGACTTTAAACATTAATGACTGTTTGTGACTATTTCTTTTGAATTTCAAACTACACTACACAGAAAATATTTGTCAGCAATAAAAATAAGCTTGTGGTAAATAAATAAAATATTGGTGTAATAAACCCAAGTCATGATGTGTCTATTTAAATACATTATACTTCTGTTTAATGGAAAACAGTCAACACTGGCTTTGTATAGTATTCTGCTAATGTGTACACTACAATATAATAATATTCAACATCTTTTTACTTCAGCTGGAGAAGAATTTCCAATTCAGTACAACACTTGTAGCTCAAGGATATGTTTATAGCTTCTCACTTTTTTAACTCCTAGGGTTTTCTGCAAAGATGAAAGAAATCCTTTCACCCACATATAGACAGGAGATTTCACACCAAAGGACATTTAGATGAGATAAATTTGATTATTGCCATTTTATGTAATTACAGTTTTTACATTTCTGTAAATTTTGCACAAGGTTCATTCTCTTTATCCAAGGAGGCAACAGCTTCCACAGGTTCCTTTTGGACTGCAGTGAACTGAGCTCTGGAAAACACATAATTATTTTCAAGAGCATGCTTTGGTCAAATTTAAGCAGAGCTTTAATGTGCATTTAAATTTGGGAACACATTTAAATGCTGTCCCAGCTAGGGTTGAGTTGAATCAACTTTATAACAGTTTTCTAAGCCAGGGTTAAGTCATTTATTTTTAATTTTATATTTTAAATAGGGTCTGATATCACAATCAGTTATTAGTATAACCTGTACCCTGATACAACTGCCATGCAACACAGACACTTTTCACTAGGATGGTTATGCAGATCAGAGCATAAAATTTTGTCCTTCCCAATATTTTTTAGTCTTTCTGTTGCTCAGAAAACTCCTGGTCTCTGGGTAGCTGCCCTGAGTTGTCACTGGAGACCATCCTGAAGCAACCGCTGCTCTTCAAGCCAAAGTCACGCTTGACAACACAAATGTCAGTTAGCCCAGAGGTTTCACATGGGGCATGGTGCCAGAGGCAAGGCCTGAGGGCATCAGATTGGGTGCTCCATGCAGGAAAACCAGCCAGAAATATTAAGTTGAAACAAGAATTGACTAAAAAAATTAAGTTTTCAGGATGGTCAGATTTTATTAGCTTGGACTGAACTTCTTGGGTATGCTCCAAATAAAAAGGAAAAAAAATAGAGGGGGTGGAATTCTTGGAAATTCAGGCATGAAATACATGGCTTTGTTTCAAACTTCATAATGAAAGAATAACAAAGTTAAGTATCTGAGCAGTTAGACTTTATGTTCTCAGTAAAACAAAACATTTTGCTTAATATTTCACCTTGCAATAACACTTTTTAAAAAAAATCTAATTTAAATTAATTTAACTTGAGCTGCCCTCTCAGTTTGATCATTGAAAAAAAAAAATTTTTCACAGTTTCCTTGTGTTCAAATGGACGTTCTGTGATGTTGTGACTGAAAAAGAGATCTTTCAGTCCTCTGATATGTGGTGAAAGGGAGCACCAGTTCCTCCTGACCTGCCCAGCTCCTCTCTGGCTGTGGAAGCTGGGCAGAGGCAAGTGCCTTAAAAGTCTTTAAAAGTCTTAGAAATCTGGTTTCCAAGGAAAAATTACAAAGTGTGGAAAGCACACAGCTGACGCAAAGGCATTTTCTTGAGTTTGTTGAGAGCCTGGAACAAAGGTCTCTGGGGTACCTCGATCAGCCGACCAAGAGATGGCTCACAGGGCTGTTTTATAGGTCTTCAAGGCAACATAGGAAAAAATAACTAATCTTATAATCTGTCAGTCTGCATAAATAGCAATAGGTCAAGAGCATACCCCTATTGGTACACAGAGGCCTTTACAAGCCACTCAAACTATAAACACTGCAAAAATTCTGAGTTAACTTCTATGTTTGTAAATGCAGTTTTAATCCAGGACACAGGCATTCCTGCAACACACAGTTGTCAGGGTGGGGTCATAGTCAGAAAAAGATGGTTTCTGAGGCATTCAGACCTGCGCCCCTGCTTTATTACTTGAGAACCACTGATAGCTGTGAAGTATGAGCCATATGCTGCTCTCTGTTATACTGAATTAAATCTGTAACCCACAGGGTGCTAAATCTGGATTTACACTTGCTTTGAAAATGCAGAGTCTGGTCTTCAGCCCTGTAAAGCATCAGAAGGCACAAACACTTGAGACAGTCATTACAGCATCTCTGGACCTCTCTGAATGCAGGATCTTCCATGACCCAACCCTCACTCACAAGGACCCACAGATCTTCCAGATAGTATATCAGAAGATAATGACAACACAAGAGCAGAAGCTATTCCCAAAACATGAACTATGCAGCATCTTAGTATGCTGCTCTATTGATTTTAATGAGGTTGCTTCAAAGAGGCACAGCGGACACTGTGCTTTTACAAAAAGCCGTGCAATCTCCATCACCTGAACTTCAATTATCCAATTTCCCCAGTACCTGGAAAAGCAATGCATGTTAATTACATCAAAAGTTATTTTAGTAACCCAATCATTCAAATTTTGCCAAGCTTCTCATAAATTTAGAGGAGTCAAGGTTACACTATAGAGATGGGTGTGTTCACATGTCAGCTTTATGTATCTAAAAAATTAAAGACTTGACAGCAATCTAGAAAATGAGTTGCTGGGTTATTTTAAACACCAAGCAGATCAAAGGCTTGACGCAATTTGGGGACATGTTCTAATTGTTAACTATTTTAGAAGGGATCTCCCAGCCAGGCATTCAGTTTGAGCAATCATTTGCAAATATGTAGGATCACTCCAANCATATATATATATATAATGTTTGATCTTTCTTTAACAAGTCCCCATAGCCCTGGAAATTCACACTGAAAACAGAGCATGGAGAGGGAGAAACAGCACCAGCTTTGAAATCCAAAAGATCTTCATTTGTATGTCAGATTGAAAGTAAAAAGAAAATAGCTATTTGGCAGGTCTGTTCCCACAGAGGGACTGGTTTGCCTCAATTTGTATTTAATAAGTGTACCACCAAAAAGTATTTAATGCATAATGTATAATATAACTAGCACTGCACTAAATAATAACCTGTGACTTTAAACATTAATGACTGTTTGTGACTATTTCTTTTGAATTTCAAACTACACTACACAGAAAATATTTGTCAGCAATAAAAATAAGCTTGTGGTAAATAAATAAAATATTGGTGTAATAAACCCAAGTCATGATGTGTCTATTTAAATACATTATACTTCTGTTTAATGGAAAACAGTCAACACTGGCTTTGTATAGTATTCTGCTAATGTGTACACTACAATATAATAATATTCAACATCTTTTTACTTCAGCTGGAGAAGAATTTCCAATTCAGTACAACACTCGTAGCTCAAGGATATGTTTATAGCTTCTCACTTTTTTAACTCCTAGGGTTTTATGCAAAGATGAAAGAAATCCTTTCACCCACATATAGACAGGAGATTTCACACCAAAGGACATTTAGATGAGATAAATTTGATTATTGCCATTTTATGTAATTACAGTTTTTACATTTCTGTAAATTTTGCACAAGGTTCATTCTCTTTATCCAAGGAGGCAACAGCTTCCACAGGTTCCTTTTGGACTGCAGTGAACTGAGCTCTGGAAAACACATAATTATTTTCAAGAGCATGCTTTGGTCAAATTTAAGCAGAGCTTTAATGTGCATTTAAATTTGGGAACACATTTAAATGCTGTCCCAGCTAGGGTTGAGTTGAATCAACTTTATAACAGTTTTCTAAGCCAGGGTTAAGTCATTTATTTTTAATTTTATATTTTAAATAGGGTCTGATATCACAATCAGTTATTAGTATAACCTGTACCCTGATACAACTGCCATGCAACACAGAGACTTTTCACTAGGATGGTTATGCAGATCAGAGCATAAAATTTTGTCCTTCCCAATATTTTTTAGTCTTTCTGTTGCTCAGAAAACTCCTGGTCTCTGGGTAGCTGCCCTGAGTTGTCACTGGAGACCATCCTGAAGCAACCACTGCTCTTCAAGCCAAAGTCATGCTTGACAACACAAATGTCAGTTAGCCCAGAGGTTTCACATGGGGCATGGTGCCAGAGGCAAGGCCTGAGGGCATCAGATTGGGTGCTTCATGCAGGAAAACCAGCCAGAAATATTAAGTTGAAACAAGAATTGACTAAAAAAATTAAGTTTTCAGGATGGTCAGATTTTATTAGCTTGGACTGAACTTCTTGGGTATGCTCCAAATAAAAAGGAAAAAAAATAGAGGGGGTGGAATTCTTGGAAATTCAGGCATGAAATACATGGCTTTGTTTCAAACTTCATAATGAAAGAATAACAAAGTTAAGTATCTGAGCAGTTAGACTTTATGTTCTCAGTAAAACAAAACATTTTGCTTAATATTTCACCTTGCAATAACACTTTTTAAAAAAAATCTAATTTAAATTAATTTAACTTGAGCTGCCCTCTCAGTTTGATCAGTGAAAAAAAAAAATTTTTCACAGTTTCCTTGTGTTCAAATGGACGTTCTGTGATGTTGTGACTGAAAAAGAGATCTTTCAGTCCTCTGATATGTGGTGAAAGGGAGCACCAGTTCCTCCTGACCTTCCCAGCTCCTCTCTGGCTGTGGAAGCTGGGCAGAGGCAAGTGCCTTAAAAGTCTTTAAAAGTCTTAGAAATCTGGTTTCCAAGGAAAAATTACAAAGTGTGGAAAGCACACAGCTGACGTAAAGGCATTTTCTTGAGTTTGTTGAGAGCCTGGAACAAAGGTCTCTGGGGTACCTCGATCAGCCGACCAAGAGATGGCTCACAGGGCTGTTTTATAGGTCTTCAAGGCAACATAGGAAAAAATAACTAATCTTATAATCTGTCAGTCTGCATAAATAGCAATAGGTCAAGAGCATACCCCTATTGGTACACAGAGGCCTTTACAAGCCACTCAAACTATAAACACTGCGAAAGTGCTGAGTTAACTTCTATGTTTGTAAATGCAATTTTAATCCAGGACACAGGCATTCCTGCAACACACAGTTGTCAGGGTGGGGTCATAGTCAGAAAAAGATGGTTTCTGAGGCATTCAGACCTGCGCCCCTGCTTTATTACTTGAGAACCACTGATAGCTGTGAAGTATGAGCCATATGCTGCTCTCTGTTATACTGAATTAAATCTGTAACCCACAGGGTGCTAAATCTGGATTTACACTTGCTTTGAAAATGCAGAGTCTGGTCTTCAGCCCTGTAAAGCATCAGAAGGCACAAACACTTGAGACAGTCATTACAGCATCTCTGGACCTCTCTGAATGCAGGATCTTCCATGACCCAACCCTCACTCACAAGGACCCACAGATCTTCCAGATAGTATATCAGAAGATAATGACAACACAAGAGCAGAAGCTATTCCCAAAACATGAACTATGCAGC
>WAAB01006331.1:183752-284473 GCA_013389865.1 Piaya cayana | reverse complement strand
ACTATAGAGATGGGTGTGTTCACATGTCAGCTTTATGTATCTAAAAAATTAAAGACTTGACAGCAATCTAGAAAATGAGTTGCTGGGTTATTTTAAACACCAAGCAGATCAAAGGCTTGACGCAATTTGGGGACATGTTCTAATTGTTAACTATTTTAGAAGGGATCTCCCAGCCAGGCATTCAGTTTGAGCAATCATTTGCAAATATGTAGGATCACTCCAATCCATGTATCTTCCAGCCTCAGAACCAGCACAGAAGTATGCATGTGATTTACTGCGGCAGGGAAAAAAGCCCTCCTCATTTGGAGTTGAGCTAATCTCAGAGCAAGACAGCTGAGGCAGGAAAAGCCATTTAAGTAATGTAGTGTTTAAAAGGCCTAGACTGACCTTCATTTCTGTCTATCTGCTTCCTTGCAGCGCTGCCTCTGAAGTGCTGTACAACATAAATAGCATCTGCCCTGGGATTTTTAGCCTGAGCTTAGCAGAAATGGCTTTGGTGGCTGTGATGCACCCTTTCACAGTAATTAGTCACTGAAGTTTTTCAGTTCTTCTGCCATTTGGGGCATATGTTACGCTTCTATTTATCTAGATATGACTGGGGAGGCAGCCGATTAGGAGTGACTGAGGCCACTCTTGCTCAGCAAACCTGTGCACCAGATAAAAATAGAATGCAACAAGCACATAAGTTGGGAGGACAAGAACTGGTGCAGCAGGGGAAGCAGCTTTAGGACACAAAGTTCTCCTGCAGCCTTGAAGTCTGCTGGAATTAAACCTGTCACCAGAAACAAGTGAACACACTGGCAGGATCTGCAAGGACTTTCTTGCTCCCTCTGTAGCATGGGAGCACGGGTAGCTTCCCAGGGCAGTTGTGCAGGAAATTGTTATTCCAGGGACTTCAGTATGGCTGATCTTCTGCCTCCTCTGTACCTTTCCTACTGTATTCAGTCTTCTTTAAAAAAAATAATAAAAAAGCATTAGGTGCTGCAGAATCCCAAGAATGATCTATAACCTATGGACATTTCATGACTCATTCTCAACTAACACTACTTGCTCGTCACCACAGGAGCTTATCTCCAGAGCTGGGGTGGTTTCTGGCATCCTATGTGCCTTGGCGTGATTTGGTGGTGCCCAAGAGCCAAACTCAGCCCAGCGAAGTCTGAAATGCACACAGCTGCTTGCCTGGGGACATGCACCCCCATACAGTCCAGCACAGCGACCTCTCCCCTATCCTACCCCACATCCTGCAGAGGCACTGGGGACTCTTGAGGTCTGCAGATTTCACCTCAGGCAGAAAACCTGGTATAGAGACAGCAATGTACATGCACGATGAGCACAGACACAGTCAGATGCAGCCATATGCCTCTTTTTATCCCCAGAAGAAAGGAGGAAGCATGGAGGAGCTGCACCTCAGAAGGTCCTTGAACCACCACACAAGTGGACCAGCCTTTTAGGTGGAAGTAATACCAGTGTGGTTTCACAGCACTTCCCATAAAGCCACAGAGCAGAAAAGCTTCTGAATACCCTGCTGGGCACCAAGGAGGGAAAGCAGTGACAAGAGCTTCAGATCATCCTCTGTGAATTTGCACACGTATCATAGAGCTCTTGCACGTTTAAGGAGAAGACTAGAAGCAGGACTGCAGAAAACTTTTATGTACAGCTCATCCTGCAGCTGCTACCATTTTAATAATGCTTCTCTTCAGTTCATTACCTCCCACCTGGTTGCTTTTGCAATATCATCCATTCTGTGGCCTCTGAATTATGTCATCACTGACTGGAGCTGGCAACAACAGGGGTAACACTCTTTGCTTGCTCTGCACAAAACGCTGCTGCAGCACAGCAGGCAGGAGAGGGACCAGGGTGATGCTGGAGTGAAGGAGTGACACAGGGAGGGGTTTGCAGCTGGATGGAGTACAGCAGCACAGATGACAGGGGCTTAGAGCAGACACAAGAGCAGGGATGATCTTGCAGAAGCACGAAGGGAGGCTAACAATATGTCAAACCCTACCTGAAAGCAGAGTGTGAGGCAAACCAAATACCAGGCATATGAATAGCCTTACTGGCTTCAACAATATTATTCACTTATTTTAAAAAAAGCCCACACTTACATACTTTGCAGTTATGGACCTCAGAGCTGCTGACAGGCATGTGTAGTGCCTTCTTGCATAGGACAGTGAAACCTGAAGAGCAGTTCTTATTCAAGCACACATTTGGAGACCAATATTTTGGGACACTTTCAAGGTCTGTCTGGCCTTTTGGGAACCTTACAATGTTACTCAAAGCACTGTCAAGGGCAGACTATATATTAAAGACCTTTTAAAAGCCCAGCAATTCTTAACACATCCAGCAAGCTGCCAGCACCTGATGGAAGAGAATCAACAGTCCTGACTAGACAGTGAAATCATTCAGAAACATTTAGCCTTAAGCACTCACTTGTAACAATAATCTGGGCACAAAACCACCTGAGCATTTCTTCTCACCTCACCTCAGAGGTTATACAGGGGCGGGGGGAAAAAACCAATTATAATACATCATCGTAGTGCAAATCTAACTTGTTGACCTCCTATTCCAGAGCTCTGGAGAGCAAGTTATCCTTTCTCCATAGGTTTACCTGACATACAAGGTCAGATCCTCCCACATCTTGCCTCCTGGAAGTCTGGGGTCTCTATAAGCTTTCTGCAAGTTTTTGCTTGATGTTCCTCATATAGTTCCTGCCAGGACATAGCACAGTGTTCCTAGATGCACCACATGTCTGTAGGCACCCCATGCATTACCATACACCAAAATTGCTGCCTGATCCTCTGGGTTACCAACTTGGTTGTTTGGACAGATAAACAATGGCCAATGGGAACAGCAGCATCCTCAGGTTACAGGTTGAAGTGTACCTTCTGGACAAGGTGTGTTTCAGGTCTCCTGTGCTCACTCTGCTAAGGAGCCAGCTCTGTTACAGCTGAAGGGGTGAAGATTCAGAAGCCCTCAGATCTTTGACACCTTCAGATTTGGTGTCAAACCCAGTTTCAGAAGTTCCTCCTCCCTAGCTGACCCTGCAGCCCCCATTGCAAATGTGACCATTGAAACCATCTTGGATTTTGTTTGACTTTAGCCTGCATTTAAAAGGACCTGTATCAAAGAAGGGTACTTTTAAGCTAAATTATTTCAGGGGTTCCTTATTCAGGGACTCAAAAAACCCTCAGCAGAGAAAGGCATGGTGACGTGTCCCTGACACATCTGGTTTTGTCACATCTAGATGTGATCCAGCAGTGCCGCTGAGCATTCAGGGACCCTGGTTAGAACATCTTATTGTGGCTCTCCAGTGGGAATGGAGGCCTGGCTGCTTCCTTCAGCCAGGATGGAAGTTCACAACCCTTTTCAAAAAGACCCGGAGGAACCTGTGCTTCATCCAAAATCAACTGTTGTGAAGGGGAGCCGAGTATTGACTTCCAAGGCTGAAACTTCCAGTCCTTAAGTCCTTAAATAAACAGTACCTGAAATTAGAACACAGCACATAGAAAGTACTCACCATTTCCAGCATATTTCCGAGGAGTGGTGTTCACTTTCCAATAATGAGGAGGAAGCCCAAGAAGACAGCAGGAAGAAGTTGCTAAAGTTTTTACACGTGATTTTTATCTGGTGTCAAGCATAAGCCAGTTTGCCCATCTGGGATATTAATAATGCAAATAGACTGAAAGGTTGCTTTGCACAGAATAAGCCACAGGAACTTACAGAGTTCATTAGACTCACATATTTCCTCTCATCCCACTTAAATAAAGAAAGGGGATGCCGTGCCATTTCCTTTCACAAAAAACTGTTGGGCTTTGGCAAGGTTTCTACATTACTTAATTAGCCCACTCAAATTTCACTGAATTGGAAATATTCTAGTGACAATAATGTCCCTCTCCTGCTGAGTATCACAAGGTGAAAAATAAAAAGCTCTGTCATGCAAATGCAGCCTCAGCAAAATGCCTAAGGTGGTAGGAAAATATCATTTAGTCAAATTATTCTTCCTGCTTTTGCTTGTGACTTTGGGAAATTAAAACGAACCAGAGTTTTCCCCTTCTTTAAATCCTGCTGCTGTCTCATCTTATGAGGAAAAACGCTCCACACTTCAGCATCACCCACTGCTGGTGCAGTATCCCATGAACCCCTGCAAAACATATTGTGCTCACTATAAAAAACCCACCAAAAAACACAACACAACCCAAAACATGATAAGCAGCCAAAATCTGATTCAGAGCCTAATGCAAAATATCCTTCTACCGTTCATTGAAGTCAGTAAGCAGACATATTACTCACTGATTGATATATTATCCACCCCTGCCAACGCATCTGGGCACATCGCAAAATGGAAAACAGTACATTAATCTCTGTCAGAGGGAAATCAATGGGAATCAGGCACCTAATTCCCTTAGCTGCTTTGGGAAGTCCCGCCCTTTCTCCGCTTATCATAAATCAAATTTACAAGAAAATCTTTGTCTGCAAACAGACTGTGTCTGCCCAGCCACCATCTCTACCCTCTGAAATTCATCTCTGGGCAGCTGGTCCTGGGGTCCAAGGACCATGAGCTATCGAGGCTATTCCTAATGCCCATAGGTGATGCTGAAGGGACCATTACAGTTTTGTGTGATAGTCAATCCCTCTGTGTCAAATCATCTCCTAGCAGGTAAGTACAGTGGAAAGCAAAGCAAAGGTGATGCCCCAAAATAAAGATAGAATCAAGACCCAGACGTTAATTTTGCAGTTGGGTACCTGCTCGCTGAGTTATTCTGCTCCTCAAAGTGTTGTAGTTTCTGTGTGCAGTAGGGACATTTGTCAAAATCACATTTCTTATTTGGTTGGTTACAGTTCAACAATTTAGATACATATCTATGAGCAATCACTTTCTTGTTCCTGGCTTGTAACATTCTGGGTAGTTTTTTTCATGGGAAAAGCTGATTAATTATAGGAATCTGAGGATAACATCAGAAAAGCTGAGCACAATGGCCATCTGCTGGGTTTGCCCTCCGCATGTTATGGAGTTGGGTCCATGGTTGTTGAAAACTTTTTCCTTATCAACAAGTTTTTGAAATTCACCCACAAATCTGTGCCAGAACCTGCTGGTGAGCTCAGCAGGTGCACACCTCTCTAAACTTTTCTCAGGTGCCTCTTTCTGAGAAGAGAGTTACACAGGTTCTTCAGACAAGACTTCTTGGGGCATCTGAAGAAGAGCAGGTGCTGCCTACAGACCAAGAGAAGCCAGATGACTGTCTACTCCCCTTTTCCAGACTTCTGCAGCTGTTAGTTCTCTAGAAAGCATCTCAAACCAAACCACACAAGTACAGGACAGTCACTCTCAGTCCAAGTGGGCCTTACACCTACCTTGATGATGCCTACAGAAGCCCTGCTAGCCTCGTTCCTGCTGAGATTACTCCACCAGTGAAGATCTAAGTTGCTTCCAACCCTGCTGTCGTTGCTGCCTGGGCAAAAGAAGACATCTGTCTCCAGCATCCGCTACAAAAAAATCCTACAACTGCTGCAGTGCTAAAAGCAAAAGTATTTTCCATTATGCTCCTCAGGTGGTGGGGGTTTTGGTTTATTTTTTTTTTCTTTTTTAATCTTCAAGAGACATTCATTCATGTTAAATTGTATAGAAATAATTTTCCTTTCACAGCACAGCAAAAGTCCCTTCCTGCCACAAAGTCCCATGTCTACACAGCTATTGGCTTCATGCCTATTAATTTTCTCCTTCAGAAAGCAGCAGGAGGACAGGCAGAAACTATTCCCACAGAGAGCACAACCTGGAGCTAGGAGTACCATAAGACTCCAGCCACATCCCTTAGAACACCAAGTGCATCACTACAGAATGCTATGTTCTTATTTTAAGCTCTGAAATTGCTGCTGGACAAAAGGAGTGGTACAAACACTTCCCAGGCAAGAACAAAAGGAGAGAAACAGGGATAGGTAATAGCCATGGGGGCAGAGGAAGCAGAGCAGCTTTTTCCAATGTGGTGAGGAAACCTCTCTGTTCAGAGCTTACGCAATTGATGCAGATTCAGTTGGACCCAAAGAGTTCACAGATCCATGTCAGATTGATCAAAGCAAACAGGAGCCAAAAGGATTGTCTGGTGGAGGAAGTTTGATTATAATATTTTTTTTTATATTAACTTTTCTTTTTGATGCAGTGTTTCAAAAGTTTACATACAGCTCCTTACAGTAAATGTTAGAGCAAATGTACATTAACTCTAACTTACATTTAAGTGTGGTAGGGCAGATAAATGCTACAAAATATTCAGTTTATCTGAAGTGAAATGAGATTTAGATCAGGCAAAATCTTTAGAACTGCATTTTTTCTTCCCTTCAGTGTTTCAGTTGAGCTGACAAATCTAAACATCTATCATCTCCCTGCTTGTTCTTCTGTCCTGTCTGAGCTCACAGATAATGAATGCATCTCCGCGCAGGGATCAGAGGTAGTGTCTTCCCATAAAGCCCACCTTCCAAACAGCACAATAGCTGCCAAGGAGCAGAAAAAGCACCCACATGAAAATGAACTAGATCAAATCCACAGCCGCGCATTCATTTGACAGGTTCTATCCTCTGTAGTTAAAATAAACCTACTGTACCAGAGATGTTTTCATTGTAGTGCACAAACATCAAGTGCTGAGAGAATTTCAGTTTATTGCAAAGAGTCTGTTTCCCAGCAGCTGCTCTGAATCAAATCTCATTTCTCTCTGATCTTGCTCTTTTTGCATCTATCAGAGACTTTAGTCTCCTGCTACTCCTACAGCACCTTAAACCCCAACTCTGACAGGCTTTGGGAAGAAGGGCAGCCCTGAGAAACACCTGGCAGAGCCAGCCCTCCCCTTGCAAGCTGCTTTCTAGCAAAGAGGTTTGTTCACACTGTTGCTGAGATAATGACAGTTTGCAGGTGCGTAATAAAAGTACATCATCTCCCTGAAAGTGGGAACAACGAGGGTTTGCTCACATTACGTGCTCTGGCATGGTTCAGCCAAGCCCAAGTGACCACTAAAGACACCAAGTTTTCCAGCTTTGCCTGTTCTGCTTCTCTCCATAGCACAAGGTCTATATTCCTCCACTTTATTCTCAAAAACCTGATGTGACATCTGCATGACCCCTGTTATATTGCTGTCTAGGGCTTAGGCAATGCCTGCTTCTGTGGAAAAATTCATCAGAAATACCCAACTCTTTGAGTTTTGTGGGTCCACAGGTTGGGAACCTGGAGATAAAAACCCAGAGAGTCCCCTAGCCATGTAGCGTTTTGCTCCTCCTACAAGAAGGTGTTTATCTCGCACAGCAGGTGGAGAAGGTGTTTATTTTCCATCATATACACAGCAGCATTGCCTGGCAGCCCTGGCAGCTCCCTGCCTCACCAGGCTCTCAGGTGCACTGCGAACTACCTCCCAGAAGAGGAGCATCCTGCAGGAAGCCCAGGTCTTTCACAGGCATGGAGCCACAGTTCATTCAGATGGTGGAATGGATCCCTCTCTGTCCTCACATCCTGCCCTGCCTGTGCTATTAATAAATACACGGAGGAAATATGAAACCTGCCACTGTTTTTTCTACCCTTAGGCTCTGTGCTGGCCAGGCTTGAGGCTGGTATGTCCCACTTGTCAGGACAGAGCATCATAGCAAATTAAGGGTAAAATGCCTCCCTCGGCCACCTGAGCCTCTGCTGGCTGCTTTCCTGGGCGTGAAGGGATGAGCTCCATCAGGACATCAGTGCTGCCAGCATAATCCTACATTGGCACGCTCTACAATTCATGCTTAACTGTTTTGTGAGCATGAACTGAGCTGGCACAGCAGGAAGATGCTATCCCAGTGCATCAAGATCGGATGTAGCAGGGCTGATCCCCAAGAACCTCCAGACAAGGGCTCCTGGGAAAAGCAGATAACATCATGTTGAACAGAGGCTTTCAATGCAAGTGGGAAACTCCTGTTTCACTCATCATAGCAAACCCCCTTTGCTCCCACTCTTTGCAGAGCCTGTGGCTGTGCTGGGAGGGAGCATTGGCTGGGATGTAGCTGCCAGAAGGGTTTGAACTGAAGCTGGGGACACATTTGCAAAACTGGATAGTGGCTTAGGAAAAGGAATTAACTAAAAGTTAACACCTTCCCCAGCCTCAGAGTGGCTTTTACAGCACAGTAGCACCCCTGACTTTTATCCTTGCTCAGCCACAGCATCTCACCTTTCCTTTGTTTGCCAGCTCCACTGACATGGCATCCCAGCACATGCAACACTGGAAATGGATTGGTAGCAGAGGAAGCAATAGAGAGTTCTTACTTAAAGAAGAAATAAATGCAAAGTTAGTCAAGTTTCTTTTTAAGGAGACTTCTACCCAATCTCCCTGTCTGTGGTTCCATTCACAAAGTCACTGATGTGACCCTGCAATATGATATGTGTTAGGAAGCGGGAAAACAGCTGGCAGTGAAAAAGCCAGGAGCTATAAAGGTGCGGGGGATAAAGGGGGGAAGCCTGAGGTGAGATTTCAGCCGTTAACACATAGCATCATCTGTGCAAGCGGCACTTGGCACCTACTGTGGCATTCACAGGTCACGTCATCAACCCTTGCACCTCCATCTGGCAAGGAACAAAGGTAAAGTTCACCTATAACTTGCAGGAGCGTTGCTGCAAGGGATCTGTGTGCCAGAAACCTTCATCCCCCCAGAAGGCTGGAGCCACCTTCAGTCCCACCTTCCTGACATAATGGGTCCTATGGAGTCTGGATGCTGCTGCATGAAAGGGAAACCTGCACCACCACAGACTAAAAACCATATTTTATTCAATTAAATGCCAAGAGTGATCATGCAAATCAGCACAATCCCACCCTCTTCCCATGACATTTTTCTGTTCAGGTTAATTAACTTTTCTATTGGCCTAACATCTCTTGGTTTCTAACCAGGAGAGTTTTTGCAGCATCAGTGCTTGACCCTATCCAAGACAGTGCCAGGAGCTGGTCCCAGGCAGACCCAGAGGTGGGATAGGGAAGAGGGTGCTGCCTGTCAGGGGGTGCAGGACAGGGTTTGGGATCATTCTTAAGCACATTAATTTTATGCTGCTGCCAGAAGCAATCAGCCGCAATGTTGGCATGAACCCAGTTGGTCATTACATTTCAGACTCACCCTCTGGGATGAAGAGGGAAGCCTCCATCTCCCTCTCCTGAATAAACAGAACATAAAAGCAGAAAAGACTCCCTAGAATACCAACAAAACTTCCAGTTTTCAACCTAGATTACTTCATGGTTAATTTATTCTTATTTATTATACAACCTTGTTTTCCTTGCTTTTTCCCTTTCCCTGGTGCTTGCCCCTTTGAAGTATTTATAGATTGAACTCAGATACCCTCTTTGCCTTTGCTGGGTGAGACAAGCCACAGTCTTACAAGCATCTCCTAAGATAAATGCTCTATTTTCCTACCAGTCTGCTGGCACTTCCATCCACATTATGTGAGTGACCTGGTCATGAGATCTAGCAGCCACTTGCACTAGCCAGGGAGNCCAACCTCGTGATTCTATGATTCCCAACAATTTCTCCTTTAGGACCGTACCTCATGGTGACCTCACTCTTGCACAATGTCCCAAGACTCAGACATCCCTTCAGCAAAAGGGCACCAAGCGCTGGGTCTGATGGTGAGGACAAGGATGTGACTTCTGTTGAGCGAGGTGCCCTTGTCCCTGCAGTCTAGCATTTGACTGGGAGAACCTAAACTAGTATCAGAGCTGAGGAAAAGAATCATAGAANACAACCTCCTTTCAGGTAGTTGTAGAGAGCAATGAGGTCTCCCCTCAGCCTCCTCTTCTCCAGGCTAAACACCCCCAGCTCTCTCAGCTGTTCCTCATAAGGCCTGTTCTCCAGTCCCTTCACCAGCTGCACAAGGTCCAGTGATGTGAACAGGGGCACCCACCCCTCCTTTCTGCCAGCTGCAACACCTCTATCTATTATGTGAGAATTGGTGATAGATATCAGAGAATCTCCTTTTGCTGCTACACAGCATTTGGTCCCTCCTGGCAGAAAGCCTTGGGAATTTGTACAAAGCTCCTGAACTCACTGCCTTTCAGTGGCTGTTCTGCTCACACCACACTAGCATGGAGCTCTGCGGTTCTGCCCCTGTGCCTTTCATCTTCTCCTTTCTGTCAGTAGCACTTAGGGGAATTTCACGGTGATGAAACTACGCAGTGATCAGTTCTGTTTGCCTGGGAAACAGTGAGCAGCAGAAATGGTCTAAATACTTTCAGGCCTTTGGCAGTTCACAGAGCAATACCCCAGGCAAAGAAAAAGATATCTTGATTAGAATAATTATAATTGTCTTTTCCTTCATTCTTTCTACAGAAATTCCAGGCTAAATTATCATCTAATTTCAGAGAGCTCCATGACCAAGATTATCTATGAGTCATTTGTAATTATGTGCCAGATTGTATTAAAGCATGAAAATACAAAGGTTTCTCATCAAATACTAAGGGGGGCAGAAAGAATCAAATTACATTGGAGCAAGATAACTATTCCAGCCACTTTCTGATTCATGGCATCCAGCAAATGCAAATTAAAAAAAAAAAAAGAGAGAGAGAGAGAGAAAATTCTCATTTTAATAATTGTAGAATTGTGAAAACTGACAAATTACAGGAAATTCTAGTTTAAGGCTGACATACTATCCTATTCTAACCCTGCTGTGGAAACCAGTGAAAGGAGCTTTAAGACTCTCCCATTCTGGCTCTGCACTAATTCCCACGGGAATTTTTACCTCAGCTTTGTCCTTGGCCTGAGTTTAGCGTTAAAAAGTGGATAAAACCTCCCCATTTAGAAATGCAGAGCATATCTATCCAGTTTTAGCTGGGAAGTAGCAAACATAGTGGCTGCCACAGTCTCATACCCAGAGCAGACAAGGTCCCTGCTCTTCTGTCTCTCTCAAGTCTGCAGCCCCAGTGATGGGCGCCAGGGTCAATCCTGGCACAATGCATATTGTATTTTGAACAGGCACAGGGAAGCAAAGGCAAAAATGTTCCCCGTGTGGAAGTGTGGGGAGGAGAGGAGGAAGGAGAGGGGAAGTTGGGAACAGGGTCACTGATTATAGGGGCAACGTATGGGGCTGCATGCCAAGGGAGACCCAGATGACAGTCTTAACAAGGCTCTCATATTTTCACTTCACTTCATAAACACAGGCATACATACATTTTAAATGAAATATTAACACACTGTACAACTTGGATGGGGCTGCTTGTCTTTCCTGAGAGTCCTTTTTGCCCCCTTCAAAAACGAGAATTACTGAGCAGTCATAAGCAGCAGGGAAATCTCTCAAACCCCAACAGCCACACAAAACTAAAGCACAAGATGATGGTAGCTCCCATGTGACTCGAAGTCTGAGAAGTTTTTCCCCTACAGATTTCCTTGAGGGGTTGCCAGGGCCATCAGGATGCTGCCTTTGGTGAACTTGGATGCTGCCTATCCAGCCACAGCAGAGGTTCCTCCAATTGCAACCCCCTGCCATGACCTGAGGCAGCTCACACCCATCCCAGCAACCCATAGGCACAGACATGCAGCAGCTCAGACTCACCATCACATGTACAACTCTTCCAGAAAGCTGTTTTGGGAGTAAATGGACTCTTTTTCTTTGATTTCCTTGGCTTTGCTGATGGTCTCTCCCAAGCCTGCAGTGGGAGGTCAGCCCTGACCCACAGGGTCTCTCTGTTACTCCTGCCCCAGGGCACTAGGAAGTTTTCATACTGGGGTTTATGCCCCAATGCCTTGTTCACAAACTTGCCCAGTCCCTGAAAGAGAACAGCAACAGGGCTACACAAAGACCTTAAGTCACACTTGGTGAAGTCAATAGCAGCAGGTTTATTCAGAGACTACAGAACAGGCACCACCATCACAAGTGTTTGTAAAAGCTAGGGAGAAACTAAACAAAAAATATTCAAATCCCTAGGGTGGCATAGGAACTGTTTCCTTGCTCCTGGCCATGTGGCTACCCCCGTCTCAAGCTACTCTGGCCAGCCAACCCCCAGCTCACTTGGCTGGTGAGAAGCAGCACCCTCCACATGCACTCATGGGTTGTCTTTAAAGCCTTCCAGGGGACCTGACAAATTTTATATTTTGCCTGGAAACTCAGCCCACTTCTGCTGCTAGGAGGTAGCATTCCATTTCCCTCAATGAAATTAAGAGCTTGTCCTCCGTGGGTTGCAACTGTCTCTTAGAGCCTCATGAACCTGCCCAGATGCTTCGTGACTCCCTGCCCCAGGGAAGAGCACAAATCCCCCTTTTCTTTCCCAGCTCACTGGTGTGCCTGAAAGCAACAAAATCTTTTAGGTCAAACTTCATTTATACACGACCTTCTCCATGCAGCATTTCTCCAACACAAGCGGTTGGCACAAACATCTACACAGACACATGCACACGTCACTCCTGAGTCCAGGCATGAGGGCAACCAGCCCTGGGCTCTAATGAGTTCCTGCCCTCTCACTCCACCCTCCCAGTCCTCATCCCTAGTGAAGCACCACGCACCTTCACTGCTGGAGAGGCCCACGATGGGTGTCAGTGCTGCGAAGCACAGACAGTTCTCAGGGACAGCTTCAAGTTTTCATGACTGGTACGTGGGGTGCCAGATCCAGCATGGTTCTTTACCCCACTCTGCCTGGGCAGAGGCAGCAAGAGTTCCACCTCCAGCTACATGTGATGCTGCAAGCCACATGCTCTCTTGAGAAGAGACTCAATGCAAAACATACTTCTGTTTTAGAGGGTCAATGAAGTTCACAGTCACTGTGACCAAGGATCAAAAGAGCTCCAGAGTTGTTTAGAGCAGTTGCTTCTGGACAGATGAGAGCACCCTGGGATTGTTCCTGGAGGGCTTCCGATGAGTCCAAGCCACAACACACAGGCACAAGCACCACAGCAGTGAGCCAAGGACAGGAGATTCGTAGAACTCACTCTGCTCACACGAACTTCAAGTTTAATCAACAGAGTCCAAATATGCACCAGGACATAACAAAACTTTAGTAACAAAACTGCAGTGTGGGAAATGCCAGAGAATGAAACTAGCAGCAGCAATTCGTGTGTGGGGCAAACAGGTCAGCTGCAATTTATTCTGCAGGTGCTTTAGACATTTTAAATCATCTTCATTCCTCACAAAGTTTTTGTGATGCCTGTCACACAAACATGTTTTAAATGCCAAATTTAACTGCAATGAGCATTGCCTAGCAGCCTCAAAAATGCTCCACCTGCCTGTTGTGAAGTGGCAAATAAACAAATTATTAATCTAAGATATTTATGGTGCAACATTTTAAAATGCCTAGTCAGCCTAGCTATATATTAAAAGCTCTTTTGTTTTGTTTTGTGGCACATGATGGCTGATTAATAGCAGGAGGGAGGCACTCAAACCTCTTGCTGTTTAGAAAAATTAGGTCTTTAAATGAACGCTGAGATGGGAATGGGATTTCCTCACCTCACTCCTGGTGTCTGTAAGCAAATACACTGTCCGGACAACTCACCAGCAGCTTTTTTTATATTCAGTGGAGAAAAAACAGCAGCTCAGGGAGTCACCAGGCAAAGATGATGGCATTAAATGAAACAAAATGTTCCTAGAGAGTCTAGAGCTCTACAGAATGGTTGTCCCTGTGTATTTATGAGGATGTAGCTGGTATTGCTACATCCCAAACAACAGAATGGTGAATTGGGCAGTGGGATTAATAGGCCACAGCAAAGATGTGTTGTGAAAATAGAGCAAGAAGATAAACGCAGCGTCCTACATTTTTGTGTGACTGTAGAAAGATGAGTCTATTCCCAGAACAACCTGGCCTGGAAACCTGCCCAATCACGATGGCCATTCCTCACCCACCTGAAACGGCAGAAGACCGTCTTGCCCCTTTGTTCCCTTGCCCTGTGGCCACCACACAAGACAACATTGTAATCTGAGAGGCGTTCAGTACTCCAACCTCAGCAATTATGAGCCTGGCAGAGTCAGCAGCAGCAGGCTGACTTTAATTCTGCAAGAGTCACAACACTGCAGTTGGCAACTCATCGTCCCCATGACCAGGAGAAGAGCATGTGCCAGGGCTGAAGTGATGTTCTCATCGCGCAGTGCATCTGCTGCTGACAGCACAGATGCTTCTTATCTGCCCCTGGCAAATGGAGGAATTGTTTTTCTCATGGCAAGCAAGCTTTCTTTCAGGACAAACCTCCAAAGAAATACCTACCCGCAGACCAAGAAAATAGCAGAATGTGACAAGAGTCTTTATTACTAAAGAGTATCCTAGGAGCTAATGGAGATGAAGGGATGGTGACAAAATGACAGTGGGTGGTCCCTATTTCCAACTTAATATTTGTATCACAAAGCAGGGGAGAAGATGAAGTGCTGGTACTTACCTTGACACAGAGGCACTTCTGCTTCTGGGATCCTGAAGGACGGTTCACCGTGATCCTTCCTGAGATCATCCTGAGCAGTCAGGCAGGGACCATTAAAGAAGAAATCATCTTCATGTCAAGTCTTTGGAGCTCACAGGGATTTTCAGAGCAACTGTTCTTGTCTCCAGGGTTCGCAAACAGACAAATTCTCCCCTGCTGAGTGTTAATGTCTCAGCAACGCTTCTTGCTTTCTTTTCTGCACACCGGTGAGGACATTTCTAACAAGTATATCACTAGAGCTTCTAGATGCATTACAGCATGTTATTTCTTGCTAGTGTGTAGGTGTATCTAGAGAGAAAGGGGATGGCTTTCCTTAATGACCTGTGTAGCACACACAGCTGCAAGGCTTTTCCAAATCTGAAAAATGGCTTTTGAGATTAGATCAGCTAGATCTAGAAAAACTAGAGAGACAAAGCTCTCCAGCAGTTCAAAAGACTAATGCTGAAGTTTGGCCAGGTGCAACAGGGCCAGCAGTTCAGGTGAGGAACAAAGGGTTGGACAGACTGAGAAGGTAGCTGAGCAATCACTAATTTAGTAGGCTTTTTTAATTGCTTTTTTGAATCATGATTCATCTCTTAATATGTGCAGGGACAGTCAATTCTCTGTGTAAATGAATCACCACATGCTCCCCACTCCATGCTCCAGTGAGGCCAAGAATCTGCACAGCCAAACCAAGCCCTTGGAGGGAATAGGTCTGAATGTCAGCAACCATTGACGTTAAAAAAACCCCACAAACAAGAACTTGCACATTTAAAGGCATATAAACCCTCCTTGTTGTAGACTGGATGTTCCAAATGTGACTAAGAATCTCTGAAGAACATGGTGTTGTTTGCTTAAGAGAGAAATAAAGGCCTGGAAGAACCATTGAGATCTTGAAAGGTTTGACAGCTGTGTTCCTATGCGGTTAGGTTCCTGCATTTCAGCACAAGCATCTTTTACCTCAGGAAATTCAGCAAACTCAGCTAAGAGTTGCAAAGCTGTCCCACACTGACAAGGCCTCAGGGCTCTACCATCTTCTGCCCACATGCAGCCAACATTGGTACCCAGAAAGAGACATCCAGAAGGGCTTAGCATGCTGCTGCCCTGCCTGCAAGGGGGCTGACTATAAGCTTCTCAAAAAATCCTGACCATGGCAATGGAATGAAGCAAATATAGGAGAAAGGTAATATTTCTCTTGAACTGCATCAAGTCAATGACAGTTCCCTCTCCCTTTGCACCTCCGTAAATCGTGGCATGACTGTGGAACTCAACAATGTTAAACTGATGTAGAACTACTCTTGGGAGGGAACCAGTCAGCATAAATCATCCCTTTCCATTTCCTTGTACATAATCTGGTGCCAAACTCTGCCAAAAGTAAGGAGAAAACATTCCCGAGATTTTTCCAAAGGCAATAGACTGTCTAAGCACAGCTTTAAGTGTCTGCCATTAAAGTTTTCTTCATCTCATTAAAACAACTTGCAAAACCATCTGCTAGCTAATAAAGACTTTTTAAAGCTCTAATATTGTATTTTATATTGAAATATACTAAGGGGAAAACAGGACTTGGATTTAGAAAGACGGAATGGCAGCAATCTACCATTCTTTCACGGAAAGCCAATGATGTTCCCTCCCATGACTAATTAAAGAGACTGAAGACTTCAGCCCTTTGAACTTTTTTTGTACAAAACCCATAATTCCTAAATGCATCCACATTTTTATTCAGACAGCTCCCAGGCACCGCAGCATTGCTGGTATCACACTGTTTCCAAGTTTAAAAAGGCAGATTTCACTTTCTTGTCTGACTTCATTCTGGTTTGTTAGCTTTTTACACCTCAAGTATTTATTACAGGGATTCCAGTGGGTAATTTTGCTTCCTCTAGAGACATTTTCCCTTTTTACTGGTAGATGAGGTGACCACGAAGCAGGACTTCCACCTAACCACATGGGTATCTCTCTGGCACTGGACAGAGTCTCAACAAGCTCTGACAGCTGCACCAGTGAAGGATGCAGCCCAAGCTCATAGCAAGCTGCTATCCAGACACAAAACCCACTCCTGTCCCTAACGCTCCCCTCTGTTATTGATTGGGAAGTAGCTGTCACTCATGCTTTCCAGTTAAACAAGACTGTGTGCTATGCTCCCAGCTCAGCCCTTTCTCACACGTTCCACCCTCAAACACAAGGATTCTTCTTTCTAACTTCCTTTTGTCGGCTGTGTGCTGCTGTATCTGGGATGTTGCTGCTTGCTGCACTGATCTCACAGTATTTGTCACACCACCTAACACACAGCACCTGAGAGCAGCATTTCCCAGAATTATTTCACAACACCCTTCTTTTCCAAAAACAGTGAGTGGTATGTTATAGATAAAAGAAGACATCACAGGGGCCAAGGGCTTACATGTAAAGAGGATTTAGTAGCCCCATGCCAATTTGACAAAAGCCCTTAGTGGTCCTAGAATCCCTCCATTCCCACATTCATTTTCTTAATGTACGCAAGATAAATTATAGGGCAAATGAGAAATTGTCTAGGTAAGATACACCAAAGCAGCCAAGGTCATGAAATCCCTGGGTAATGGCAGTTCTTTCTTTCCAACCAAAGAAGCTGTTGCTGTGATTGATGCCCCAGTCCCTCTGCCTGCTGAGTCACAGAAACGTACAGTTGCTGGCAGTGAGTGAGCTACAACATGTAGCCAGAAGAGAGCAAGCTGGGCATCATGCTCATGTGAGCATTTAATAGTAAAGAATATGGGATATCGCAGGGAGCCACCTGAGATGGTTTCACCAGCAATTTCAGGTCACAGATTACCAGACCAGGTCTCCTCCAATGTATTTGCTACTTGTTCCAGTTGTGAGACATCCCGGGCTCCAATACCTGAAGTGATGTTTTCATGCTCCAAAGTTCATGACAATTTCCCACCTGTGTTGGTTTTTTACTCCTTCTTGTTTCATTTAACAACTTTGCTCTTCAGCAGTGATTATTTACTCTTGCTTTGCACTGAGGACTCAGCTTAGAAGGAAAGCTGCAATACCCAGACCAGGTCCTTGCAGTTTATGGCAACAGAGGGAGTAACTTAAAAACACACCCCTTCACCCACAAAAAACCCCCAACAAACGACCCAAACAATATCCCCCTGCCCCACAAAAAAAACCCAAAACAAACTAAACCACAAAACAAACAAAACCAACCAATCAAACACACCCCAAAAGCACTTTCTTGGGTGGCAAAGCACCCTATGCCCCAATCAACCTAAGATCTACCCAGTAATTTAATGTTACCTAAGTCTGGCTAGGAAAGCAGGCTTGAAATGATGCTAGAAGAGCCACAGCCTTCCTTCCTTTGATAGGAACAGTTGGACTTGATGATCCGGTGGGTCTCTTCCAACCTGGTTGTTCTATGATTCTATGATTCCAAACCTTAGGGAACTCCTGCAATAACTTTGTCTTTACTCTGCCTGCTTCTGATTTTCACTTAAGGTGTGAGGCCACTCGACAGCCTCAATTGCTTGACTCCTTCTGAGTATCGTATATACTGTAGGAGTCAAGGTGGATTAACAGAATGGACTGATCCATGGGCTGAACGCAGCCATTGGAGCCCCCAGGTAACTATCTGCACACTGCTTCTCCCCACTCATGTATGCAGCAGGCTGAGACAAATACAATCTCCTACCATCATTTCTCATCTGAGAATGTAATCCTACAAGCAGAGACAATACTTAGGGTGTGTGCTGGGCAGCTTTACCAGGGTTGGCAGTATTTCCTGCTCACCTTTTGCTCACCAAGTGGCCTGGGGAGATCAGAACGGCTACCCTTACATGTGTGCCAAGGACAACGGCCAAAAGGGTTTTAGATGGCATTTCATTAATGCAGTGCACGCAGCTCCTCTGTACCAACATAAAATACAATATACAGGGAAGCTCAACAGATGAAAGATCCTTCATCTTACATCAGGCAGCAACATCTACTCAGACTCTTCCTGGTAGGGCTCGACAGTCCAGAAATAAAACATGATGATTCACATTGCACTGATTTGCTGTTGGAGAACTCAGAGCTTATGGTAGGTCCTACTGATTTAATGCAGCAGGCAGCAGTTTCAAACAATTTCCCACTGGCCTTGTGTAAGAGTTTGTTTGAAAGCAGTGACTAGTTTTGACACCATTTGCTTTAGCTATACTTTACCTTGTGTCAACCCATGAATCTTAGTTGAATTGTGCAGATATGTGTGTGTGGACTCTCCTTTGGTGAGCTCTCACACTATGGACAGGAATCAAAGCAGATACAAGGATTTAATCTGTTTCTGAGCCAAGATGCTGCTCCGTAAAATAATTCCATTACAGATCCACATCAGAGTTTTCCATGTCCACCTAGAGAAAGTTTTGACTGCTACACCCATTCCCACGCACAGCTGAGAGGGAGATATTACGTGCTGTGCCCTATAGCTGTAGAACTGCTAAGTTCCCTTTTCTCATTTATTTTAAAATCAGCAGAATAGGTAACTCCACTTTGCTGGTTAATTAGGCAAGGCCGTAAGTTGTGCTTGACGAAGGAAGCAGGAAGCGGCTTTGGGCAACATAACACAATATCACAAATTGTTTTCATCCCAGAGCACTTTTCTCCCTTCCTTCACTGCTGCCAACACCTCTAGAGACTGTTATTAACAGCGCAGATCCTCAACTGATGTAAACAGCAAAGTTCTTACTGCCTGATGTGTAGTTGCAGGGACTGTACCAATTTACAGTAGCTGTGAATATCTATCATAGATATTTTCATGTTGCCTTCCCATTATTCATTTGCATTTTTAGGAATTTGAGATCCCTCGCTGCCAACAGAGATTTGCTTAGGGCACAGATCATGCTCTTCACATGGGACTTTTACTCAAAAATGTTTGCTCCAAAATCCTTATGTGCCCAAGGGTATTCAACAAAGACCAGGATTAGCATTTCTGCAAGAACAGCAGACTCGGGAGACCCTCATCAAAAAGGAGGGTGGTAATCAGAGAACACTTGCCAGCTACACTACCAGTGGAGCTGCTCAAGGCTTTGAGTGCTGCCCTCCAACGTGGGCTACTCCTCCACAGCAAGGTGGGACACAAGGCCAGCTTGGGCTGCACCGTCAGCACTTAGCATATTTGTTGCAATAGTTGTAACAAAGCAGAGTCGAGAAATGATCATGTGGCTATTTTTTTCCCCAAAAAACCCCTCACAGACTATTCTTCAAGACAGAATGCTTGACATGGGTGGGGTAAAGGAATCATCTGTACCAAGGCAGAAATGCATCCACTATGGGTGGGGAACACTCGTCCATTAACCAGCACAGGGCAGCTGACAACCCAGGGCAGTCAGAAATCACAATTGACAAAAGCAGATGCAAGTTATATAGTGGCATAGCCAAAGACTTCAAGTTTTAATACAGCTGTGAGACCAGTTGTGTTGAGATGTGAATATTGTCCCTGGTCTCTTACTGTGCTCAGTGCCTGTGGGCACTTCACTCCAATTAAATATTTCCTCATCTTTCTAATGTTTTTTTAAATGCAGCTTTGTCTTTAACATTAAACTACACCCTTTAAAACCACCCTAAATAATTAATCTCCTTTGTTTTTACTCAAGTGAAACAAAGACATCTCACCTCCTTCTTACCTGTTTAGGTGTCCTACTGCTTTTAATATCCACCAGTGGGGTATCCAGTCTACAAATGATAAAGTTGGTGCAGGCTTTACCATGAAACAAGAGTCAGGAGTTCTTGTGGGGAAAAAAAGAAAAAGCAGCCTCACCTCTCTTCCTGCCGACATTCAACTTTTGCCCCTCTTAGTATCTGTGTATAAATAAAAACTTCCACCTTTCCCACAGAAGTGCACTACAGAAAAAATACCTGCACATGTTCATTCTGTTTCTTTGCACAGCTTTGTTAAAATTCTTTTAATTTGCTGTATTTTCCTGGTTTTGAAGAATTGAGAAACTTTACCAAGAGCAGTAGGAAAGAATTCTTGTTGCAATTTGGCAGTAAAACATATTACAATGACTGCAATGCCGGTGTCCAGCACAATGCCACTTACTGCCAACCCATAAAACAACAAAAGTAAGATTCACACTAGAACTCATTAAATCCTGTGCTCCTAGAGTCACATGGCAGGATGGGAATTCCATTTTGCATTTCTATGAAATGTAAGCGCCTCCTTCATTTCCATGAAAATGCACAACAGTCTAACTAAAAACAAAATTAAAATGAAGGAACTCGCCAGGCAAATTTGTTGTGCTGTAAGTCATGAATTTTCACCCAGTCTCCTTTCTCATGTGCTTAACCCTATTCACTAAACAACCACCACTTACCAAGATGACAGCCAGGTATCAGGGCAGGCATAAGAAAAATCAAACAATAACCCCTCTTACACATATGACAGGAGCTTTTACAACAGCCTCTTCTGCATTACAATACCTGACCCTACAATTAAAGTATGTAGACATGGCACTTTGGGACATGGTTTAGTAAGCACGTTGGTGTTGGGTTGACAGTTAGACTTGATGTTCTTACAGATCTTTTCCAGCCTTAACAGTTCTATGATTCTATGATCTACTGGTGACAAATGAAGCTAATATAAAGTTTTACAAGATTTCAGCTTTATTAACATTATTTAACTCCTCAAACCCTTAAAGGAGGCTTATTTCATGAACACAGCCTGAGGACAGAATGGCTTTGGTCATTAAAGCCTGGTGTGCTATGCAAGTGAAAAATTACAGGACAAAACCAGTAACTGTACAGCTCAGGAAGAGCAGAAAATATGAGGCCAAAGTGGCCAGTACTTTTTAACAGGTTACATGCAATGAGCGAGAGAGCATCAGTGACAGAAATCACTGGAGGAAATCCCAGCTGCCAGTGGAACAGCTGAAAAGGCAAGATAAAAACATCCTGGCGTCCATGAAAGCAAAAGTGCACCTAGATAAGATTATGGGAACTCAGAGAAATGCTGGAATGACACATAATTACTGCCTTATTAAAAACTATTATTACTTGTCTTACTATATGCTAAAATTTTGCAGTAGTTACTCCTGAGGATTCAGTAGTAGAATCGTAGAATCATAGCAGCTCCACTTCCAGAAAAAATAAAAGGAGTGCACCCAGGTGCACAAAGGGCAGATGTGGATTTCAGCCTCCAAACTGTGGTGACTAGATGCTGACAAACAACATGATTTTTAACTCAGCACACACCTTATTTATCAAGAAACAACTTTCAGAAAGAAGCACTGGAACAGTTCCACTAAACACACATACTACGTATTGTTCCCACAGTTAGTTAATTATATAGCTTAGTCAAAAATACTTGTTATGTTTTGCATTTTACAGAAAGTAGCTACATTTATCAGTGGAACAATATCTTGTAAAACACACCCGCTGATTAGATGTGTCCCCCTTTTAGAGATGAAAGCAAGCTCTGAATTACAAATTTTGGCCACCATCAACCAATCACTCAGCAATCAAAAGCGAAGGTTCCTAAGAATGAAGATAGACAAATGAGAAATTAGCAGGAAAGCATCATAAAAGATCAGTTATGCAAGGGTTTTACTTTTTATTTACAGCAAATATTTTACAAGTAAAAAAGCTTAACATGGTTCATATTGTGGTTGTGTAAAGATGATACATATGCTTACATCAAACAGGTTTAATTTCCTTGGCACTAACTGAGCCAAACACAAGGATTCAACACAAAAATAAGAAACAGAACATTTATCAGGCAAACTCTACATTAACTGCACACATCTGCGACTGGAGTTTCAGTGCAATCCACAGAATACAAACAAGCCATCAGGATGGCAAGAACTTTTTCGACAAACATGTTTAACCCTCAAGACAAGTCTGTTTGGAACCATTTCAAAGTTGCTGTACCAAACAGAGTGATTTTAAAGAAATGTCATTGATTATTAAGACACTGAAAATGCACTCACCATAGCGAAGAATCCCATTATCCTCCCTACTTCTTTCATTTTTCACTCCCACAGCAAAAGAGTGTTAAAACACTGTATGGCAGACAAGCTGGATGCAAGAGCTGGAGGGTTCTGCCTATCAAGCAAAGTGACTTGCAGCAAGAGACATGCTTTATGGGACAAAACCTATGACAGACAGTCGGTGTGGGTTCAAAGAAGAAGATCTAAGAACAACAAATGTTGCAGCCTTATCAGGTCTCTTCGTTATAATCAGAATTGTGAGAAATGCAGGGTCCAAATTACTCCAAGTGAATTTAGGCTCACTTATATACAACAAAATTGTCCAGATACATCAACAGTAGTAAACAGCGTTAATGCAGTGTTAATCTTTTTACATTTTAATGACTAGCTATAAAAACAGAAACTAGCATGTTGTAATCTGTTTACATTTCCTGAGCTTAGTTAAATCAAGAAGGAATGAACTTTATAAAAAACCCGGTAAGTCACCAATAAATTAAAAATGTACATAACCACTATAGCTTTAGAAGCCTTACAATAATGAGAGTGAAGCCTGCCTATCTGATACCACAGCCTTTCCTTTCAGACTCCTGTACAGAAACTATACCATTAACTTCACCAGCAATACTGTGATGCCATGGAACTGTAGGTCTTTTTTTTTCAGTTCTCCAAGTGCCCTTCTAGCAGACTATGCAATAGCCTTTTCTAATGAGATCATATGAGAGCATTCAAAAACTGCAATCCCCTACTTCCAGTACAAGAAACAATGTTCTCAGAAATGCACTGTGCTGCTGAAATTCAGATTTACTAGCAGCAGTTATTTGGGTGGACTCTCAGCTCCTGCACATAACACTAAATTGGCAGCAGGTTTAATATCCTGGAGGGGAACAAACCAATACAAATCTACACACAAGTCTGGAGGAAAGACCCTTAGCAATAAAGAATTCATCTTAGTGGTTTTTTTAAAAGCCAACATCATGCATTTGAGAAAAGCACGCGACCTACATGAGTCATATGCATGTTTATTTATGCATGTTTATTTCCTGCATAGAGAATAACGCGTACCTTGGAATAAAACCCAAGTTTTGAGAATAGACTGAGAATATGGGTATTTGTAATACTGCTATTGGCAGATGAATTCTAACCCAAATGCTCAAATTCAACTGTCTCAAAGGTTTGCAGAGCATGATCTTTGACAAAACAAACTACTTTTTAAAAAATTGTCTGCTTACAGTATGATTTTGAATTCATGGTGTAGATAAAAGAGAGGTAGAAAGGTTTATCTACTCAATAAAATTTTCTGTGCAGTATTTATAAAGTATCAGGGAAAAAATCTATAGTTTTTTGGTGAAAATGCCAGCTTTTCCCCAAAGACTTATGTAGAATCTCTTCTTTCCACTGAAGTGCTGCAAACAAAGTAACTGAAACCTAGTTCAGAAGAGCTCTTCTTCCCATTAGCCTCACTACATCATTTTTGTTTTCAAGTTCTACTTTTAAGAGGTCATTGCAGATATACTCATCAGGGCTCAAAAGTATCTAGCAGATACAATCTATCAACAAACTACATCTACTAGCCAAACAATATCAAGCCTGTTCCTAAAACAAGCACTCACTCCTGCTCTAGTTGCATGATCCTATTATGCATGCTGTTGAGAGGCACAGAAGAGGTATGGAAGGCCATATGGCCCTTCCCCGTCTTTGGTGACACCCACAGGTATGAGCTTTACCATTATTCTGGCTGGTAGTAGCTAGAAATCTTCTTTTCCTGCCACCCTCTGCAATAGGGAGACTGATGATGCTTTACCGATGAGTGCTCCTCAAAAAACGTGGAAAGGATGAACTGACCAGGAGAGAATTTAATGGAAGTAAGGTATTTATCTTACCACAATGCTAAGATAAATATCTATCTATCCCTGGTGTAAGACAAACCTGCAGCACTCCAGCTTTCAAGATTGTCACTAGACAAGGGAGATTGATGACAACATCTTGGCTCCTGCAGCTGTGGTCATCAAGACCATGATCCAGAGTGTAGTGCACTTCCCACTGAGCTGAGAGCCACGGAGCCAGCAATAGCAGGGGAAGGCAGGTCAGATGCAACAGGGCAGAATCTTGCAAAATGGGCTCCATCCCTGCTCCCTCCTCCCATGGCATTGTGAGAGCTGATCTATCTGGATGAGAAGGACCTGCCTGTTCGCATTTCGGGGCACATAGGGCTGGAGCTCCACCATTACTCATGCAGCAGCAACTGTTCAAGGGTGGGATTTGAGCCATGAATGTCAGACTGCTCCATGATGACCTTTAATTTTCCCACAGAAATTTAAATAAATTACATTAAATTAAATTCAGCCAAAGCAGATGCTAGCTTATTTACTAAAAAGCTCAGCTTTCACTTTCTCTCATCTGGTTTAGAGAGAGGTAGCTCTCAGGAGCAGACCTTCACTGTAATTCAGTGTACAAGCACAGTTCAGCAGAGATGGCTAGTGTGACTGTCTGCAGCAATATCAGTCACAACAAGACCTGGCTGTTCCTAGGGATGCCCAGCAAAGGCATGTGAGCACAGCATCATCACCTGCTTGCTCCCTACACTTCTTGCCTTACCCAGGACTTCTCCCTCCTTCTACATAATCCATATTGGACTTGCAGTGGAAGACAATTCTTTGCTGCCAACATTGCCTTCTATTGTCATATATTTTAGGAAATCTATGAACTGATTGATATAAAGAAGTACTCACTTCAGTAAAACAGATGCTGCCCAGCAAATACATAACTTGTCATTAATTTTTGATAGGTTTGGGTAACGAAGCTTTTACACAATAACAGGGTCATGTTACAATACAAGTTGGAAATGTCTTCTTTCTTTTGGTTGAGATGTTATGAGACAACTAATGCTACTGTACTCAAATAATCAACAGGCATGCTTCTCATTTTTACCTGTCCTTCTATCTGTCCTTCTATTTGCTCCCTCTCAACAGCATGGCTAAAAGCAGTCACATGAATAAGAGATGTGTTGCTTTAACCCACACATGCTTTATACAAAGTCTGTTTTGCCTCCTTTCTTTTGTTCTCTGAAATCTACTCCCTTCAATTTCATCTTTAAACCACAAGCCACTAAAATTTAAAAAAAAAGTACAAACCGAAACTTTATTGCTGGATTATGGGTCAATATAAACTGACCAGAGTCAATGCCAACATAAAATTCGCTTTACAAAAGTGAGGATTGCTTGATTACGTTTGCTGAACATAGTTATGTCCCTATTCATACAGTTTGAAGACTGAAGATTTGCTGGGAACAAGACACAGCCCATGTCTTTTGAAAGTTCATGGAATTAATAGCCATCATCATCATCCACATCACAGCCATAATCTGAAACACACACAGACAAAGGCATATGAAAATGCAAATATTTCAGACAGATGGAAGATACAAGAAAAGTGTTGATACTTTCAGGTTATTTTACTGCTGTGTAACCTGAGCTTTGCCTTAAGCATGCATTATAAACAATTATATATTTTCTTAGGGCTAAATAAAAAGGTCTTGCATGTACTTCCTCAGTGAAATAGAAATATCTATAAGCATGTATGTATAAACATCTCTTCTCACTTGTCACTGGACCCTCATATAGGAATATAAACATATGAAATACTTGGTTTAATTTAGTGGTTAAGGTGATTGAGTCAGATTGTCACAAGTAATTTGGAACACGGTGGCTGACAAGTAGCAGCCACATGTATGAATAGGCACAGTTCTCACCAGACACAGCCACCAAGAAAAAAGCTGGCTCATTTATATTATTCATGGATTTATAAGCTGAAACTGCAAGGGTTCAGATAGCTCAGAGTTCCCATCAACATCAAAGGAGTCAGGCAATGAATCCTGACCAATACATCTGAGTCAGATATCCCTTATCTACTTACTCCTACAGGAACAACTTAAAATTCTGCCCAGAACTTTATCCAGTTTTGTTTTCTCTAACAGTGCAAATACTGGGTGTCAGAAGGCATGCCTGTTTTTTTTCTAATGTGGCAATTTCTCTTCTGTGTGCTTCTGAAAACAGTGAAACAGATATTCTCTGCTGCAAAGCTGAATCCACAGACAACTATTACTCATGAGCATTCAGTAAAGTTAACCTTTATATTCTAAATTCAATACAGAGCAACATTTCATCCAAAGAGTAAAGCAAATGCTCAGAAGCAGAACTAAGTGTAATATATAATAATTTGCACAGACTCGGTGAAGTTCACCATCTGTAATTCCTGCAGTTATTCCAGGCAGACAAATCTAAAACCCATGAAGAAAACAGTTAGATAGGAGTTATTTGTTCCACTGAGCAGCTCTGAACACCTGTATTTGAATTCTGGGAATACTCCTTTCCTTTTTAATTTTTTTTTCAACTCTGATTTGTCAGCTGTTGTCCAGACCAGACAGCAAGTAGTGGAATGTTCTCAGAATGGCTTAAAAATAGTAACATTTACAATGAGAAAAAAATCTCAGTGACCTTTATTCTATTTTTGGGGAGGAGGGTATTAATAAACATAGGCCCACCCTCCCCCATATGGGTGCCTTTTCTTGGGAACATTATTCTAATAATAAAGGGAGGCAACAAACTGTTCTTCCTATGGTTCAGCAATTATTTTCCAGTGGAGAAATCAATTTAAAAGCAACAGACACTTTTGTTAAATGTATACATGTTGTCCCTGAAAGCTAAATTAATAGTACTGAAAAGATTTTAGCGGTAAATAACATTTCAGCAGGAAACATTTTCCAATCTTGCTTTTTCACAACCCATAATTAGCAGCTCTCATGTAAAAAATATTTCCGTATATTTTCAAAGCTTAACTTCTAAGGGGAAGTTTTTAATAAAAGATAAATGTGGATGTGTCCAGCTAGGAAAAACTGCAGCAGAGAGGATACTGCCTTTTCCTGCCAGCAGAGAAACTTAATTAAATGAGAGGCTTTGCTGGATAGCCCAAAGAAATTAGCACACATCTGTGTACCACACAGCAAACCGTATGCTATCAATGCAATTTCTGTACTTGGAGAACTCTTTCCTCCTACCACTTTCCCCAGAAACAAAGTGTGATGGTTCATTTTGGTTTTAGCTGGACAGCCATGTCCCCAGGGCTCATGGACAACCTGGACATCACTGCAGCCCCAGTTGAGGAGGCAGGCAGGAGCAGGCTGGTTTGGCTTGGGAGGCAAAGAGCCCCAAGTACTGCTAACAGAGGGGTTAGTGACTCTGTAATTCCTCAGATCTACATTAATAAACCTAATTCCGCAGAAGGTATAACATCTGTTTGTTCTCAAGAAGCCCTGTGATGAAGATTGTAATTCAGACAGCACCCCAGCTTACCATTCCCTCCCATTAACTGCAAAGCGCTCATGCAGTGATCATCATCCTCTTCTATTTCTTCCTCTTCCACCTCTTCATCAGGGTTGTAAGCTACTGGGCCACTCTCCACTAGCACCGTTGCTGACTTTTCTGATTCAGGCGCTCCTGCTTGTGCACCTGGAAAGATCACCTGTGAAAAAGAAGAGGGGACAGTGGAGCAGCCTTTCCTTTTGTTCAATAATTGTATAAAACATAAGCAGCTTCTAAACTACAAGGACAGCAGAGCTGGAAGCCCATGTCCAGTGCCAGAAGCTTAGTTTTTTTAAGGGACATGCAAGTCGCTCAAAGAAACTTTGTCAGAATAAAAGTCAGGCACAAGCATCCAGTTTTCATATAATTCATGGTCAGATTGCTGAAATAACCAGAGATATTCTGCTTACAGCAGAAAAACTGTTCTCTTGGAAGCACAAGGAAAAGAGAAATCTGAGAGTGAAGGCTCTTCAGTAGAGCTCTGTGGGAAAACTTACAACCTTTTCCTCATTGTGGTTGACTCACATCAAGCCTATTACACAATAACAACATTATTGACACTTTGATGATAGCAAAAACGTACCCTTCAAATCAGAAAAAGTCCAACACGTATTAGTTTTGACAGCTCTGGTTGGATTTATTTGGAGGCACAACGAGCTGTGAAATAAATAGGACTCTCTAGACAGCACTTAATGTGATAGCAGAGCACTAAGCTGATAACACCTGGCAGTACCTGTAACATTACTTATGAAATTCTTCCTAATAATGATCTCCAAACATTAACTTGGGAATTGATCACTGACAGGACCCGTTTCATACATGCACCTCCCCAGCTGCTCCAAGGTTAGGCAGCACACAGCAGGGTGGGAGAGATAGGGCAACACCAGGAGGAAACAGAGGTGAATTTAGAGAAGGTAACACTGCAGTTCACTAATGACAGATCTGGGAACGGGGCAAGAACTAGCAAGGTGGTCTGGCTCAGCATAGCCGAGTCTCTGGTCTCTCTGGAGCTCTCACCTCCACGTTGTGCTCAGTCTAGTGCTCCACCTTCCCCTCTCATCCAGGGAACAACCATCACAGGAGCCTAATCTCCACCAGCATTGTTGCAGGGCACTTTTCACCTCTGCTCTGTACTTGGACTGCTTGGAGACTGTACACTAGAGCCTGGGGTCCATAAGGCTATCTTCAAGTGGCAACTTGAAGAACATGAAAGGTAAACCATTAGCACTGCTTTGTCATGTAAAAGATGTTTAGAAGGGTATACTTACAGATACCTGGCACTAGTCAGCAGATATCAGCACCAAGAGTCATCTCTCCTACTAGTAAAGGTGGAAAGGACTGGGACTGCTTCCTTGGGAAGGCCAGCAGTGAGGTGCTCCTAATAATGAACAGTCTGAAGGAGACCAGAAACCCCCTACTTCTCTGGTCCCTACCACAAGAAAAGTCCTATTGTGCTTTATGTTTTAAATTACAGTACACGACTATGTACTGCTGCATATCCTGCAATTCCATTGGCATTAAGTTCTGATTTGTCACTGTAATTTATTTTTATTTATTTCTTTATAAATGTATTTACTTGGGATGCAGTAGCACCCAGGATTCCTGTAACTCCAGATACAGAGATACACCATAAGAGAAAATCCATGTACCAGAAAGTTGATAGTCTAATTATTCAGACATCAAAGCTGTTCCTGAACTTGTCATATACCGTGACAGTCAACCTAAAGAATCTGCCCGAATTTCTCAAAGTCACCTAAGGGTTTGCTCCAATAACTCATTAATACGGCAAAAGACACCCATTAATTTTAATAGAAAATCAAGTATTTAGATATTTGGATCACTCAAAGACAGGTTTTCATTATTTTTTTAATGCTCAAATTAATGATATTATTTAGAAGAACTTCCCTCCAGTTTATTTTGTATTTCTTATCACTGCTGTTGCCTCTAGAGTGATCTAATTGAGTCCATGTAGGTTTTCAGAAATAAACAGAAATAGACACAACAGTTTGAGACAAATCAGCATCATAATATATATCAATTTATATGCCTAACAGTATCCATCTGCTCTGAAAAAGTGGGTGAATATAAAGGAGTTACAATTGAGTCATTATTTTTTAAAATTGCACCATGCTAATTAAAATGTGACCTTCTTGTAATTATCATGTCCACTTCCAGACTGCTATACTTCTAAAAATGTGCAGAGTTTTCTAATGAGCATAATGTAAGAAGTGAAAATGTATTTCCCCAGGCAGGATATCAAACTGTTTCTGAAAATCAATGGGTTTTAGTAATTTTAAAAATCAGTCAGTCAAACAACACCTTTAAATAGAACTTCCTGAACTCACTTCCAGACATCCTGGACTTGAGTTTGGCACTTATCTTTGTGTATGGAGGGGCAACTGTCAAAGCACGTGAAACATTACCCCAACGTAACTAACTGGTTCACTTGCAAAAGGGTGTCAGTGTCATGTGTTCATGGGAAAAAGAAGGCTAAATATTAGGAAAAAGAATTTTTGGTTATTTTATCACACACAAAATGCACGTGGCTACTCCACAAGGTTTGAAAGTAACAGTGAAAGAAAGCAGTGATTGCTGTGACTCTGGTAACAATCACAACCCCTCTCACAGAAAATGCAGGTGCACAAATCCAGAGAAGCAGGGTTTCTGGTGATGGCCAGCTGGCTGCACAGAAGCAGCATTTTGCATCATGCCCTCTCTCCATGGGGATGGTCCATGTGCTGAGAAACAGGCACAAGCCCTGCTCTCTCCTACTCCTTTTACCCACTTTTTAGAAGCTTGCGGGGAATTTTCTCTTTTTGTGCTGCCTAATCAGGCACTGTGAGGCTGTGCTAATGTTACTGATGGATAAGGAAGGGCAAATCTTGGTTAGATAACAGGCAACCTCAGTTTTGCAGTGCTTGCAATAACCAGCTCTCACCAGAGAGACAAGACTTTCATTTCTTCTGCCCATATCTACCACATAACTGGAGCCAGGCTGATAAAAGTTTGTAGGAAGTTCCAGACTCAAACTGTTGCACCAGGAGAAGTGCTGTATTTACATACCTCTTCAGTGGCAGCCTTTTTAGCAGGCTGTGTTGAAATCAAGGGTCTCAATCTGCAAAGAAGGAAAGAAGAAATGGTCACTATCAGAAAAGTTACACCATGCACGAGAGAGTGGCACGGAGTATTCACTCTCCAAACACTGAAAGTATTTTGCCAGCATTATGTTGTGCAATTACTTTTTAAAAGATATGAGATAAAGAGAGGAGAGCCACAGACTCCACAATAATTAATATGCACATTCCCTTGTAAGTGTCTGCCCCAGTTTGGGATAATAAGAAAAGATGCCTGTCAAGGAGAACAGTAGCAAAACCTCATCTCAATCTGCAGCTACAGCTCAACCTGAAGGTCCTTGAAATAGGTGGATTTGTCACATATCACAAAAGTCAAGACTCAATAGATTTTTTTAAAGAATGCAGACATGGCAAAAGTGAGCCATGCTCTGAATTACCCAGCACCACTCTGCAACTACTTCTCTGCATCTGATGATATCTGAGATGTACATGCAGGATATAATAATCAGTGCAGGCAAAATTCTAACCTCCAGCTACAGAAATCATCACCATAAACAAGTGCACTCTGTATACCTTGAATGAAAATTGATAGAAATTGAACATAAACATCTTTAAAAATTCTGCATGAGATAGGAAAAACACCAGTATAATTAGGGAGAAAAGATGACTCTACAGCTAAGTGTTAAATATTGTTCTTTCTGAAAAACATCTCATAGCCTGTTGTCTCCTTAGGGCCATGACGGCTGTTCTCAATCCATCATTTAGTGCTGCTTTCTGGTCTCTCCTCCTTATCTAGACGCATCTAGTCACAAAGACAATGACTTGCTTTCTACCGAAACACTGCTCAGACAGCTCCTCAAGTAAGTCTTTTAACTAAGTCTAGGCAAACAACTTAATGAATACCAATTTATGCCTCCAGAGATACAGTCTTTTATGATAAGCAGTATCTTTCTTCTTATTTTCCTATTAGTCATTCCTCCCTGTTAACACACAGATAATAGCTGTTTTCCTGCTTATTTCTTTATTTCAAATAATCAGCAGGAGGAAACAAAACCCCAGAGAATGAACAGGGAAGAGTCAAATCATTATCTCTGATGGAGACAACAATATTAAAATACAAGATATTGACTAAGCTCCAAAAAGGTTCAGAAACTGGTCATCTCTGAAATGCTTTGCAAGACCTGAAAGGCACTTTGGCAACCAAAGTAGTCCAAGATGCCTCCTTAGTGTAGATCTAAACAAGAAGAAGCCACTGGAATGCATCAGGAGCCGTACCACTAACGAGTCCACATTGTTCTGCTACAGTTACTCATTGTCATCTTGTTATATTTCATAATTATCAAAAACATCAAGAAAGACATACTCTTGACCCACATAAACTACCTATTACGTACAAATCCTGGTAGACCTCTGGGCATAGAGAGAATCTATGTGAAGGAATGGATGCACTCCTCCCTGTGTGCCTGGCCTTCTCTTTCCTTTATCTAACTTGAATGGTAGTTTCCACAGAATCATAGAATGCTTTGGGTTGGAAGGGACCTTTGATGGTCCTCTAGGTCAACACCCTGCAATGAGCAGGGACATCTTCAAGTCTATCAGATTGCTCACAGCACTGTCCAGTGTGACCTTGCTCTCTGAGCAACCTGTGTCAGGGTTTCACTACCCACATTGTAAAAATTTCTTGGTTATTTCATAAAATTTGAGACTACCTACCTACTGTCAATCACTGTTTTCCAAAAAGTCACCCTTTTTAGATGCTTACAAACACACGAATGCAGCAATGTCAAAAGGTTATGGAGCTGAAGGATGCTAATTACTAAACAGGTTCTATTTCATTGACATAACTAAAAAAACCCAACAAGGATAAGAAATGAAGGACCTTTATTTTAAACCAGTAGTAATGATTATTGCAATTAGCACTGTACCAAAGATAGCACCTACTTCCCCTACTACCAAAAGACATCAGACCACCCTGGAGGACCTGAAATCTTTCCTCCCCTCAATTAAAATCAAGCTGTTGAGCAAGACTCACAAGGTAATCAGAAACTGCTGACATTTCTTTTAGAGCAAATTATACATGTGCTCACACAGTGAAGAAAACAATCATAGCTATAGGAAGCAAAGAGTAAACATTCCAGTTTCATTTTAATTAAAATGGCCCCTTAATGAAAATAAAAAGATTCAGGCTTATTTGCAAACTTTAGTGCTAAATCCAAAAGCCCTTCTATACTGCTTTTCAGCAGTGAGTGATTCTCACACCCAAACTGAAATTAAAGCTATATTTCTGTTCCGTGATAATTGCTCGCAAAGCACACATCTTTACCTCATTACTAGAAATACATTGCTGCCATTCAATTTGGGCAATACAGTTTCTCTCTCAGCATAATATCTAAGACATCCAAAAGCAGTGGATTGGATTCTGCTCTTGGTCTGGCCGTTGAGTACCTGCTGCAGTGTAGATCTGAAGGGGTCACTTGCCATGTGGGCTGAACAGTCCAGTTCACTGCACTTCAGTACTATGAGCTACCTACAAACATTACTAATGAAAACTAAAAAAAAAAAAACAAAACCAAAAACAAAACCAAAAAAAAACCCTAAAACCATTGCAAAGAGAGACTGAAACTTATTTCTCCCCTGAAATAACAAATGATGAAATTACATGGAAGTTATATAAGTTACAAATATATAAAAAATGAAGTTAATTTCTTACCCTTGGTCCTCCTTACGTGTAGGAAGAATCCTACCATTACTGTACAACACCATTTAGGAAGGCTTTATAGTGGGGTTTTGTTTTGTTTCTTAAATGCCCCAATGCCCTGACCTCCTTAAACCAGAGCAGCTGCTGCCACACCAGCCATATGGAGCAATAAATTACTGGCTGCCATGGCTACAGATATGGGCTCCTTCTGCTGTCTGGCTCCACCACAGAGGGTGGAAAAAAAGTGTCTTCATGGAAAAGCACGACTGCTTTCAAGGCTGGGATAGGTTTCAGTACTCATAACCAAAAAAGCAGCTTGAAGAAACAAGTAACTAAAGTACCTTATCCAATTTTCATTGCACCTCATCTATAAAAGGCTATCAAGAAACACACATACACATATAAATTACATCTGAAAAATTCTGTCCATCAAAGTCCAGTTTGAATTCAGGGTTGCCAAGTTCCATAAATGACAATAATATCCTGCCTAAGATACAATCCCATAGATATTAAAGTATCAACAGTGTCTACTGAAAATACAACACTGCAACTGGTCTTCCCAAGTGTTTCAGTAGTTGTCCACTGTTTATGATGATTTCTAGTTTGGGTGTCTTTCACTATGAACTTTGAAAATTAATACAGCATCTTGTGGGAGGAAGTAACAAAACAAACAACTTTCTGAATAGCAATAGGATCTGTGAAAATGGGAAGAAAAGATTTCATATCACCCCAGGTGTTATATCCACATTTCAAACTACATCAAAAACTATGCAGATGTACAAATGCTCATGTCAGCCAACACAACGAACACTGGAAAGGAATAATCTTGACACATTTGTGACAAAAACTAATGGCATGGTACATGGCATCAGAGGCTGCTCCCTGCCGAATCTGCTCTGCTCTCAGTTGAGATGTGCACAATAACATCTAGGTTTGTCCTTCAGATTAACAATTTAAAAGACGATTCAATACAATAGTTCCTGACAGGGCTGGATATCACACAGACTGAACTTTCAAAGGGAGCAAATTCTCTGAAAAACAAGCTGGCTGTGACAAACAACTGCTTTTATTTTGCTTATTATTTAATAACAAAAGATTATACCACACAGTACATAAAATAGAAAGAGTACTGCAAAGCAATAAAACCACCTCACTTGAATCAGGCTGTTCGCCCACCAGAAAGGTTTATGATACCATAACCATCTCCTCAGTGTAATCCTGCAAGTAATTTGGAAACTCACCCAAAGCTGTTTCTTACTGAATTTTAATTTAAACCATCCAAGTAGGGAACATCTCATTGCTGCTTACCGCCCATACTAATTTTATATGCAGACGATTTCAGAATACGCGATGAGAAGCAGACATACAACGGAGCCCACAGCCACAAGCCTGCAGTGTAATTATACAGGTCATCTAAGACAAATGCCCATAAAACCTATATAACCATACCACAGGCGTGTCATACGTATGCCACTTTGGTGACAGAAAAAGCTATTGAGAAACAACTCGGCAAGAGATAGGTTAGGTTCTCCATGCTGGCTGAGATCCTCCTCCCACCTGAGGCCAGATGGGTTTGCCTCAGGAGGTCAGTTTACCAGACATCTGTGTGAGAAGAAAATTAATATAAATGTTTACCCTGGCTAAAAGAGCCCTTTAATTAGGTATCATCAATGTTATCCTTACCAGAAAGCTGGGAATTACCTCTCTACAAGGATTTAATGCTGATGTTGGAAATAAAACATCAGGAGATGCTGACCTACTGTTCTGACATTAGGTCAGGACAAAGGGGTGACCCTCCTGGACTCGGACAACTGCTCTCTTCCAGAGGGTGAAACAGAGATTGCAATCACAACTGTCACTCCGGAGCACATCCAGTTGCAGATCCCACCATCTTCTTTATCTGCTTCTGTCTGAGAGGAGGATGCTCACAACAGCCATTCCCTCCCCTAGAAAGAAAACCAAGGTTCATGGCCAAGGCCATGGCTGGCTGTCACACCAATGAACAAGGCCTGATGCCTTGACAATGGGGCTGAGGTGTAAGGATGCACCATGGCACACCAGAAGTTTTCCAGATACAATCACAGACAACATCATGCTCTGCAAAAAGACAAAGCACCTCTGAGGCTCACACCTTGAAACCATGTGTGCCTGAATATAAGGCAAGCAGCTATTTTTGGCTTCCATAAGGCCAGGCTGACCAGCACTGCACCCAGCCCAGTTCAGCATCAGTGCCAAAGCTTTAGGGAGTTTCCCTGAATTACTCTTCCCAGCAACAGGGTTGCAGAGACCCCAACCAACAACCAAAAGATGCCAGCTGAAGGGCACATTCCCACTGCAATGAGTCTAGCTCACACATACCAAGGTCCCTTGGAGCTGGCTAACCTGGTTGCTGCCAGCTGCACCAATGTGACTGACAGAGAAACAGGCAGGGTCTATGACCGGCTAGATACTACCAGATACCGGGCAGCAAGATAAAGATGTGTCGAGTAACGCCCAAGCCAGCTATTTCTACCTCTGCTCCAACATGTCCGCGTGAACTCCACCAACTACACCAACACAGACATTTTCCACTTGTTTCCAAGCAAGCAATGCCAAGAGCCATTTCAAGCATAAAAAAGAAACCAAAAAAACCCCCCAAAGCTGAAGTGACAACAAAAACTGGATTGAGAAATTGTTCCCATTTCTGATTCCCACTCAGTCCTCTTTCGTGCTAGATCAGAAGAGTTCCACTTCCATCAGCGCAGCAACAGACAACGCACCAATGAGAACATCTTCAGTTCTAATGAGACTGGCCCCTCCTAGCAAATGCCCAGGCTTAAGTATCTAGGGACCAAAGCTCACAGGAGTAAACTGGCAAAAACCAAGAACCTCTATCATTCACTAAAGGCAACATTTATTAGTGAGGAGTTAAGCACCTATGCCAATCACTGCTATTCTTTTGAAAAGCACGAGCTTTGCTAATGTATAGTGAACTAAATGCCTATTCCAGGCTTTCCAGAGAGGGACAGAGGCCACAATATCTGTCTTCAATAACCCACCTCAGGGCAGACAATATTTTTCAGCATTTTGAGCAGCACTCCTCCTTCAATTAGATGCTGTAAAATAGCAACTTGCTATTCCTTCCACTGACTAAACCAAAAGGTTTTCAACAGCAAAAATGAAAAGAATGAAATCTAAGGCCACCTTATTGGGACCAAATGAAATTATGCTACTGCAGCGGATCCAAAACAATCTCTGCACATATCTGTTTCTAAAGGAAATTGCTGCAGACCATGGGAAATTACAATTGCTCCAGGACAAGAAGGTCTGACTGATCTAATATTTCTGGTTGACACACCTTCTTCCTGGGTTTGTCAATAAAGACACTGATGAGCTCATCTCTCCACAGGTCAGGAAAATATTAGTTGAAAATTTGCTGTTCTTTTCACCATGGAAATTTTTCCAGATGAAATTATGGCAGCAAGGCAGATTTGTACCTTGCTGGGAAAAGCTATTTAAAATAAGGAGGCTATGAAGCATTTTAATGAAGGTAAATGAGTAATCATCATGGTCTCAGTTAAGCAAGTCTAATGGCAGTGTCACTTTTAAAACATGGGTGTGAGACAACTCATGTGGTGACAATCCAAATAGGTCTAACTAAGTTGTAGCACAGTTTTCCACAAGGTAATAGTGCAAAATGCATCTGTTACGGCAGAAAGAACCATTATTAGCAGATAAAGCAAATATAAATAATTTTTAAATCATGCTTGAAACTACAGTAATAGAAATTATATTCAAAAAGTTAAATGAACACATTATCATCTGAGCTGAAATATTTTACTATTGAAAAGTTCTCAGCAGTAGCACTGTTGTCTCAGTTTCTGGTGCAAATGCATTTTTCTAGACCCAAGCAAGGAGGATTACAGCTGTTTGCATTTGGACAGGTGTTTTGATCAATCTTGACCTCATAAAAACAGCTGATGAGGAAAAAGATGAAAAGACAAAACATCTTAGCAACCTGCAGCCTCTGAGAACAATCCACCGAGATTGTTATACCCAGAGGTGATGCCATATTTATCATCAGTTCTTCCCCACTGACATTACAAGGACAAAAAACAAGCTAGGCAAAATACTAACTCACCTCTTCCACCACCTTTGATAGTATATACCACTGTGCAAATTAAGTTTTCCTCATACAATTATGTAGCCAAAACTAATATTTCAAAATTCAGGTAACTATAGATTCATACAAGTTATCCATCAAGGAATAAAGATGGATTATAGATTTTTTTTTAACTTGTGTCTGCTCCATTATACATTAAAGAGCAATTTCACTGCCAGCCATCTGGAAATCAATGTATTCCAAGTTTTATTTTATGATTACCAACATTCCCCTTCATAACTCATTTCTAATTATAAGCAATAAATCATTCCTTCTCGCTTGTAATTTATAACAGCCAATTAAGGCAAACCTCTTATTTAAATAGCAAATCTAGCTTTAAAACATCATATATTTTGAGGTATGCACAGAACATCTAATCAAGCAGTTGAATGGTAGAATGATGATTTAAAGTGGCTTTTGCAGCCACCAAGGAGACACATGTGGAAGAACCCGCTCTTCCCTGTGCCCCAGGTACACCAGGGGACTTTTCAAAGCCAAAAGCACAGGTCTCATCTATCTGATTTAGTGCAGAAGAGATTGACACGTAGAGATACGTGACCCAGCACACAACTCAGGGAAGTCTGGTGTCAAGGCTTCCTTGTACTGTATCAGGAAATGAATAAAGAGGCTGTAATAGGAGAAGAAGCTGTAGGTTGGTCTAGTAAGAAATTCTGGATGTTTTCTAATTTCATTTTAGAAACTAGTGGTGAAAGAATGCTGTTCTAAATGTAATACTTAAAAAAAACCTCCAGTAGCCTTTCCTGTATGTGGAATTGCAGCCAAGAAACAGACTGGCCTCCTTTTCCCAAGTCGAAGGACATCACCCTGCACTGCCCAGGCACTCACCATCTCAGCTTCTCTCTGTCACACTAGATTTTACAGGTGCTACCATATAGTATGGCACTTGCTCGGATCATTCCTCCCCATCTTGCATAGCCAGAAGAGGATCAGGCAAAATAAAGCAGTGAAACGGTCTGCAGAGGAAAGGTGTCATCAAATTAATCCAGCTTATCCCCTTGAGGAGAAGTCTTTTATAGTGGTTTCTTATGGTAACAGAAGCATAGCAAAGAAACGTAGCAGAGGATGCCAGACAAGGCCAAACAGGGTGGATCCAAAAGCCAGGGGATCCACTGGCAAGGACATGGAGAAGTTTCTACTTAAATTGGTTCTTCAGTGTAGGTCTGAGTTACAGGCATGTGAGTGCAAACACAAGAGAGAGGCTTCTTATAAATAGCTCTGCTGAGATTTGTCCATTAGGGAAAAACCTCAACTCTTGTCAGAAAAGTATTTGATACAATTTTGGACACAAAATTTATTACATGAGAAACTGATCTCAGGAATGTTGAAGTGGCTCCCACTGAGATTTCATTTGGTCATCACACAGCTCAAGTCTGTTCCAGCTTCACATTGTGTCATCTAGTAAGCGTTTATAGTAAGAATTGAGGGAAATGAATTTGGAAAAAATCCATCACAACTGACCTAAATCTGATCTGACCTGAATAATTAAACTAATACAAAATTCAACAATGGTTAGACAGAAGCTAGGAGAGGGAACTTATCAGTTATCTCATGAGTTATCTCATGAGCTATACACAGGATTATGCACCCTGTTCAGCTTTTCTTCCCAAACAGCAGTGGTGATGGAGGCTACATGACCATCTCCTTGTACCAAAGGTGTCAAAAGCCAAGTGCACAAGTGTTACAGGCTACCCCGTATTCCCTTTCCTCTTCAGAGACCATTCATTCCTAAGAGAGCAGCAGTTGGAAGTGTGGAATAGAAGATAGTAATTCAATAAGAAAATCTAAAGAGATCACTGTGGGATGACAGCAGCAATGTCAGTACCATCTGGCCTTACCTATGCTATACAGTTTTCCAGAGTAATCCCAGAGAGCGACCGCCTCAGTGTGGGTGACGCTACGTTGGACCCACAATCACAGCACCCACCTCATCAACAAGGCTTGTCTGTTTTCCTGCTTTGGGGTCTAATGGAGTCACACTGCCAGCATCACTTTACTCCTAAGTGAGAAGATGGGCAGGCATGGGACCATCTATGTGAACACACAGAGAGTCTCCACAGAAGGATTATTTACATAGACCTTGTACTGATGCGTTCAACAAAAAGTTTAATCCTTTTCAAGATTCCTTATCTTCCTTTTTACAAGAGATCTAAGTACTAATTATTAATCTTCTCCAAACACTCAGCTCAAAGAGATCTTAACATCTGGTTTACTCTCTCAGCAGTGAGAACAAAAACATTCAGAAGAAAACTCAAAAATCACTGGCTGAAACGGTGAAATTTGGCAAATATTTCTAGCAAAAGCTTTGGATGAGGATGCAACAGAAGAGACTGTACAAAACTGTAAAGGGAGGGAGAAAGAGACACCTAAGCCTAAGAGTTTCAATTTGGAAAAAGGCATCATTCCTTTTATGCCTGTGGATTTATATCTTCCCCATACAAAGTTTTAAAAGCTTTATATAAACTGTGCTTCTAAGCAAGCTTGTAATTAGGCAGGGGCAGGCTTGTCTTTAATTACAACTTGTAAAGACACACATTATGGAAATACTTAGCTAATAACCATAGCAGTGCTTTGTTGATGGCTGAAGTCAGGCTGGCATGTGATTGCCATGTACCCTTCTGTCTTATGTAAACTGGGCTCCCTAATGAAGCCTGTAGGACCGGCCTGCCAGGTCCTCCTCCCAGCTCTGCCACACAAGGTAAGCCTGGCTTCGCTGCCTCCAAAGCTGTGGTGCCCTTTATGCCTGCATCTGGCTTCTCTGCTCATTCCAGGTGGATATCTGTTCTCACCTCACCAGGAGATGTTATCCAAAGGGACCAGGGAACCTGATAGAGAGAGCCAGAAGTGCACCATTTCAGCAACAGACAAGATCAGAATGCATCTAGTGCATGAACTGGTCAGATGTCAGCATACACTGTGAACATGTATGCATTAATCTGTATCACCTTTTTCAAAGTTAAAATGAAGCTGAACCCACATTCCATCCCAAAAATTCAACAGAATGCTCTTCTGGAAGATTATGGCTCCAAGACAAAGTGCCTGTTAAACTACAAGTTCATCAAGCTCTCTCTCACAACTTTGGATCCAACCTCTACTGACATAAGATCCAGAAAGTAAACTGTACCCTTTTATTCCAACCTTAGAGGCTTCTTGCACGGCAATTTCTAGTTGGGTATAAGTGCAAAACCAGTACAAATCACAGGTAAAATGGCTATTTACCACTGAGTACGACACAAGTTTAAAAGATGCATTGCTACACACTATGGGCGCTTGCTGACACATATTGTTATGTACCAATGAATCACTGAACTGGGTCACAGAAGCCCTTCATGTTATAAAAAGCCTATCTCCTTCAAAATGCATTTGGTATAGATAAATAGACATGTAAAAATGCAGCAACGTTTTCTTACAGAAAAAATTCCAAATGGAAATGTTAAGGAGGAAAAGAAAATTAACTGTTTCTTTAAAATTTGTGCACAATATGTGCAACTCATTTCAAGAAAGGTGGGCAGTACTTCTGATGAGTAGACAGCACCATCTTCTCTCGTGTCCTGTGTAAGCTCCACATTGCACATCTGTAATTACTGTAAGGGATCCCATGTGTAAATCAGACATTTGATAATGGTTTGCTGTAATACTGCTTAGTACTAGTGTTAACAGATAGAAATCAACCAATAGAAACCTCATTCAAACTGCAGGGGAGACAACTCCGGCAGCTTCTCGCACTGGTTTAACTGGATCAATTAGAAAACCTCTCCAGGTGAAGCTGCATGGGGCCGGTGAATGTGACTGCTCTGCTTGGGCCACCAGTCCCTCATTTGGCTCAGTTAAAAAAGCCAGGTCAGCCCAAAGAGACCTTTGCTAAGTATTACCTTTTGAAATTGCTGGAGTTTTCAAAATCGGTTAAAGGGCACTTGCAAAAGCAGGTCAGCCGGTAGATCTGAGGGATGGTAAGAAGTGGATGAGTTCAGCTGGGAAGACGTTTCTCTGACCTTGGCTCACAGCCCACCCAGATGGCTCCCAACACCTCCTCCCTACCAAGCCCTCACCTGGACAAGTGGAAAGCTGACCCCAATCTTAAACATTCAGATGGTGAAAGCATCTAAAACTGGGAATTAGTCATTCCTTGCCAAACCAAAACACAGCAAAACCCCCGTGATGAGATCTGTTTTAAAAATCATACTTCAACTCATTTTTAAATCCGTCCCTTCCAAGAAATTGTAGCCCTCAGTGCTTAGTTCTTCGGCCACCAAAAATCCAGCTTTTGAGAAAGGTCAGCATAAAAGCCAGGCAAGCAATTTCTTTTGCTAAACAATACCCCTTCCTCCACTTTGCCGTGGTTACAGAAGATGCATTAAAAAGAAAATTACTGCAGCTATAAGGCTCATCTGAAAATTCCTCATGCACATCCTTGAGTTTGTGTACACGGAAATACCGAAAACCTCTTAACGGTTGTGGTTGCCTTTCAGTACTATGCTGCTCCCTTGGCCACGTACAGTTAGGGATGAAATCAGGCCATCTGAGGAGTCACATATATGCTGCGTAAGCTACATTCCTACCACAATTATTAAGATGTGGACTGTGAACAGTAAAAGGAGTTCAACTAATTGTGAAATGTGCAAATACTACAGTTAGCAGATATTTATACACTGTCTTATTTATATAAGTTTTCTTCCCATTCTATCATTCTCTTCTGTCACCATGTTTCACCAAGTTTTTCAGACAATTTTTGACATACAACAGATTTTAGTGCAACTCTAGTGAGAATGAGTAAAACATGAAACAGAGATTATGCATCTCCAGTAAATCCCTACTTCTTTCTTTATACCTAGGAAAGCTTGCACTCAAACCTCACTGTGAAAAAAAATTGTATTGAACTGAGAAGACAGTAAATTCCCACTATAGTCTAAATCCTTCTGAGTACTAACCTATGTTTGAAGATCGATAAACAATTTACTTTCAACTTAATCTTCAGCTTTTTTTTGTTTTTAACTTTAATTTTAATTAATTTTAACTAATTTTAACTTTAACTTTAATTAATTTTAACTTTAACTCTAACTTTAACTCTTTGCATTAAAAATTCACAGAAAATTAGCCAATATTCCTACAAGACCCAAGCTACTTAAAGTTAAGTGCTAAGAAGCATTGTGAGACTTGGTATGTATAGGCCCTTTCTAGGCTTTGCGCTCCACACATCCCTCTCCAAAGTGAAGGGGCTCCCTGCTGCACACAAAGAGAATGCTGTTTGGGCTGAAGTCACAACTTCAAAGACCAGCAGTACAAAATTTGCCAACTCACTTGGCCATTCACACAAATGTCAAGTGAAACAGAAGCACATCGAGGAAAGCTGTTACAGAATGTCACATTGAGAAAATAATGCAAATTTGGATAGCTGATCAACTAGGTTTTAACAAAGTCTAACAAGCAAGTTTGTTGATATTTTTGTTCATCACCATGTTCCTTTTCCTCTCTATAGGCATTTCTGAAGTATCAACTAAGAAAAAATTGACTAATTAAAAAACCCCCAGTGACAGTCTCCCTCGTTTTTTTAAAAGAAACATTAGTCTTGAATGCATTTACTTTAGACTTCCTACATTCTGTGCTTGGTGAAAATATGCAGCAAATTCCTAAGTGTTTGGCCTCAGTGAGACAACAGTCTGCATAGACTCAATTGTAACACGTCTGCCCTTCAGCTGTTTAATCTCCATACACTGTATTTCCTTTATCAGCACTACAGCACCATTCCAGTTTTCCTTAGGTTTTTTGTATCTATAAAGCATCGTGGGAACATCAATACTTGGCAACCTAACACTTGGGTTTTAGCATCATACCACAGATCTCTCTGTTACTTTGCTCAGTGGGTTAGTAAAATGTTACAGCAAATAAATAAGACACATAAATTTTTTTATTTTTAATGCAATGTAAGTACCATATTGTAACGTAAACACTTTTCGCTGTACGTATTTTTATGGAAAAAGCTTTTCAGAGTAAATCATTTTAAAGGAACTGAATCATGCATGATAGCCTTACATTTGGAAATAAGTTTGGTAGCAATTTATGACCCTTTGATGTGAACTTTTACAGTCATCCTTAGAGCAAGAAGGTATTAGCTCAAAAGTGTTATGTTTTGCCTGGCCTCAATGGGGAAATTACAGCTGAAGCTCCTCTAACATTCTTGTTACCTCTGGGCTTTGGAGTATTAATACCTTATTTGAAAATCTTAAAAAGATAAAATGAAAGCAGCATAAACCTCACAAACATAACAGGGAACTCACTTCACAAAAAAGGTGGTAAAAATAATGGCCAGCAACGGCAAGTTCATCCATCCAATAGTGAACTAATTTACTGCCTCTGCATCTTCCCACTGATGTCCATGCAAGTAGTCCTAACATCCAAATTCCCTCTCCAACTCGCAGGGCAGAAGTGAAAAAATACAATTCAGAAAAGGCACAAGAGTGATGTATTTTTACCAAATGGCAGCACCACATAGAGAGCCCTGGAGCAGACTTCTGTCATCTCTCAACAAAACAAATAGAGGGAAGTCATTGAGCGAGTGCTGCCCCAGCAGTCGCACCCTAGGCTCCTGGACCATCAGTCTTCCTGGCGGCACAACAAACGTATTTGGCGAAACTTCACTGGAACAGTCCTCCTTCATATGCCATATACCAATCCCTGCGATACCTTCATGTCCCTCAGTAACAGCTGACAGCATTTAGAGCACATTAGCTCAGACACAAAGCCATAGCTATAGGGAGTCACAGCTCCCAGGAAGCTCAGGAGCAAGAGTCACCAAATCCCTTCCAGGAGACATCATCTAAACAGTTTGTCCAAGATGATGTAGGAGATACTAGGCTGATGCCGGACCCTCCTTTCATCTTCCAGTCTACAAAAGAGGACTCTGTCAGACTCTTCCCAGCTTTAGCAACAGCATGACAGACCCAACCAAAGTCAGCTGGTCTCACACACTGACATTCACCTTAGCCAGAAAGCAAATCCAGGTGTGTACTCTCTGCACTACCAGTATTTTTGCAGACCAGCTTTTGTTTTCCTTTCATGTACCCAGTTAAACACTGCAGTTTAGATAAGCTGATTGCAAGCCCCTCACGTTTTTAAAAGGATAACAAGATTAGAAGTTGACAGGGTGTCTTTAGGAGCAAGAGCTAAAAAGTTAGACTCTACATGTCAAACTGCAACACAAACTTGGCTTCAGTTCTCATATAAACAGCGTGCAAGCCTCACATTTATTAAAAACAGATGAAACAAGTCCCAATTCCTTTTGAATAGCAGAACTACTGAAGAGACCTGGTGGAGTTTAGCACAGCAGGAGTTTCAGTTGTCTATCACCACACGTTTAAACACTTGAGAACTTTGCAATAAATGCTGAATTGAATTCACCATCAAAAGACAAAATCCATGTTCTATCTGCCAAAACCTTTAGCAGCCTAAACAGAAAATGTCACAATTGATTTTCAGCAATGGAATAGGAATAAAAAACAACATTTTAAAGTCTTTAGGGGACAGACAGATAGACAGATAAACAATGTGACAGACAGATGAATTTATTGCTACAGGTAATTTTTTACTCCTCCTTAGCAAAAATCAGGCTTCAGATGGACTGATACATCTAAACAGATTAAGGAAAAAAACAACTAATGAGTAATTTTATTTTAAAATTCTCTGGTCTGTCAGAACCATCAGCTTAGAGTTATAAAACGAACACACTTTTTTCTATAACACTATTCTTTAATTTGCATTAAGGTTGAAGAGCTTCCCCTCTCCCTGACTGGTGTCAGATATAATAAAACAAAAACATTTGAAAGAAGGAAAAAAACTCCATCCTGAGCTATTAGAAGTGCTGGTTTTGAGGTTCTTTTACTATCTCTCTGTTTCTCTGACAAACTCAGGTTTGTTTCATACCCATAGAACTGCTGTTAAGAGGTAGGGCTGCAGAGCCCACCAACATCCCGAGCCCATTTGCACCTCAGCGAGTTCCAGCTCTTACTGGCCAGGAGATGCATTTCTCATGGGAGGAGGTAGGGTTGGTGTATTCACAGATTCCTTGTTCTCTCTAAATTTAGCAGGGTTTTTAATACTCCTGTTTAAACATTGCAGTGAAACACAGTGAAAAACACAAGCTAATGTCCGTAAACTCTCAAGACTGACTGCAAGCATTTACCAAACATACAATATTGGCAAGCAGCAGCAGCTGCTGAGCCGATAAGCTGTCTGCTGTGCTTACAGACAGGTTCCTATGTTTAAAAAGACTGAGAAATAAGCAACTTTATAATACTGCTATAAGGGAATTAATGCTAATATTAGAAAAAGGAGTTTGGATAATCAGGCTCTGCAAAAAACAGTTCTACTAAGCAGCAAGCTGGACCACTTTCAAAGTCACCAAGTAATCTGCTTTCCTAGAATCACAGAACGCTTTGGGTTGTAAGGGACATTTACATGTCATCCAGCCCAACCCTCTGCAGAAGCAGCAGCATCTCCAGCTCAATCAGGTTGTTCAGAGCCCCAGGCAACCTGACCTGGAATGTTTCCAGGGATAGGGTCTCAGCACCCCTTGTCCTGTCACCAGGCCTTGCTACAAAGTCTGTCCTGATCTTTCCTGTAGCTCCATTTAATTACTAGAGGGTTACAATAAGGTCCCCCTGCAGTCTTTTCTTCTCTAGGCTGAACAACCCCAACCCTCTCAAGATTGTCCCTGTAGGAGAGGTGCTCCAGCCTTTGGATAATTTTCATATTTCCTTTTCAACATTCATTTCAACTGACTTGCATCCAGGATCACAGCAAATTAGATTTTAGTTTCCCCTTCTGCTTGCTGCACTAAAAAAAAAAAAAAAGGTCAAAGTAACTGTTCCTACTTAAAATGGTAAAACAGCTATGAGAATGGCAACCAGAATGCGGAAATAACTTGCTGAAAGTTTTTTTCTTTAAGACTAAATCCACTTTAACACGGTCAACAGAAGCAATGGTGGAGAGAGGTCAAGAGAACTCCCTTCACACTGGAGTGGCTTCTACAGTTCACAGGGATTTCCCCTGTACCACTTTCTTGTGATGGTGGCAGCCCCCACTCCAAGGAGCCTCTGACTACTAAACTCCCACAAGAGAAACAAACCAGCCCTGGTGATTCACAAACTGCTTTTAAGATGTTTTCAAACCCTACTGCTCTTCTACTTGTGTTATTAGTTGAAAAAAAGTTTGAGGGTGCTGACTCCCACACAGGGAGAGGAAACTGGGCCAGTGCAGCATCTCTCCTCTCACCCAGCGTGTGCAGCAGCCTCTGGTTTGACATGGTTTAAGTTCATCTCCAGCTACAGAGGACCCACAGGAGCATGTATATGCTAGATCACCACCATTTATGTCTTTCTTCAAGCCTATGAGTGCCTTAAGGAACAATTTCAGATTTAATCTAGTCAGATACAGTTCCAAAAGGAGACGAGGATCTTATGTCACTTCAATGTTTGGCCCTCAACCTGGAATTTGACTACACTGTCTCCAAACACGGCACTCAACCTTATCACCACTAAGACTTTCCTTCTGCCATCCCACTGCAATCAGCTTTTTCCTCAGTTTCAGCCTAGTTCTGCCATGCCATACTCTGCTGTTTCCCTCACCTACACTCTAAACACTAGCACGTTCACATACATGTAGGTTCCTATCATCACAGTACAGACAGCATTTCAGCATCTCCTGCAGATCATCACCATTCTGTTTCTCGTTGAAATCACTCTAATGACTCAAATTCTCTCATCTGCAGGAGGGAACAGTTCTCCAAGACAGGTCTAATGCCTCCCTAATCTGTCACGTGCTGCTTCTCCAACTCATGGCCCAAATTTGTCCTTTTGTAGAACCTCATATCTAATTTGCAGTCCACTATCTCGCTATCTCTTTCAGCCTTATGGCTTTTACAGCTTCTGCTCCCATGTATGTCTGCATTTCAGATTATATTTCTTTGGATCCATTAGCCTGGATATTTTCCAAGATGCTCATTTTATTTCCTGTGCTCAGTTATATTTTTCTCCTTAGTAGCACTGCTTTGCACAGCCGTTTTCAGTCTTCTTTGCTGGATGACTCACTTTATTGTCTCCTGCAGATTTCATTAGTGCAGTTCTCCATCTCATTATGAAGTAGGACTGGATTTCACACATTGTTTGAGCTTTCCACAAAATATCTTCTTGCAAGTTAGTACCATCTTAACTGTTTGCTTGAGCAGACATGGAACTCCTCAAAAGGAAAGATCTTGGGGTAAGAGAATCTGCCTAAATAATCTACGTTTCCTGAAGTGCTACGAGGAAAATGCTAACAGTGTCAGAGAAGCAGGGTATGTTAACGCCATTAGCTCCTGGAAGACTTTGGTTTTTTTCCCATGACCTGTTTTGTTAGGTATTTGAAGGTAACTCCTGCCAGGAACAGATGGTGTGCAAGCAGACAACTGGCAAGGGATCTAGAAGAGTGCACTGAGATGGTGGTGTGCGCAAGTCTGGCCAGTTATCCAAAACCCGGTATGAATACAACAGGAGCTGCCAAAAGGCATTGTTTCTGAAAGAAAAAGTAGTAAGTAGGACAAACAAACCTGTAGGTGAGGAAATTTTAGAAACTTTCTGATACAAGGATGGTGCCATGTCTGTAAGCTTCATTTTTGAAGCATTTGTAACAATTATTCTATGGATGGTTGGAAATGAGTAATGCTTAGACACATGCCCGTATGAAAGAATATGATAATGATCTTTAACAGATGTGATGGCACAACTAAAATAGCAGACAAGAGAAGCACTTTTTGAGAAATACTTAAAACCAAACAAATCTTATTTCTCCAGAAAATGTCTTCAAGTGGCTGAATAAATTTCCTCCCAACTTATACTCCAATATTATTTTACTTCAGAACAAAAAAATAACATAGGAGACCTTCAAATGAATTACACTATACATTATGTACGTGTTTCAGATAATCCCTGCTAACTGTCCAAAAACATTTCATTTTCAGAAATTACATACTCCTCCAGCATAAACATTATTAACGATGCAAAATAAAACCAGAAGGGATTCATCTCTTTTCTAATGCTAAATACTGCACAAGAAACTGCCATTTATGTAATCTCAATGCAGCCTCAACGCCATTTCCAAAATCAAATACAAAATTGAGACTAAATTGTTAGGAGATTACTCTTCAGGGGAACTATTGCCAGTAACCTCCTAGCAAGATCTGTCATTTTGACCTTCATGCATATTTTTTTTTAACACCCTTACTTGCTGCAGTGTTTGAGTGATCTAAAGTGCAATGAGGAGCCAATTTAAGAAGAAGTCCCTTGTGCATTACGCCTCAACAAGCCACAAGCTTGAAATATCCATGGAATCATTTAAAATATTTACGGCCATGAAGGTCAAGTCCTAGAAATCCTGGACAGAAATCTATTACACTTTGAGAAATGGAAATATTTCTTTCAAACCTTCGCCTTTCAAAATGTATATTTATCAAGGACTTAAAAGCATTGTTTTAAGCAAACCCTACAGATACAGGGAAGTTCATACACAACATGTTTTATCTGTCCATAACTTACCTCTCTGCAACACACAGATTATATTAATCTTTACATTGTCCCCTATAAAACCTAGACACAAGGGGTCTTAACCGCAAGATACTATGCCTTTATTTTGCATGTATTTGTGGGGAGCAGAGAATGCTGCAGGGGAGAAGCCAGAGACAGCATTAGAATTCTAAGCGCCAAACACTGCAACGGAAAAGCCCCATAAAGCTGTTTACCAAAGATAACCCTGTTACACTATGACTCATCAGGGGATGGTAGGGCAAGAGCAGCTGCTACACTTTTGACCATGACGTAACTCATGATACTGTTGCAGGAGTTCCACTAAATGTCCTGAGGTTTCATCACTCATTGCACTCTGGCTTCATATTTCTATCATATGTATCTACAGTGATGTATCTACCATTTAATGGACATATAGGTGACTCTACATTTTGCAACATCACAAATAATTTAAAATTCTTTTTTTGTCTCTTAATCATCACTCCTTAGTATGTGATTTTTAAATTATTTTGGTTAGGGTATCTTAAGTACGGTCAAATGATTTTGATTACAAAGTGACATTTGCATAATAGAGTAATTCAGGGAAAGTTCTACTTCTATGTAGGTACCATTTTGAAAAAAGTTGTTTGCTCTGTTCCTCCCACTTAAACAGCCACATGATTCTTCTCATTCTAACCAACAACTAAATGCTATGTTCCATATCTATACTTGCATAACCATTAACAAAACATTCACAGCTAACAAGGCAATAATTAAAAACCATTAAAAACAAGTCACAGTCTGACCCAGCATCAGTCTCAACCCTTTCAGGCAATGAGAAGTGTCACTAAAAGTGACAACTTTCTGGCTCATCAGGACACTAGTAAAACAAACAAAAAAAAGGGCCCCAAGAAATCTTGTAATTTTTTTAAGAAGATCCTAGTCTATCTCACAAGTGAGGTTTCCCATTGCCAGAGGGTCGATAGGAATGCTAATGGAAAGAGTTGAAGCTGAAATAAATCTGCCACTTTTAATCAATCACAGACCACTCCGTCATCAATAAGCAACTCATTTTATGCTCCCTTTGGTTTGCTACAAGCAAAGTTCATAAAACGCATCACACCTACGTATTCATTGCCAATACTGGGCAACTTCAACATATGTATTTTTGAGGGTTAAAGATTATTCCTTCCCTAGCAACGCTGTGATTTTGCATTCATTCTGAAAAACTGCTCAAAATAACATTTCCTAAATGTAAGAAGTTATTTAGATTGTAGCTCAGGTGGGAGAAACAAAAGCCATGGAAAAAAAAAACAGAACACACTCAAAAAATCCTCTTGAATCAGTTACTGCATAATAGAAAACCATTCCTTACTTTCAAGTCTTTGCCTATGCACACAAGGTGCACTTTCAATTATATGGAAAAGATCCAGGTGGAGAGAGTTAGGCTTGTTCAGGCTGGAGAAGAGAAGACTCCAAGGAGACTTTATAGCGACCTTCCAGTACCTGAAAGGGGCTACAGGAAAGCTGGGGAGGGACTGTTTCCAAAGGCTTGTAGTGATAGGATTGATAGGATTAGGGGCAATGGGCATAAACTGGAGAGGTCATGATTTAGACTAGACATAAGGAAGAATTTCTTCATGAAGGCTTGTAGTGATAGGATGAGGGGGAATGGGTATAAACTGGAGAGGGGCAGATTTAGGCTACGTATAAGGAAGAATTTCTTCACCTTGAGGGTGGCGAGACATTGGCACAGGTTGCCCAGGGAAGCTGTGGCTGCCCCATCCCTGAAGGTGTTGAAGGCCAGGCTGGATGGGGCCTTGGGCAGCCTGACCTAGTGGAACCTGTCTCTGCTCATGCCATGGGGGTTGGAACTGGATGATCTTTAAGGTCCCTTCCAACCCAAACTATCTTATGATAGTTATAAAAGGATAACTGTTCCATAGGCCACAGGCAGACAGTCCATCCATCTCTCTTTCACTCCACTCCAGCCCCCCTAGTCGTCCGGGGATCACAAAATTCAGAAGAGGTGGAAGTGTCACAAAAATAACCAAGTTCCTATGCTCTTTGTGAAAATCACAAGTAGGAAGAGGAGACCTAAAAGAGGTCTACTTCCAAAGGAGGAAGAGTGACCACTTCCCATGCAGGTACCAGCTGGGCAACAGCTCCATGCCTCACACCAGAAAATCCATCCCTGCTTGCAGAAAAGGTTCAAAGAGGAGCGCTGGGACCCTTGCGCCAAGGGAGGAAGGGAAAGAATATGGCAATCAATAGAAAACTAGACTTTGCTAGTTCCCTTGCACACGACACAGGTTGCTTTACAACCATATTTTTAACAGAGGTTTCCAAATCTGGCCTCAGCAAGAATTGTGTCTTTTTGCTTTCACTGACTATGGTCCATCAGTGTTTTAAAATGCAATTGCAAAACCAAGGCTCTACAATTAGGCTAAGGAAATCTAATAATTTCCCAGTTTGGAGGTAACATGGCATTCAGTTGCTCGGAAGAATAAATGATAGAAGTCACTATAGTAGAACAGCGAACAAGTCATTTCAAATCTACTTATGGAGTCACAGGAAATTATAATTAGCTTGTAATTTGTCGAGGAGGGAGAAGCATCTTTAGTGATGTCCTTACTGCTGTACTGGTGGAGAAGTTATGAATTACAACCTCCCAGTACCTAACTCACAAAGACCAAGAGTCAATGCAAAAAACTTTCAAGTTGGTTTTGCAACTCTCGCCAAGCAAAATGATGACAATGCCCACTCCTTTGCCCTCTCTGGCTCATCCAACTGAGAGAGATGACGTCTATTGGATGCTGAACATCAGATACAAAGCAGTCACATTCTGCTTGGGTTTTGCTTGCTTTTTGTCATCCATCCAAGTGTAATTGTGCCGGACAGGATCACTAGAATAGCATGATCACATTTCAATATTATTTGGAAAGGATATTGAACTGTGTATGCCCACAGAGAACACTGTTGATGCATTTTATGAAAAAATTAATGTCAGGATAGGTATCTCAATATCTTCAAAATTTAAACCTAGCAATTTTTATTCCAGTAATAATACTCTGCAAGATAATATGTTCGAGTTATTATAGACTGCTGCAGAATCATAGATTAGTCTCATAGTATTGATCTTCAGGAGACCAAACAGCAGATATGTGAATGTTCCGAACAGGTTAATCAGTGAGCATCTTTCTATGTTTATAAATATTTTTTCTCTATTTTCCTATATAATGATTTTTGTGTTTTTGAAGTTCAAAGGAAAAAAACAACCCACAAATATTTTTTTCCTTTTCATGCAAAATGAAAGGTTTGTTTTCTAGACTATGAGAAAGACTGCCATCCAAACGGTATTCAAGAGTCTAAGTTAGACAGAAAAGCAATAAATAACACTGAAATACACTTGATAAGACCTAAAGAAAAGCAAAATCATTAAAAAAAAGGAAGATGCCCATCCTAAAAAATATTGCTCAAAAGAAAAGAAAGGAACATATTTGCAGCAATAGCAAAAGACAGCATGTTTAGTAACTTACTGGGGAAAGCTGCAGCACAAACTGACAAATATTCAGATGTTCTTAAGTAGATTGTTTTACCATTTCCTTCCAAAAGCATGCAAAAAGCTGGAGAACTTCAATTCAGTCAACAACTTGCCAAGAGTCTCAGAATTCTCTGCTGTGCCTGTATACACAGCAAAACACACACTGCTCCACCATTTGACAGTCTGAACTTAAGTCGACCAAGGTCAGTGTGACAAAATCCAGCCCTAGATGTGTTACAGTACAGAAAATCTTAAGGTGAGTCATTAATAAAAGACCTGGGCAATTTAAATCACTTTCCTGAAACATCTCCTACCTCACCTGACTGACATTTTTAAAGCAGTTATGTGTAATTCCTCTTTAAAAACTCTCTTGCATACTAGTGCTTCTATAGCTCCTGGCTTTGACGCTTTGGTTAGGGTGGGAAATTGAGAGTGTTTAAATCATTTCAGATTTACCCTATTAAATGAATTTAAACTGGAAGCCAGCCAGATATCTCTGGAGCTGTGATGCGGAGCATGGTGCATAGGCAAGAGAAGCTCTGCTGTTGAGAGCGCTTCAGTAAAAGATAAGTCTTCCAATAAAAGTCTGAAAATCTCGATTAGCCTTTAAATTACTTGAAAGTAGATCCTAATATGGGTACCCTCAGCTGAACCACGTCTCCCACAGTGTCTGCCCAGCGCCCTGCCCAACATCACCACAAACAACAGCTCTTAAAACTGTCGTTTGTAGAGAAATGGAGTATTAAAGGTCTTGATTACTGTGACAGAAAAAAGTTTTAGCTATTTCATTCGCTTTATAATGGGTTTCAAAATGAAATCAGCAGATATTGAAATTGAAAAAAGAGGGAAAGTAATTTAGACAAAAATGCATGTTACTGTGGCTGGCCTCTTGCAAGGACTCTGCAAAAACCACCTTAAATCCAGACTTTCCTGTGTTACAAATCCTATCAGCACATGCTGAACCATAAACTTGAGTATTACAGTGTCCAGTCTTCACCAAAAATAATGCCGTGCTTAATACCTGTGACCTACTAGAGTAGCAACAAAATAATGAATAGATACCACACTGCAAGCCTACTAGTCTAGGACTTGGATCTCAGGATTTCTTATTGCTTCATAATTTGAGCCTTTCTTATGTTTTAAGGAGTAATTTCAAATTACAATCCAAAACTAGTAGAAAACTACAGCCTGATAATCATCAGATCTCAGAAACATCCTCCATCGATTCTCCTGATGAGATAGAAATAAATGCATAAAGCCTGCATTTTCCACTAATACCTATTTAAAGAGATTTTTTTGTAAAACTTGTGTTTGTACACACACATGTATATATGTATATATACATGCACACATATAGATAGATATGCATATATATATAAAATCTGAAGATTACCATGTGCTGAAACACAAACATTTAATGCGATTAAATGATGTTCATATTTTCTGTAGCTGAAGAAAATACAAGTTATTTATCCACTCCTCGATAAATTACAGGAAGCACCTGAAAAATGTTTGCTCAGTAAAACCAGCAAGTCTTCCAAACAAGTTGAGCCAATGAATCCTGGAGTCAGGTTTCCCATCCATCACACCGGGAGCCATGCATTGTTTTTCCAAGGCAGGGTTTGAGATGGCCAGCCTGACCTACAGCCACGGCTGCATTGTTGGTGCCAGCGGGTGAAGGCTCCAGAGCAGGCAGGCGGCTGCCTCTTGATAAATCACTCCTAAACACAATGGGACTCTGGGAGACAACACTGTCTACAGTTCCTTTTGATGTTAGAGGTTTTTCTAATCTCTTCAGGTTAGATGAAGCCAGGGTCAGTAAAGGTCAGTGAGGTGAGGTTTCTTTCTTTACAAAAATCTTTCCTTTCCAAACAAGACCTCTCCAGCAAGTTATTTTGCATTATACAGAATTCATGATTTTTCATAGCTTACACACACCACTTACACTTACAATGGACTCAGTTCACTGGTTGCAAAAAAAACCCCAGATCTCAGTGGCTTTAAATCCCTAATTAGCCCTTTCTTTTCCTTTTCTCCATTTCATGCTTCCCCTCCCTTTGTTGTTTTTTTTAATAGAACAGAATTAAGTATTGTCACTTCATGCTTTTAGAGTTGATGAATCAGTATTTAGGTTTATTTTCATGAAATGTATGACAGATTCTATCAGAGGCACATAAAATCAATATATATAATCCAATTAAAGCAAATTATTTCATTACATCAATGCTTTGCTGGTGAAAAGGAACAAGAATACTTTAAGAAATAACACAGAAATGAAAATATGGATGCAGGGGTAAAAAGTAGTTCTGTTCCTAAAGGGGTTTGAGGAAATTTAAGATGTATGTACTCTGAACATTTCCCATGAAGAGACAAAGCTTTTTCAGCAACCTTCTCTTATATTTTTGGAGTATAAATGTTCTGACTGTAAAAATAAGTTATATAAAAACTAACAGTAAGGTCCAGGATTTTTTTATATGCAGATAAAAATCATGTTTGGACTGGACAAGCTTGTAGGCAAAGCAAGTTCTTATTTTACCAATGTGCTGGTTGCATCTGAAGAGGTGTGGCAGAGGTGGTATCATGAATGAGCAAGTCAGCAAATGGTAGGTTTTTTGCACTGCCACATCACTGAGAGCCATTAATGACCCTAATCTCCTGGACACTATCCAGAAGAGGAGAGATTCCAGAAGGTACAGCCTGATGAACACCCAGTGAAAGCTCACAGGAGGCATCCATCAGCACCACGAGCAACCTAAACTGCTCTCCTATCCACCTTGTTCCACAAACAACCTACACAAAGGAGTTCATGGCCCTCCTACTCTGTTCCCATCAATTTTTTTCTACACTATTTCAACAGCTATGAATAAAGTGCAAACACGTTTAAGGTGTGCTATATTTGCATATCAATTTTTTTTTAATCCAATACTGCTTGCAAACAGTTCATTTGGCAGGAAATGGAAAAAGAACAAATGTCTACCCCACTTTCATCTAGGTAGCACATTTAGGCACAGAAATAACCCTTAAAGTGACTTACGAAAGCACTAACTAGGGCCCATCTCTGCCTCCAGGAGCCAGGCAGCCAGGGATGCTCACTCGTTATACAGACTTACTGCCTTGTAATAACCAGTCGTATGTTTTAAATTATTCTGATTTCTGTCTTGCTTCTCTTCATCTAATCATTCGATTTGCTATTGACTTTAATCTCCTCTATTAATTCATCAGATGACTGATTGATTCAACAACAGCTTTAATGTGGCGATTGTCTCGTTCAACTTCAGCAGCAATAGTTTCAGTTAGGACTTCAAATTATTTTGTTTCTTTATTGCTACATTATAAAATCCATGCAGAATTGTAGAAAGGCATTTTTCTGTTACAACTATCATGTCACCACTGAAGATAGGCAAAGATAACCTTACAAAATAAATACAGCAGCCAGTTCGTGCTGCTTCCAAATTTGTATGCGTGTCCTTCATACCTCAGATCTCAAAACACACAGATTAAATATGTTGATAACTTCTTAAAAGAACACTATGCTGTAAAGTAATGTATATTTATTTCACATAAAGACCACGTCTAAACCCTTTTCTAAATAAAGAGACAACAGACTATTAAATACACGCCCAACACTTCTATTCTGTATGGAACCTGACAGTGCTCTCAATATACAAGCATCTTCCAGTGCTGTAATTCAGCAAGGATGCACTTAGCTCTTGAGTATCAATACACATTTTAAATCTACAGTAGCATGTCATGCTGCGGGCCATACTAGCCTCATTGTATCCTTCTCCTGCCAGTTATCACAGTCCTGCTTGAATGGAAAGATTTCAAACCACCTAAAGCTTTTGACAGCAATGTCTTGAATGAGCACTTGAGGTGAGAGGTTCTCCACTTGCATATGCCCTTGGGAGACAGACTGCAGGTCTGTACACACTACACCCTACTCTGTACCTTCCCCTCCAACTTCAGTAGCAGGACAGATTTATTTTCAAGAGTAGAATATGAGGAGAAAGGAAAATGTACGTAAAAGCTCTGGTTTCCTCCCTTACTTGTTTCTGGGTTACAAGGAAGAGGTTGGCGTGACAGAAGAAAAGGAGATACACTGCTTCAGAGCAGGTGGAGAAGTTACTTTGGTTCCTGTACATTCTAAACAAAGCAACAGGTTTGTTCAATTTATTGCTGTGTAGCACTGGAGGAAGGGGAAAATGCTGCGCAGAAACCTCTGACTCACAATAAATTGGAAATTCAACAACAGAAGAGAAAGTTAAATTTGCTGCGTATATCTTCCAAGACCACATTTAGAAGTTATCTCAGTACGTTTCATCCTATATTTAGTAACAACTGCAGCAAGGTAAAACTGAAATCAGTCAGTGCACCAGAAGCATCACTGGGTAATGGAACAGCACTCACATAAATGACTAAGTTATAGTGCACTGAACAATTTAAAATTAATTAAGTAAATGCTGTTAAATATTATGTGAACAAACAGTACTTCGAGTTCTGCAACAAACTGCTTTAACTTTTCAATACTTTACCCAGCCACAGTGAATGAACTGCAGTCATAACCACATAATGACTGGCAGTTATCTGGTCTGGCAATACGTGCAAATATGAAGAAACAAGAGCTTCAATATGAAGAAATAAGAAGCTTCACGTGACCGCTCTCCTAGTTTGGTTATTAGGCTTGGTAAAATAACACGTGTCAAATTGTAGAAAGGAAATGTTAATGTTTCGTTTGTTTTGTTCCATTTCCTTCAATGCTTAACAAATATTCGCTGAAGACTCAACTTCATTTGCAAATCTAACACACATCAGACATGTGTTTCCTCTGGTTTATACTAAAAAATGAGCAGATATGTACTGTAAAGATCAACAAGCAGACCCCGCTCGACTAAGGTCAACAGAAAATCAATTCAGAAACCAATCGTTTTCCACCCATGAAAACAAAGGGAACTAAATCAGAAGAATCTACAAACTGTGAATGAGCATTGCAGAGAGCTGAAGTGCTCTGAGACATGACAGCATGATGGGTACTTTTAGGGTCTCATAACAGGACCCATAATGCTGCCAATTTCTTTGTTACTCCGAACTCCCTTCATCCCCACATCACACACAACTATTTTTGCTAACGCACTACTAAAGTTCAAGAGACTGCGCATACATATGCATATTAAGCCTCCCATTAGACTCATTGAATGTAATTTGGAAGGAAAAAAGCTCACAGAGCATTTTCTTATAACCAACCTGCAAATGAGAACACAGATAAACAGGGCGTTCACAATCCAACTGTCACACAAAATTATCATCTGGGATAAAATAGCTCCTATTTGGTCTTAAAATGCAAGACAAAATTACTTCAGACAGTCACAAAAAAACCTCTCTGCATTTTTGCACTGCCCAGTCGACCTCTCCTGGAATCCAACAAGGAGACACTTTTCTTGAGTGGGAGGCAGAAAAGCAATATCCAATTTATATTAAAACAAACAAGAAGGCTGCTGTGAAAATAAGGAGACTTGACCTGGGTCTAGGCCACAAGGTTGAGCCAGATCAATGCCTTTTTAGTTTTAAATTGAAGGCACTCTAATCATTTGGGGCAAATGGAACCAGGCACTGGATTTGGCAGATGCTTGTTATTGCTGCAACATTTGCACATGTCTAGTTGTATCCTCACCCAGTCTTGAAGGGTTTATTTACATATATTTGTCTGAGGTTCTTCTAAGTCCATATAAATGACAGCTAAGGAACACTCCTTTGCAGTCCAAGCAGACCATGTTTCCTTATCCTTACACTAAGCCTAATTTTGACAACATTAAATGTCTATACTATAAAATTTGAATGCTCTTAATGAATGATGTACAACTGGAGATGATTTGCAGCATCACTAACTTAGATAAATTGGTACAGTTCACATCGAAAAGTTTATTTCTTCTATCATTAAGCTGTTTCAGGGACATTTCTCTCCAATTATATTTTACAGAGTGAAAATACAGGCGGCTTTGTTGCTGTCTTGAATTTTTGACATTTTATTCAAGTAGTCAAAAATGAATTACTTCAAAACTCAGGAAAAGTACTCCATTTTAATAATGTAAAAAGCAAGAAAACCTTTAACTTCATTTCTCCTAACTCCCTGGAAGAATAGGCATGAAAGGTGAAAATTACTCAGCAACCAACTGCAGGAGGAAGGAAAGGACTGAGGGATGAAGGATGATAGAATAAGCTTTTTGATATCCTCACCCTAATGAACTGATGTTGTTCGACAGGCAAATACAGAATTGCTGGATTAATTGCTGAAATGTTGGGAGTCAGTGGTAAATGCTGCTCTGCAGCGGCACAAATGTGCCGAGAACCTGCAGATGACGGCTGGAAGGGAGATCTTTTCTCAAGAGTACAGAGTAACGCCATGTGAAACACTACCCTTATCTGCTTCAGAGTTTAATGCAGCTGTATTTTCAGCCCATCAGATGTGAAAGAAAAAGGCTATAATTGTTATCAGGGAGAACTGATCTACAAAATAGCCTGAGTAATCAGAATAAACATCAAATGCTGACAAACACCTGCCAGTGTCAGAAAAATTAATTTGAGAGTAAAGGGATAACCTGCTGCACCAGTGTACTGGTTCCTGCCTCCCCAGTCTCTCAGTGGCATTTGCTCAACTCTCCATACACGGAGAAGAGTGACATTTTTCCTCCTGTGTCCTCACCTAATGAAGAGGGAAAGGCTGCTGGTCATCACACTAGAGCATTCAGAAGTTAAAAACATGCACTTATTTTAAAATGCGTTGGGTCAGATAACATTTCTTTCCAGTTCTGATTTATCTCCATATTACAAAAGGCTTCTTAGCTCATCTAACCTGCAGCACTAGCCACGTTACAACATTACCACAGGCTTTACTGGATCAACTCTTCAAATCAACTGTGAACAAGTTAATGCATATGTCAGGTCCTTTCAAGGTCGCTGGGAAAGCTCTCCCCTGTACAACTAATTTTAATAAGGAGATGCATGACTTGAAAAGCATAACTTTGGAAATCTTGAATTCATTTTTTCTTGGCTTTGCTTTTTGTAAATAAAATGCTAAACATAATTTGTGTAAGCTTGTCCCTCTAAAAGTTACAAGACTGGAAAATACTGGTAAGATTTATTTAGAGTGGAGGTACTTATCAAATGTCACCATTTTCCTGTTGAAAATGACTAATCATTTTGATTAACCTTTGATTTAAATGATTATATACCACAGCAAAGCACAAACATACATACAATTATACTCCAAAGAAATTCTCAAAGCACAGATCACATACGAAAACAGTTATGTAAAAGTGGTTAGAGAATTTATATACCACATACATAATATTCAAACCAAAAGCTGACTCCACAAGCTCAACAGGAAGGCTCCCACACGTACTTTCATACCCAAGAATCACAGCCTAGTTAATCCCGCAACCAACACGAGACTGCTTCCAGAGGAAACACCAAAAATATCAACCAAATAATAATCAAGCTATTGAAGAAACTCCTGACTGCCGTCTCAACAAGTACTACCAGTATCCTCTATAAGGAAATTTATTCCAGGTGGGAAACTGGTGCTAGTCACATATATAAAGACAGCCTGAGGCAGCACAACACAAGACATAAAATTTAATACCTCACTTTGAGTAAATACACATGAATTCCAAGCCATGTAGAGATTACAAAACACAGGGAGAAAAACAGGACAGCAAAGGTAAACTAGATCTGAAGGCAATTATGAAAAATAAAAATATAAGGTGGAATTAAAGCATATAAAAACACTCTTAAGATCCCATCTCCAAGGGCCAATTTGTGCAGAGCACACATACCACCAAAGTTATCATGGAAAAGATTCTGTCAAAAGCTTTTTATCTGCTGAACACAGCGACTTCAGACACTCAGGATGCCTTCAGATTATTTAAACTGAGCGCCGTTCCATACAGTTTTGGTTTAATCTAAGTAACTTTAAAAAACTAAGCTCACACTCCTCCCACAGTTAAACACCAGTCTCATAATGTAAAATAAAATAAAATACTGTAGATTAAAAACTCCATTTGCTCTGGGTTTCTAAAAAGAAATTATAAGCCTTGGCTGGGGTAGAATGAGTATTCAAGACATTCAGAGCTGCAGCTGAGCAAGACGCTCCCAGCCAGGACACAGCACAGCACTTAGCACACTTCCATCCGTCAAACTACAAACACAGGGCTTATCCTTATCAGTGATCCTGGATATGAGGGAAACAGGTATTGGCAGCTTCTTCCCTCCTTATTCCCCAGGAATTCCCTCTGCAGTGTGGGATCATCAGGCTCCTCCAAAGCACTTAAATTAGGCTTCTGCTCATATTTTCCTGGGGGAATGGGATTCCAATTAGACTCAAGAAAGTACCAAGTAATTTGCCGGTTTAGGTGAGATGCCAAACACCAGGCTGTAGAAAACTATTACATACATTCTCCTAATAATAAAGGAGATTTTCTACCTACTGAAAAGCCATCAAAAACGTAGCTGGAGCAGGTGCTAACTGGAAGTGTCCCTCTCAGGGCAGGAACTTAAGCAGAACAAGTCCCTGGTACAAGTTCCTTAGCTGGCAATATCAGGATCCCGTAGCTCCCAAGCACAAGTGGAGCCACATGCCAACGTGTATGAGCGAAGTGGATGGTCAATAAATGTAAGTCAGACCATGGAGAGAATTTGGAGGTGAATTTCCCATTCTAATCAAATTTGAGATCTCTACCAAGGGCTTTTGTCATACTCATAGCAAGCATGATTTGGTTTTCTATTATATATTCATATGCTTCCATTCAGAAAAACCTTGTTTCATTACAACAGATTCAGCTGTGCTTCACAGTCGTGCTTCATTTCTTCCAAGGCAAATTCTTCAGGAGATTAACCTGACACATTTACTCCCCTGACAATATATCCTGCCTTTTCTGATATCATTAACAATTTCAAGCACATAGCAATAAACAGGATTAAAATTTTTGAAAAAGTAGTGACTTGAAAGCTTTCTTGTTCCCACACTTTCTTGGTACAACACATTTCACTTCACAAGTAATGTTGTAAGATTCATCTCGAGTAAATATAAAATAAATTATTAAACTTCTAACCCAAAAGCTTCCTAACCTCCCCCCCTTTACTGGACCTGAACAGCTGCAGTGCGTGGCACAGCTTTAACTCGAGTTCAGGCTTTAGGTAGCTCAGATTGGCAAGTGTTCATTTCTAGGAGTTCAATGTGTTATTCTTCATACGCACAGAAGACATTACTGAAGATAAACTGTGCAATTGGTAATTGAAATTAAAGTTGCAACATCTATTACGGTAACATCCGCCATGTCCCATCTCTAAAACACAGAGAATGAAATGGCTTTTGCATATGAAGCACCAATTGTGAGATCGACTAGAACAAAAATGCATTAAGAAATGTAATGAAATACATTCACACAACATAAAATTTCCTGAAGTTACTTACATTGTCATTACCAGTCTCCTATCATCAAGACATGTACAATAAGTAAACTCTCGGTATAATTCTGGGAGATGCGTTTGAGAAATGCATGTCTTTCTCTAAAATTCAAAAAGCTGCACAGCATTCATGCATGGTCAAGAAACCTGTTAAAAAATCCAGTTTGCTTCTGAAGATATTCCCTGGAGGTGTTTAAGGCATGGGTAGACGAGGTCCTGAGGGACATGGTTTAGTGTTTGATAGGAAGAGTTGGACTCGATGACCCGATGGGTCTCTTCCAGCCTGGTGATTCTATGATTCTATGATATTAATGTATATAATATGTGCTCATCCCAAAAGGAGAAATTGGTGTGATCTTTGGAAGAATTCTTTGAATGTACCTCCCCAACAAAATTTCAGAAAATGCCAAACATTTCTGAGATTTCCAAATCAGGATTTTTTATGAAATAATATGTGGATAAATGATATCACCTTTAGAATCCAAGTAAATATTTAGTAAATACAGCAGTCACAAATCTGTATTAAAAGGTCAGCAAGTGAAAGAACATTCAGTCTAACCATGCTCCTGGGACCACACTAAGAATTCCAGCTCTTCATAAATTTCTTGCATATCAACAACTTTTCATAGGACTGTAAAATTAGCTTATTTTTATCACATCAGTAAACAAAAGCTTTTCTAATATTTTAATTGAATAATTCTGTAACTACTAGTTTATGTCATATTAAAAAAAGGAAAAAAACACTCGGCCATTGCACCATGTCTGGCTGGGGTAACTGTTTTTTAGAGAAGTCTAAAAAGAAGTCTTCAATGCAGAAATAACAGAGCAAGATATTTTATAACAAGAGACAATTAGAAAAATGGAAACAAAGATCAATTTCCTATTTTCAGGGTGCTACATATTGTATATGAAGATGCATCCTGAGACACCTGACAAACTTGGCTCCATCATCTGACCAAGCCTGGTGAGATATGCAAACCTTCACTTCCAAAAGGAAAGCATTAAGATATTCCTTTAAAAAAAAAAAATCTACTTTCCTACCTTCTAATTGAGATCAGGACAAAATCAGGAGCTCTTTAAAATCTGACTATAACTCAGATGAACTAAAGGACCAGATCAAAGCATAGTTATGCAAGGTGCTATAGCAGCCAAATGCAGCTTACTAAATATTTAAGACATATAAAGATAAAAATGCAGGATGGTAAATCACTACAAACCAAAACAGTTAGCAAGATCCCTGCAAATGCCTCCTGGATAAAGATACATTATGTGCTTCATTCATTTTCTAATGACTGATGTTCAGGGGTTTTATTATTATTAATTGCATATAAATTACCATGATTTTTGTATCACTGGGAAAGTATCAAGCCATTCACCTCTCCGAGGAACAATACCAAACAAAGGCAATGAATTCATGGCATATAAAAACACCACGAACACAGAAAATTATGCACACCATTTAAAAGGCATGGCATTTAGAATACTAGGAAAAAATCAAAAATATGCAATATATCTTTAATTGTAAGAAAAAAAAAATCCCAGCTGATGGTTTGCCAAGTCCTTGATATTATTTAAGCAAAAACACTGCCTACTTCAGGAGTGCAAAATCTTCTTAACTTGCATATCTGCGTATATCCCCAATCTCTTCTGAAGTGCTCTGCTGCAAAATTCATTGTATCTGAGATCTGCTAATCATAATCAGGAAACTCTGTTACGCATCTTAAGGACGTACTTTAGGCTCTCACGGGGAAAAATAAATACGTTTTATTAGCTGCTTTTGGAAAATACTGATTTGTATTTATTTAGAAAGCTTTTCAAGTTGCACCACTGTTAAATTAAATATTTATGGCGTGATTTTCCAAAGAGTTTAACACCTGTTCATAGTTTAACATGTTGAGTTCAACAGGAGTTCCCAACATTTCTGCAAACCTCGGAAGCGACAGGTTGGGATGTGGTGAAGCAGCTCAAGTGTGGATGTTACTGCTGAGCTCTGAAATGCAACCAGGATCCTGACCAGCCCTTACCTCCCATACTAGCATTTCAGACAACTGAATTGGATATATTTTATTAGAACTACGACCAAGATGACTCATTAATACCTGTTAAATCCAAATAAGGCACAGGCTAAATGCTGTTAGCTAATGCACCATGCATCTTTACTTTCCTTCACTAGCAGAAAACTAACTTGCTTGGGTCATCACTTCAAGTAGCAACTTGCAGAGGAGACTAAAACCCACAGTGAGTCAAAAACTGGAAAGCAAAGCTGTTGATATTAAGAGTGAAAAGTTGAACAAGGATGAAGATGTCTTGGTAAAATACAGAATAAAGAAGGTACAGCAAAGAAAGAAAAGATGTTTGGTACCCTGCAAAAACCTGTATCCTGGTGACAGAGAGCTGGGGCTTTGGCATTTGGTTTCTCAGCCAAAATTGAGGACCATGCCTCTGACCTCACTGTCAAAGGAAGTAAAAATAAGGGGTTGGGCCTAGTCATCCTTATTTTGCTTAGCTTCTGAGGGATGTGCACTCACTATCCCTCCCTCCCAGCTTCATGTTTTCAGGTATTCTACAGCTCCTGTTCTTGCATGAATAGATGATTTCTCGCTGGCTGCCCTTCCACGCTTCCCAGTCCTTCACCTGCTCCTGACTGTAATGTACAGAATCACAGAAAATCTCAAATTAGAAGAAACCCATCAGGAACATTGAGCCCAGCCCCCTAAAATGGAGCCAGAACAGAGAAATCTTGGAGAGACAACTGATGCACAGGCCACACATTGTCAGGGCCTGCAGTAAACACTATTGAGTAACTATGAATTCAGGCTTACATGCACAAAAGCCATCACCTTAAATTTAGGAAAGCTGAGGAGAAAAAAAGCCCTTAATGTCTTATATAAGACACATTTGATGCAGTCAAGGCCTCGAAAAATTTAAAGTTAAAAGCCTTAGAAATACCATCGAACAAACTAAAAACATTTAAAATCTTCAGTCCAATTACTGACAAGGAATCCATAAATCTGAACTTTGGAGTAAAGACAACATCTTACATTTCAAATGAAATACCTAAATTTCCTTGTGGCATTAGGCCTACACTTCTAGAAGCAAAAAGCTATGTATTTTAAGCAGTAAATAAATATATAACATCCAAGTAAGAAATTACTATACATAGACACGGTCCAAATGATCATCCAACATGATTTCATAAATTGAAGATGAATAAAATACTCGAATATTGTAGATAGGACACATCAATCTCCTCACACATTTTACAGCACATTACAAATCTGCCCAGCAAGTCGAATATTTTACTCATTAAAATAGTAGCTTTCATCACACTATAAAACATTTACAAATGCAGACGAGAAAACCGAAAAGTGTATTTACTGTAAGGCTTTATATTTGTGTCATTAATTAAAAACAAAAGTTTGGAATAAAACTAAAATAAAAGCTAATCAAAACAGCTAGCTGTCAAAATAGATGGGAAATATATTTTTCAAATCAAGCAAAAAGCCACAGCCTTCGAACATTTAGTGTTGCGTCAGCTGATACAGACAGCTTCAAAAGGAAGGACAGCAAATGTCCGGAGTATATGAAGAAAAGGTGTCCTGGCTTAAAGATTCGAGTTTATGAATTTTCATTGATTTTTTTTTCCCTCCAGGATGATTAACTCACACCAAAGCAGACCTCTGATATATGAACTATAAATAAGGTGCTGCTGCGACACTGCAGGCAAAATAAATAAAAACAGAGCCCTGACAGTATTTCACCCTCAAACAAATGTTTCTGTCCCTACATTGTCTGGCTAAGAAAGATACATAGACAGTCTCACAGACAGAGATATAAATGAACAATTGCAGTACCTTTTTCCCACACTGTTTACAGGGTTGGCTATATTCCTACTGGCAATAGATTTTCTTCTTGACAGCTTCTTGGTGTTGGGGCTCTCATCAGTGCTGTCATCCTCTTTCTTTGGTGTGTTACTTCCTTTGCTGTTCAGGTCCCTTAGCACATTATAATTAATTTTACTTGAGATTTTCTTCTGTTCTAACATCTTTTCAATTGCCTCTCCTGCTGTGCTGGCTTGAATTGGCTCCCGCTTCTTTGCAGATTTCTTTGGCTTAATTAAAATATAAAATTAGTGATGTAGATACAAACAAAGTTTTGGTGAAGCAGAAGGGCGAGCTGCAGTTCAGCAGTCCTGGCTCAGGTGCTGCTGATGTGGGATGCAGGCAACATGGACAGGCTAAGTCAGCTCTCCCTCTCCTACTACTCAGTGGGACCGAGAGGTCTCTTTTCTTCAAGAGGTAAGTGATCACTTTCATACCAAATACCCACATGGTTTATTGCAAATTCTTTACTTAGTATTTGTAACGCTGCCAGAGAAGAAATGTGGGCCATTTCTCATGCATGAAAAAAAAAAATGGATTGAACTCTGTTACAAGAACAAGGACTCTGACAGCATCAACCAGCATGTAAAAAAATATGAAATCCCCCTGATACAATTGCCTATAAAGCTAAAGTCAAGCTGGATCCCAACTCCTCTAAGCACTGACAACTCAATATTGAAACTGCAATGGTATTTTATGTAAAGTCTGAATGTGGTGTGGGAGAACATCTACCCAACTCCTCCTCCACACTGAAAAAGGCCAAGAATATTAGCAGAAGCCTTCTAAGTGTGGACTGGCATTAAGGCCGAAGGACGGGAAGCAAGAGGCTGCAGACATAGCAGCACAGCAACAATGTGACCTGCAACTATCCCTTCCTAGGCAAATGCTACAAGCTCAAGCCCAGTGTTGTGCTGCGGAGGCTGGTGCTACACAGACCCAGACAAAGAGAAATGACACCAGAGAACATTTCTATACTGATGCCTAAGTAGGTATGAAGAAAAAACAAAAAGAACCCCTGTTTCTCATTCTGCATTTACCTTTTCAAGGGAGACTTTAACACCAAGCTCTGTAAGAGATTTTTTTTTTAATGGATAATAGCCCCTCTGTTTACCTCCATAGGTCAAGCACTACCTTGAAATGGTAAAGCACTACATTAATCAAGTTCTACTCGAGCTGTCAGAAACAATACTGAGTTAAAGAAAAACTCCTGTGTTGTCCGAACAAAAAGGTGGGTGTTTGGGCTACTTGGCGATGCCAATGAGTTATACAATTTTGAAAATTGCTGGTAGACTGCCACATCTCTGTAAGCGCAGGATGAATGAGAAACTCTGAAGCATAAAACAGTGTTTCATTGTCTGGTTTTGTATTTACTGTTGAAATACCTGGGGGAAGTAGGAAGGCCTGTCTTTCACATTAGTTGGAAAAAAAGATAGAGGATATACGCACTAAAAATTAACACAGATTTTAGTTGCATGTGGAAGATTTGACTTGTCACTTGCTCAATTACACAAAATACTAACGCCGTAAATCCTGAATATATGGCCAATTAGGCTGCTTTAAACTGCTAAACAAGGAGACAGGACATTCCATTTGTTAACATAACTGTCGCATTCCTTATGAAAGGTAAAAAAATATATTCCTTCAAGTGACTGTAATAAGGATCTGTTCAGTTCTTCATAAAGAAATCACTATTCTAAGAGCAAAGAAAGCTACTGAAGTTATGGCAAGTACAAACAAATTCCCCATGCACACATTAAAAAAAAATTAGGCATGTCTTCAGACCTGTATTTAAATAAGCAAGCAATTAGGACAGCAATCATAATAAATGCTAAGAGCCAGTTCTGACTTTGCCATGCACAGTATCTTCTCATAATAGTAATTCAAAATAAAAGTTTGGGCAAGGGAGTGTTTTACTCACCACCTGAAAAATCATAGCCCTGTAATTCAATAACAGGTAGAGATACAATAGCTTTTGCTCGTTTAGTGGTGACCTATACCATTACATCCATACATCCCACATGGAGCTGATCAGCAAACATAATGCATTTCCAAGACATTTTCAAACAGACACAATTAGCACACAGTTTAATACCTTGTGTTCCTTATAAATCCCAAGTTCTTTCTCTTTTGCTATTCTTGCTTCCTTTTCTGAAAGATGACAAAAGGGTAACCAGCATGAAGATTACACAGACTGCACATTTCAGCAACACTGGCCAAAAGGAGAATTTCAGTCCTATATACTTACCTTTTTGTTCCTTCAAATAATCTGCATTTTCTTTCATCCACAGCTCTGCTTTTATCTGTGCTTCTGCTTCATTAAGTATATACTAAAAGACAAAACAATTTTATCTACTTTCAGAAATCAAGTTGAAAACCATAGGGCAAAATGGAATTGGAGAACCACTGGCAAGGTCAATTCACACTCTGTTTTTAAAAATATGTTAATATAAGAGAACATAACTGAGATGTGACAATCAGAAAGCATTTCCAGTAACTTCCAAAGCTGGCAAAAAACAATAACATGTTTTCAAAACATAGTGCTTGGTTTCCAAACTATGATGAGATGACCAAAACCATGCAGGACTCATTGTACATGATCTGTAATTAACCTAAACTGATCCTGGGTTTATGATCGTTTTCAGATGATATGAGAGGGTATCATGACAACACGGTCATCTGCAAGTAATTCTTATATTGATGGTGGTCTGTAATTCAAAACAGTGTGGAAACCATTGCCTTGCCCTACCAAAACAGAAACATGTTTATTCTGGGTATGTTTCTGCAAAGGTTTAGGCACAGTTACTGGGATTATTAGTTCAACGGCCACATCTGTGTGAATGAAACCAGGCAGGACTGCCTGGAGTTTGAGTCCTCTATATTTTAGAGAGCTGGGTTCAGTAATCACATCTAGGCTTTTTTCAGTTAACTCCACTTAGTCTTGGTAACATCATTAGCAGGTGTGGAGCTGAAGAACACACCTGAAAGTATTCAGATGAATTACAGAAGTAAACAAACAGGTAAGCAGCAGGTAGGCTAGCAGGTAGATAGCTACATCTCCTCTTCAACTACTTAAATATAAAAATAAGACCAGTATTTAGCATAACTGTCCATGAAATAGAAGTTCTCTATAGCTGGTGCCGGTTAGGCTTGTAGAATTTCTGCAGAATGGAGATGATAAATTCCTCACGAACAAGACATTTTTTTTTATTTTAAAGCAGGATATCCAAGGCTTGTACAACAATGCGCACACAAAACAATTTGAGATTTCTCCATCTTATGGGTTTGAGCACTGGAGATATTCTCCAAAGTAAAATGCATGTATAGAACTTAATGAGAAAAATAACTCGTCAAATGAAACTAATGCAAGGTGAAGTCCTTCCTCCGAGGGCAAATGAGGTGAGCAAAAAGCTGTGCAAGTGCTGGTTTATCAAACCAATATTTTCAGTCTTTCTTCTGCTTCTATTAAAGGTGAGCAGCAATAGTAAAACTTGCTTCCTCCTAGGTCAGTTATTCATCCTTCTTATGTTTTTAGGGAGTTCATAATCTTAGGCTTACAATATTACAGTCTATTGCCATGGAAATGAACATGAGATCATAAAAGAAGAGTTATGACCTCATCACAAAGCCTAGGGGAAAGAGAAAATGCACTAGTTCTTTTCTCATGATTGTTTAAATTATGCACCTGCTATATTGAAAACCTCCAGCTTCCCCGCTCCCTCTATACCATGTCCACTCAATTCATAATATTCCTTTATAATTCTCATGCATGGGTTGGAAGGGACCTTAAAGATCATCCAGTCCCAAACCCCCTGCCATGGCCAGGGACATGTCCCACTAGATCAGGCTGCCCAAGGCCCCATCCAGCCTGGCTTTCAACACCTTCAGAGATGGGGCAGGCNTTATACCCATTGCCCCTAATCTATCGCTGCCTGTTCCAAGTGTTGACGTCCTGCATGGTCTTCAACAAATCGTCTTCCACAGCTGTCTGTCTATCTGTCATATCCAGGTTGTACGGCAAAAGGTATCTTTCTCTGCCACACAAATAACAATAAATCCAGAAAATGTTACAGAAATTTTAGGAAGAACACAGAAGCTGTGTGTGCTGGTTTGACAGTTTGGTTTCCATGGTGGCCTCCTATGTTGAATATATCTTAATAAAATAATGAAATTAGAGCTCAACCAAACTTTTAAAAGCCCTTGATCAGAATAAAAGGCATTCTAAAACAGAATTATTCCAGCACGATATGAGCAAGTAGCAGTCATATATATAAAATGGGCAAAGAATACTAAATTCACAGCCTTGTATGAACCTTAGTTTTGATCTCAGGTCACTGAAATCACTTGAATCACTCTCTAGATCAGAGAGAAGAGGCAGTGATGGGAGAGGATAAACCAGATAAGAACTATTTTTCATCCTCAGATATCTAAATGCAAAGAGAGCCAGGATAAGACAGCACCTTACCCGATCTATTTCACTGTCATCAATCCCACTCAGATCTAATTCACCATCTTCTGTATTCTCATCTAAAGAAAAGAACAGATTTTAATTAAGTGGATGTTTCTTCAAAATCAATCATAATTCAAGTTCTATGGTAAAGTAACACCGAATAATCGTGCTTCAGAGATTTGCATCCTTATGTGTTCATCCAGGAGGTTTAACATGTTGTTGAGTAAGTTCAGTATGGGGGTACCTGTACACACAAATTCACCACATTGAATTAATATAAAATTCAGGAATTGGTACAGTCCTCTTCAATACTAAAAGTCTGCTGGTCACTTCCAGTGACTTTTTTTTTTTCCCATTTTAATGTACAGCTACAAACATTCAGCAGGAATCTGGGGAAACCATTTTAAGAAGATAACCATTTTGCTTTCATCATAACACGAATTTCTCTGTCAGTGCCTATAGGTCAATGATTCATCCGTAAATCAGGGCTTAGAAAATATTTTCTGTTTTCAGGGAAGCAGCGTGGAACAGTAAATAATACATCATGCTGATAGTCATACCACAGCTTTTTTCTTGATTCCGATCTACCATCATTCAATCCACTTACCTCATACCACTCTGTAAAAAGATGTGAATTCATTTTTCCTCTCTGTAAAATGGGAATAAATAAAACACCTCCAAATTTAAAAAATAACTTTTAGAACCTATGGAAGGCCCCAAATAAATGTTAAACCATAATGAGTTTCTGTAATTATAACTTCACTGTAATTTCTCCAGTTTTGTTTTTATTAAGACTTCTTTGAAAACACCTTTTTAAAATCTTCTACCTATAAAAAAGCGTAACAGCACAGCGTAACAGGCCTAACTTGGGACTGGCACAATGTAAACCAGCAAAACATAATTTTCCACATCACATTAATGTACAGTACTAACACACTATTAATGTAGTTAAGGTAGAGAAAACAATAAATTATTCAGCAAAGAGACATGCTAGGGAATGAAGCCATCTTCTCGGTTGTCTCCATTGCATCTAATCAAGACTAGACAAGGATGACCTAACTAGTTTACTTGCAGAATAAATAAAATATGCTTCAACAATCTGCAGTAACAAATTAAGACTGAGATGGTGCAGAAGAGCTTAGCATCTTCACAGTTCTTGCTCTCCAGTCCTAGGGATGTGCTTCCTCACAAACCAAGACCTTCAAATGATAGGATTCCCTAGACTGGTGCTTCCTGAGCAAAGCCCCTGAGCACTGCAGTGTGGAACCTGTGGAGGGAGAAGGAACTGCAGCTCTTTGATCCCACAGCAGGTTACTGCAACACAGCGCCTCAAGGCTTGAGGAACACCAAATGCTGAAGACAAGCAAAGTAGGAATTATGAACATTACCAGAAGATGCAAATGATGCTCTGCTTGGCAGAACTCAGGCCTAACTCAGTTGCCTGATGTACTTGAAAACACAGGGCTAGGAAATCAACCCAAACACCAGTTAGGATTAAAGGCTGCACATCCTGAGCTGGTGCAAAGGGTCTGGATGCTCAACTCAACAGACATTTACTGGTGTCAGAGACTGAGAGCTTACAAATATGTTTTCAAAATCCACCTCCAACAACCAACAGAAAGTTCTAAACGTTCCATACAAAGTCATGTACAAAATGGGTTTCACTCTGAAGAAAATGTCTTGTGACAAGGAACAGCATACCACTGCTTTGATTTTTATTTTAGATTGTCTCATAAACCTAGTATTAACTTTACCGATCCAGATAATGTGATGCTAAAATGACTGAAAAGGCCTTAAGGAATGTTTCTCATTGCCGTTAGATTTAGAAATTAACTGTATTATAGTTCCAGGCACCAGATTTACTTTATAATCTTCTTCCCCAACAACACTAGATTTTATAATAACTACATAATTGCTAAGTACACATGCTTTTCTTCTGATCTGATTTCTATAACAGACCAGTAAGAGCAGGGCTTTCTGCACCAGGGACACCGGTTCCCTGTACAGGTGCCCCGGTGCCAGGCAGGCAGGGACGTGACCAAAGGACTCGGCAATGCATGTCCTGATTCAAGCTTAGTGAGAAAAACCAAGTGACAAAACATATCCCAGTGGTTTGCTGTCTCTTTAACATAATTCACTGGATTTTTTTAGAAAACTGTAAACAGGCAAAGTGCAGAGAGGAATCACTATATGTTGCATCACCTGTGGAAGTCTAGGTATTCTGCAGAACAGCACTACATGTTCCCCCTGCCGGAACTGAGATATACATTTCCAGGGAGCAAAATGCTTAAATATTCAACAAGGAAAGGAGTAAATATTGCAGCATAATGTCTGAGGCATCTTCCCAAGAGATTGTCCATCTGAGCCCAAGAAATGTTTCATTACACAAAATAAAACAGCTCAACAGCAGAGCACAAGAGTATCTCCACGCCAGAATAACCCATCTCCTAGTTGGGAAGGAGTTCATGCTGAAATGGGACTCCAACTGGATCTTCCCATATTCTGGGTGAAAGCTTTAATAACTAAGCTCTAAGACAGAAGGGGTCATTCACAGAATCACAGAATAGTTAAGGTTGGAAGAGACCTTAAAGCTCATCTAGTTCCAACCCCCCTGCCGTGGGCAGGGACACCTCCCCCAGGATCAGGCTGCCCAAACCCCCATCCAACCTGGTCTTAAAAACCTCCAGGCATGGGACAGTCACAACTTCACTTGGCAACCTATTCCAGTGTCTCACCACTCTCGTGGTGAAGAAATTCTTCCCAATTATCATTGTCTCCCTCTTCTTTGTGTAATGTACCTTTTGTTTCCTCAAGTTTTTTTTTTGTTTCAATTTGGTCTATCTGAGCAAAGAGAATTTATTGGGGCTTTTTTCATATTTATTGTACCAGATAAACTAAAATATCAACTTTGGAACCATTTGCCCAGAGAAGTCGTGGCTGCCCCAACCCTGGAGGTTTTTAAGGTCAGGTTGGATGGGGCCTTGGGCAGCCTGATCTAGTGGGAGGTGTCCCGGCGCATGGCAGGGGGGTTGGAACTAGATGAGCTCTAAAGGTCCTTTACAACCCAAACCATTCTATGATTCTATGACAACTTGGAATTAGGGACAAAGAGAAAGGGAGTCAATCTGAAAAGTCTATGTTCTGAAGATCACAGGCTAGAAAATCAAAATTTTGAAGTGACAGCAACCACTCTGGACTCAAGTCACTACTCAGCTTTATACTCACTACTTAAGTCACTTCAGAATTTTATAATTATCCAAAATTATTTGTAGCAACAATTGCCACATCTTAAGAACAATACAAACATCCCACTGAAATGAAGCTGCCACTGCTTTTACATGTCATTAAACACCTCAGTCCTCCTATACACTGCTATATTTTTGGATCAGAGGTTTAAAATTTAATATGTCTCAGTACAGTAGGTGTCTGTTCCCTTATACAGTCCTAATAGGCCAGACTGAAAATGATGTAATTTCAGGCACCATGAACGGTTTCACATGTCATTTTAAATATAACTTGTTACTGAATTAGGTGCCAGTTTTTCTCATTGGATCAATTAGCAACAGGGACAGAAAACTCATTCTCCAACTGGTAAATTGCAGAGAAGAATCCAGAAGCAAGTTATACATAATAAGCATTTCCTAGACCCCATAACGGCAGCAGAGGGAGTAATTGCAGGATATCCCTCTGCCTGCAAGTCGTTCTTTTTCCTGCCAAGACGATAGGCATTCATTAAATGTAAGGGGCTTTTCAGAAGAGAAGATGCCTACAAATCCCTAGGTTAATGCTTTCACTGAGAAAAAATACATGCTTTGTTACTGAATGCCAATTCAAAACAGAATACATCAGTTTTGATCTGAAAATTTCCACAGCAATCATTTCCAACATAAGTAGATCCCACTAGCCATAAATATCTGTCTGCTCGATGTTATATGGAAAGTAAATCCCTTGCTTTTTTATATGAAAGAAAGATCTTCCCAGCTGCTAAACTTTTCAAAACAATATCTAAATGATCATTTTCTCTTTTAATAAAAGGGTCGAAATGAAATGTTCAACGAAATAAAAACACAGATGTGGCCAACATCTGGTCCAACCTCTTAAAAGCTTATTTAAAAGCAATAGCATCACATGGCACGGCTCTTAGTCAACATGGATTTCTTCCGTTAAGAAAAACAACCACTTTACTGCAGGGCACAGGCAAGAAATAAGCTGGGCGTTAAAAACAACAACCCTCCCCCTAATCCAGCTCTTAAATGAAAGTACCATTGCAAAGAGTGTAGAGTGAGGCAGCAAGTAGCAGCCTACTTCATCATTACCTAACATCTACATGGCAAGCAGAGGACACAGAAATTCTGCAGCTTTCCATCAAGGTCTCAATCAACTATATTTATGCAACTTAAAACCATCAGCCACCCAGCCAGCTCCCCCAATACTTAACCATACCCCCAACAAAAGCCTTTTCTTTGCAGTCTTTTAACGTCTTTGCCAACTGACTCCAGTAGACACGAGGGCTACAATCAGACACTGGGGATTAGGTTTGTAAACCTGTAGGATTATTTACTGTTCTTGCCATTACTAAATGCACGCTAAACCCTCTCTTAACACACTGTCTCTCCCCACCTCTGTGTGGCTAGTTCAACATATATATAGCTTGCTATTATGAGGATTTATTACAGAAGAATAATTCTAGCCAATATATTTGAAACCTCACATTCTTAAAAACAGCCATGTGAAGAATGTGTTTTTCTGTTTCTGTTACAGCAGGCAGCACTATTTATTGCTCTGCCCAGATAAGAGGATTTCCTTACAGACAGAAATGGAGGCTGAACACTTCCCAGGAAATCCTCCAGAGCAAATATAATAGGAGGCACTTGGTGCTCTGGTCCCATGCAGCAAATAGACCCTTCTCACACCATTTCATAGCAGTCAAAGAGCCAAAAGAGTTTAAACAAAGAAGGCTTCCATCTATTCAGCACAGCATCAGACACTAAGCAGCCCCAGCATTTAAAGAATACTTTGGGTGTAGAATATGACAAAATCTGAAAATAGTTACAAGAAGCTTTTTCACTAACAAAAATCCTTAAGCAACAAACCAACCGACCTGAGCCTGGGGGATCAGAAACAGTGGGATTGATTGTTGCTCTCCAGGGAGGGATTAAGACCAAGGGGAGCCACTGAAAGCTCCCGCAGATCATCGGAGGAACCCGACAGGGCAGAAACGCTTTTGCAGTTAAATCTGATGAGTGGTGTCGGTGTCGCTTTGGGAGCTGCAAGGAGCGCGAAGGAAAGGAGGTAGCTTAGCGTCAAAAAAGGCACTGCACAACCGCATCAGAATATAATTGATTAGCTGATCAGAGGGGACAAGAACCCATCTGGAGGGGAAGATAACTGATTTACCAAGGGCGTGAAGAGAACAGTCATTAAGCATGGGTAACTGGGAGGGGAGCAGCAGCAGCGCAGGGCAGACAAAGTGCCGTAGCGATCTGGTAGGGAAAAGAAATGGATGTGAAAGTGCTGCAGTAGCAGCAGCGCAGCATAAAGTGGAGTGTACGAGGATTGATGGGTGTGCAAATGAACCCACTGCACATTCAGGTGCGCAGAGTCTGTGGGTCTGTATGAGTGGGGTATGCTGAGAATTTTATTACCCCCCCCGATCACCTTTGGCAATGTCATCGTCTGCTGTCATAACAAAAGCATGCCACAAAGAGAAGATGTAAGGACAGAGAAAAACTAATTGCACTTAGTGACAAAATAAGGTAAAAAAAATGCATGATGTGTATCGTCATATTTAAGTGAAAACATTTTTTATTCTATTGTACCTGAAGCCACCTTGAAAATTACAGCCTACTCCTTCATACTGCCAATCCGACACTAGGATTTAGGTCTGATGGTGTACGGAGCACATGAGGCCACGCATACAGCATAAAGATAAATGAAGTCTGTCACTTTATTATTTCCTTCTGCCAAGGCAAGGTTAAGGGGTCCACTCCAGCTGAAGCCAAGTTTCCAGCCTGCTAGTTCCTTCAGAGAAAGCAAACACACTGCACCACGCAGAGCGAGGCCCCTTCTTCCCAGAGATGTTCATTCCTGCTGAGGAGGGATGGCGGGAGGCATTGCTGGCTGGCGCCGGGCTGCCTGGCAGCACCAGGACAAACAGCCCTGGCACCGCACAGCATCCACCAGCCAGCTCCTCACTTAGCATTAGAGATACAGAAGAAAAGCCCATCAACGTGCAAATGAAGGGCAAAGAGTGAAAAGACTCGATCAAATAAATCAAAGGATTTCCATATATCTACTACACACCCAACTGCTGCAAGCGTGAGAGAACGGCTCTGCAAAGTCAGCCTGTCCAAAAGCAGGGATGTACAAACTCATTAGCTCTTTTCTCACTCCTGTCTGCTGAAACTATGCCATTCTCACAAAGCTAAGAGGAACATGAGCCAGGGTCAGTGCTGGATGGTTTGCAGTCACTGCATGGGATTCACCCACATCGCTGCAGGCAGAAGGAGGTTTTCCTACCAGACTGTCCCTTAACTCCCCACAGAAGTACAAACCTATCTTTATTAAGTGCCTGCACCTCTATTTCCTCACACTGAGACTCAGGCTCTGGGTGTGACATCTGTCTTGCATCAGATGACTGACATCCAACGGCCTTCCCACATCAGCTGCCTTCGTATGGCAGCCTCAGAACAATTATCCCATCGCAGAAATGGAATTTCAAATTTGTGTGCTTAATGATATATGGGAATAATTACGAGAAAAACTTTTCCTACAGTCAGTCATCTCACACAGAACTTTTCTTAGATACTTAACAGGTCTTTTATAAATTAAATTTCAATTTGGATAAAACCCCAGCTTTCCTGCTGGGTTTCTGGCAGCACATCCACACTGAAGCAAATGCTATTGTTTCACTTCACAGTCCATGGAGGATCTAACCAAACCACATCCACACATTTTATAGCCAGGTAAAGGTTATGCCACTAATCTAACAGACATGGAAAATTGTTAACTCATACACTAATTAATCAGAAAAAAACCCAGTTAATCACTCCATTCTTTCTAGAAGACCATCCCCCAGCAATTTATATGCTTTTAAAAGCAGGTAGTACAAAAACAGACCAGCAATAAACAACACTATTCTCATTCTGAACATTTTTCTTTAAAGGTAAGCTCATGCTTATTGAACTGCATAGCAATATGAAAAAGCCCTTAAGAAAAAATCCTTTCAAACTCCCAAAATAAATACAGCTGAAAGTTAAGCTTTTGAACTGAAGAACATCTTGACACTGTCCTAAAAACCAGCAGCAGATGTTCCTCTTCTGGAATAACATTTGCATCCACCCAACACCTTTTAAAAAAGAGTGTAAAAGAGCATCCTTTATGCAATCTACATGACGCAACTCGTTCTTTTTTAAGCTTCCAACCCTGTTGCCATGACCAAGTTCTCTGAGGATGGCTGCTCTCAACAAGATGGCAAAACCTATTGCTTGCTGCTGAAACAATAACCATAAATAACCAACCTGACAAATACACAGGAACATATTAATTAGCTACCAGAAATGACATTTTTCAGCTCCAAAGCCCAGAAATGATATGAGCTTCCACGCAGACACAAGTCTTCTCCAACTCATGATTTCTGTATCTAGCAACTCCAGAAATCATTAGAGCTCTCCTGCCAAAGGTGCAACACATATCTCAGCATTTGTCCCTGCATTCCTTCCTGAATAATTATAAACTTAAAAGTTTCTTAAATGGAGATAATAAAGACAGATTTCCCCTACTTCTTGCTCTTTTCCATCTGATCACCAATTCCCCATTGTATTTTCCTCCTTTGACTTTTATGCTGTTCTTGGCATCTTTTCCCTCCTTTCCCTTCCCCCACCCACCCTTCTTCTTGGTGCCTTCTGGCCTGTATTTTCCGCATTTTCTTAAAATCTCCGCAGGGGTATCCAACAGGAACAGTTTACATAAAGGGAGAGGCCAGGGAGAAGAAATGACCAGCATCTTAATCAGTTCCCCTCTCCAAACCCCATGAGTGCAAATCGCCACCGTATGGCTTGCAGGGGGCAAGGGCTGTACGATGCCCTGGAGAGCTGGCAGCAAAGGCAGACAGGCTCAGATCAGTCTCCAGCTCACTTTCCCTGTGCTGCCAGACCACTATGTAAAACAACAAGAGCACTTTACATCTGCGCCAGCCATAAAGACAACAGCTGGTTTAATGTTTAAGTGCTGAAGCATCACTTCTGCAACTGCAGCTTGCCAGTTAAGTAGCCAGGTCTTGCTGCGGGTGTTAAACGCTCTTCTGTCCATCTCTGCAAGCCCAAGATCCTTGCCTGGCCAGCGCTCAACCACCCCAGCAGAAGGACATATGTTTTATTGAGAAGTAATTCTACTCTTCTAACATGCCACCTCTCCTATACCAAACAAAATACGATAAGCTCTAGAACACAGAGAACTTAAAAGCAAACCTAAAATTTTGCTTAGATTATTTTTATTTATTTATATATTTTTTAAATAGTTAATCAATTTCTGTTCCACCAGGGAAAAAAAATTAAATATATGCAGCCACATAAAGGCAGCTTCTAATTACCCTTACCTTGTCTCAGCAAAGGCGGCCCAACTTCCACCCCTTCCTTTGAGGTTCTGAGCTGGTCTATGGAAGATGTGGTGACAGGCTCAGTATCAGCCACCAAAAGCCACCCAGACTACAGAAATGCCTGTGACAGCAGGCAATTATTAGTATTAAGACAACATCACAATATAGCGTGTTAAATTATATAGCTGAGACTTTATTTGGAGAAAAAAAAATCAATTTGTTTTGTGGCCATTTACCACACTGCCTGGGCAGGCTGGATGGTGAGAAGCTGTTAACAGAAAGAAAATTATCAGGTAAGAAATTTCTCATTTTGTAACCCAGCTTCTTCCTTTCTTCATTGCTAATGAGAAATAGTAAGCAGGGAATTACAGATATGGGGAGAGGAAAGAGAAGGAAAAAGTTTATTATTCTTATTCTTACTATTTATTATTGATACAGGGGAGTAACCAACAAGAGCAGAAGCTCCCCTGCAAAAAATTGTAAGTTTTGCAAATAGAGCAGTTAGGTGGGATCCTAGCCCAAAGGAGAAAGTCTCTGCAGTGGATGGGGCTCAATTCAGAGCAGCTACCAGGTTGTGCTTTATGCCATCAGGACTATCAGAGACATGGAGCAGAGAGAGATCCCACACTGAAGATCCCAACTCTGATTTAATGCTCAGGACCACTACTTGGGAGTCACAAGCCTGTAAGTAAGAGACACGGGTTTAAATTCTTATCAATTAGCAGCTACAGAAATGCTGATCTGTGTTAAAAGCACCAATCCACGATGCAACAGATGGCCACAGCCAGCACAAACCATGCTTTTAAATAAAAATCACAGAGGTTGCACAGTTTCTTGTTAGACAAGGTGCTACGTTTTTGTCTCTGGCCATACCTAAAGGTTGAGAAGCAGGTGAGTGGTAAAGTACTTTCTCTGTCTCGGAACTCAAACAGAGCTTACAAATGAGCCCTGCTCCAGGGACCAGGATATTTTTGTGTCCATTCAAGCAAATGTATGAAGCCTATAAGGATCTCTGCAATGTACAGGCACTCCCCGAGTGGCCACAGGTGACAGTGCCGCGCAGCAAGCTCACCTGGTCATCTGGCTGAAGTATAGCACAGTCCTACTGCACACAGCACATGCACTGAAGCGAACTCTGTGAGAGGATGCACGTGTGTTCCTTCTTCCTCTTCCCAGATGTTTTAAGGACTGCAGCAAACCTTCTCCCAGATGCATAGTAGACAGTGGTGAAGGATTTTAACATTTTGCCTGCAGCAGCTCTGAGGCCCCAATGCCTTGGCATTTGGACAGACTGAACCGTAAGCACAGCATAATTAGCATGTGTACTCCATATGCTTGAGATCCATCATTACAGCACTGGAATGCCCTCCAACACCACAACTTTCCAACAGAAGAAAGTTGTGGAGAGGTTCTTGGAGAATAATTTGTCTTATTCTCCAGGTACGGTGGAAAAAGGCACTTCCGTGCACAGGAGGTTTCAGTGGAGCTGGAGAAATAACCTTTTCCTGACAAAGCCCAGCAGCATGATTCACCTATAAATAATGGAGCCGGTTTCAAAGGTGGCCTTTCAAGCTAATGGCTATCAGAAAGGCCAGCCATATGCTTGTACAACCTGTCATTCTGATTAATCTCAACATCTGACTGCTGTATATAAAGTTTATATAGTAACGGGACTATATTTAATATGTCATTTTAGCTAGGATACGTATTGCTGATTTTACAGTTTCTCACCACTCTGCCATTCTCCAGGGTACAGACACACAAAAGACCCTGTTTAAATGTTGATTAGATGCAGAGAAAAGCGATGAGTTCAGAAAGTCCCACAAACCAGGTAGGCAGGTAACACGTTCCAAAGAGAGCACTGGAAAAGTTAAGGTCCTGCGTACCATTACAGGGAATTAATTCTTTATTTAAATATATTTGGACTCTACTTAACACAGTATTGCAGAGGCGAGAATAAAGTCACAAATCATGGCTCAGCCTCACATACACTAAAAGGATTCTATGGTTCTTTCTGCCATGCACCCATTTTATTTTATAGCATATGGCATAGTATCAAAGTTGTTCTTTTTTAATTAACTGAATAACGATGTTTTCCCATGAGGCTTAATCTAAGTTCACTATACCATACTGTGCTATGATACCAATTCTCAGAAACACGAATACATGTCCACAGCCCATTTGGAGAGAGTGATGTGAGTGATTCAGCATTAAATGCAATACTGAATCCTTTGAAATCACTAAAGTTTATTTTGTATTAACTAAAAAAGTTATCTTCTGAAAATAAGCTTTGGATCTTGCTATTTCATTAAAAAATGAAACCCAACCCACCAGATCAGTATTTCAAATTCAGATCTGCTGGCCTTTCTTATAGAACAGATGTTTATTTCTATTTTATTTCTTCACTTCCTTTAGATAACGCTAGGATGGATTGTTCTTCATGTTAGTTTTAACTAGGTAAACTCTTTCCACATTAAGCATCATTAATTGTGCAGTGAAATAGGCCCAGGATAACTGGATGACAGAAGGGATGGATGAGGGAAAATCTAGGTGACAAAAGCCCTGTCTCCTGGGAGTGTAAGATTTTGAATCTTATCAGCATGATAAAGCAGAGAATACTGAAGTCCAGACAAAACATTCCCATGGAATTGCCTTCACACCATCAAGACCAACATAAAAATCTTTAAATGCCAAAATAAAGTCAATCAAGGGAACATTACTGTCAATGACTGCCAACTGAAATGGATATTCTGTTTTGAAAGTGTTTGCTGATGTAGCTACAAGTTGCCACAAATAGTCCAGGGCTGTGGTAGCAAACTGGTCTGTAAAATAGCTCCTCACCTCCTGCTGAGATAAAACTAGGCACAATGGACCTCAACCCTGCCACCTCGCCAGGAACTGCTCCTCAGCTCCTGCCGAGACAAACCAGGCACACAGACCTCTACCCTGCTATCAACCCCACAGAACAAGGAGATGAAGCTGGAGCTATGCCACTTGAGGGTCTTTTGGGAGCAGGAACAGCTACACTCCCTCACTCTAGACTGGACATAACAGACCCAAAATAAGGCCAAATGACCGTTTCTGGCAGTGACAGCAGAGAACCTGTAACTTTGGCCTTCACTCAGAAGAGGTTTGTAAGTCGACGCAGGCACCTTATAAATAGGACATCACTAACAGGCAGCCAGCAAGGCTGTGCCAATGCATCCATACTCACCAGCATCACTCTGGCGAAAGCCAACGAGAGAGTACCAGGAGGCTGTGCCAAAGGCTGGGGAGGCTGAGGAGACAGTGTCTGTTAATTCTCAAGGTGTTTCTCAGCTTCTACTAAGAGATGATTTCATCACTGTGGTGAGATCGCAGTCTGCAATCAGCTAACTGACTGTGTATCTACTGGCCATAAAACCTTACAGACTATTTTATTCCACATTTTGCCCTAAAGAAGAGGATAGATGGGAACAATACAAAGCCATCTAAATCACAGTCTTAATTATACTGGCACTTAAAAAAAGAAAGGAAACAAGAACACCAATTAGAGGCTTTTGTGTTATTTTTAGACTATATTGTAGTAACATTAAAAGTAGAGATCTTTGGATGCAGCAAGGAAAATGAAGGCACTTGCCAAATTTTGGAGAATTAACAATTAATATAGTAATAATTAATTCCGAAGAGTAACTACATGACACTAGGGTTCCCTGCCTGTTCTGTCTCAGTGATTGTTAAAAAAAAATTGTTAAAAAAAGACATAAAATAAAAAATGTTGTTTATTTTTCTCAAAACTACCAGCATAGCAAACGCATGCTGGTATTTGAAAGTCAGTGTAGGCTCTCCCTGGTTATACATCCTTATTATCATAAACATTCTGCAATTGGAAATTACTTTTTGTGATGCTTATGGCCAAGGAGAAAATAGCGGTATTGCATCTGCAGAACCAGAAGTAGTAAAATGTAATAAACATTCATCTTTGTCATTGGCCCTGCAAACCAATCTGTTCGGCACATAGGTGCCATTTCTACACAGTTGCTTTATTACAACATAATTATTGATGGATCAGCCAAGTGCTCTCTCAAGAAAAGACTGTTCTTAAAAAGAGCTTGTTAAAAGTTTAGGTGTAAACCTTAGGATACAAACCAGTAGCTAGACTTCATCTGACAGAAACTTCTAAAGAGGAAAAAAAAAATTGGAGGGACAATTTCAAGAAATGCTATGTTTGAGGCAGGCATGAAATTGAAACAGACAAGAAACTTTAATGTGATAGCAAGAAAGAATTGGGGACATCTGTACCGAGAATAAGTTGTAAGCAGCAGGAGGAATTATCAATCTACTGATGTGCCAGCTCTCTGCACTTCAATTGCTTCACAGGCCATACCATAAAAATTGTTTGCAATAAAAGCAGTATGAAGAATTCCTACATTTTATTGCTCCGAGTGATATTCTACCCAGTTTGTGTGTGTACACCAACTGTAGCCTTTCAAGTATAACACCGTTTCATATTAGTACCTGTTTAAATTACTCAGCCACAAACATCATTCCATGTTCAAAATACTTTACTGTAAAATTTTCTGTTTCAAAATACTTCAAGAGTTTTTATCAAGCTTTCAAAGGCAAGAAAGTTTCATGCAAGCTTTCTGAAAGTCGAGATAAAGCAATAAAGTTTAAATTTAAAAAAAAAAAGCTTTTTTAGGAGAGATTTCAGTGTACCTTTTTTTAAATTCCCTCCTCACCTTGTTAAACCAAACTTCTTCATTGCTAGCAGATTTCTAAGGTGTCACATTTCTGGAGCTGAACTTCAAGCACCAACCTTACTCACTGTAAAAAGACTCTGCATATAAAATGATCTTGGGCAACAGTACATCTGAAATTGCCCATTCCTGTGCACTGATGGACTGTAAAACCTCTCCAGCAACTCTCAGCCTCCAAAACATATGTTCTGTGCCAACACAAAACCATGGTCCAAAGCAGTCTTCTGACCCCAGTCACAGAGGAGCAGCTGGTTTCTGCCTCCAGCAGCTCAGTCCTGTGCCTCTTCCCTCTGTGGTGGGTACCAACTCCTTCCACCTGCTGCTTCACCAGCCATGATGTCTCTCCCAAACACACATCTGTCAAAATGACCCTGTTATTAAAAAACAGTGACACAAGCTGTGACTTTTTTGACAGACTCAGGTGAGGGAGGCAACTACACGTGCACTGATGCCAGCAGATATGAAGGGATAAGCCAGTAAAGCAAGGACACTTTATAACCTCAGCCAGCACGACTCATAACATAACACGCTGCCACACCTGTTGCATGTTAAAACTGGAGGCAAAATTCAAATAGCACAGCATAAAACAGAGATTTTACGTTTGCTCTTGGGGGAGAATGTAGCACAGGAGCTCTGTATTCATTCTGCAGCAGGCACAGAGCCATAAGCCAGGGCAGCAGCAGGGAGAGCTCCAACTAAATGCAAAGAGAGACGCTATGGAAAAGCAACTTCTCAATGAAGAATGTTTTATTTAATGGAAAACACTGCCAGAATAAAATACCACCACTGCTAAGACAATTTCAGGTTGATATGGATGTTGCTGCATTTCAATACATGACTTCTATGGTAATGTGGATTTGCATTTTTTAGCAGGAAATTAGTAAGGACCATTAAGCATAACTTCCAAAATCAGACATTCGCCTTGTTCCTATGTAAGTGGTAACAATTTGGTCACGGAGCACTGTTTCACTTCTTCCCCATCTGTGAGCACACAGTGCCTGGCCCACCGTAACTAAATCAAACATACCATTTTAGGTAGTAAATTTGCTGAAAAATGGCAACCTTCCACCCACAGTACAGCTGTTTGCTTCTGGCTTCTGCATCTATACCTATCTCAAGAGCCTTGTTTCCTGCTCCAAATTTCTTTCCTTGTGCTACTTAACAGTGTTATTTACTCTCTCTCATTTCATATTCATTCCCTTATTTCTGCTACACTGTTGTAAGTGACCAGGTCTTTCATCACAGAAAACAACTTCTACAATCTTAGGTGTACACATATGATTATGAAAACTTACCTTAAACTGCTGACTTTAAAAGTAAAAGGAAGTATTTTCTGCTTCCTTTTAGCAAAACTAGGCTGCAAAAAAAATGCCTGGAGTCAACTCTTTGCAATCTCCCACTAACGTGCAGCTACACCTCCCACCTCCCCAGGTAGCCTGGCTGGCATCTCCTCCTCCAAATGCTTTGGACACTGACCCAACACAGTCCACACAATCCTAGGTAAAAGTTTAAAATGTGTTATCAATAACCATCCCAAAGTGGTTCTTATCTGTCAGCTGTTCTACAGCTTTACACCACTGTAATTAATGAACACTGAAAATTCTGAACACATTTTTTTTCAGCCTTATTCAATGCTTTCTGGTGAGTGCATGTGAAAGGAAATTAAATTGAAAAGCTGAAGACTACAGTAGCCTCATGTTGACAGGTCACTCTGATTCCAGGTCAAATCAGATTCTGTATTTGCCTGCTTTGATTATAATTGCTTACAGGATAAAAAATAAATAGCAATTATCTCACTGTCACACAAGAAAAAAAGACCTAATAAATGAACCAATCTTAAAGCAACATTGAAAAACAAATAATTTCAAAAGCTATCAGTAGTAAAACTCAGTTTCCAAAATTGTTTTTAATTGCCAGCAAAGTCAACATTAACATTATTCTGCTATTGGATAATATATCCATTTCAGTTGAGGAAAGCATTTAGCAAACCAAAACTGTCAAACTACAATTATACAAGGCTAAACTCATGACTGTTTTTATCAACAGTCTCTGGTGCCATATCTGAAATCCCTACTTACAAGGGTCACCTATTTAAGCCACAGTTCAACCCCCACATCCACATTTGTCTTGACTACTATGACAGCCTGACAGACTTCAGACCAATAAACAAAACAGATGAAGTACGTAGGGGTGTGATGAAGTTAATCCTTAAGAGGATCTAGGAATTAATTTTTCAAATTAAATTCAAAACTACCAAACCAAAGCAAAACAAAAAAATGCTACACAAAAATATTACAACCTTACAGAAGGGGCACTCCTTTTAAAAGCTGACTTTACTTTGGTGGATTTTTAGTTTGCAGGTGTTGCTTTTACCAGCTGAACCTGTACTACAAGAAAATAAAGTACCAACTGGAGGATTATTTTAGCTTTTTCTGAAGATGCAAGACAAACACAAAAGTGGTCAGGGTCCACACCACAGCACTGCACGTGGATTTATTACCCATCATATTAAATCCAAAGTAGCTAAACCTTGCAAATCTCTGTGTGCTGTATTTTTTTCTTCCAAGGGCACGTTCTGTGGCTCCTTGACCTAGGTTAGTAAGTCTTTATTCTCAATAACAACTGAGACCATGAACACTCTCTGAAATGAACCTAGGCCTCCACTCCTGACATTTCAGATACCATGATGAATTGCTCAAATAACATCTGCCTGAGCAGGGAGCTTTCCATGTGAATTCAATGTCCTCTCCATAGCCCCCATGCATTTAACTTTCTGCAACTCTAATGAACAATTTCAGAGTGAAATTTAGTGAGGTTTTTTGGTGAAAGACTTTTTTTCTTTTTTGGCAGAAGGGCAGGGTGGGAACATTCATTTCTTCTGCAAACAGGCCACCTAACAAAATAACTGTGAGCAGCAAATTCTGGCAGATGCAGAAAAGGAAACACATAATTCACATACTAGCAAGGAGTTACTCAGGTTTTTTTAACCACGTTTCCTGTGTGTTTGTAGGCATCTACATAGTCACCTCTCAACCACCTCTGCTAGTCTTGTTTTAATCCACAGCCTATTTCAACCAAGATTTAGGAGCTGGGCAGTGATCCTCCAGATAGTTACATTTCCACAGATTGTTTAAGAATCAGCCCTGGGAAAGACAGGAGCAACTATAAATGCCCTTGAAAGTACCCCCCACACTGAGAGCCAGAATCTTTTCAGATGCTAGGGAGAGCAAACGGGAGAAAACCTGGAAAAGAAGCCCCAACAGAAGAAGAATCTTTGACTGGTGCCTACAAATGCTAAGGCATCGAAGTCAACCATGAAACACAACCCTCCCTTTGTATCCATAGAATAACTGTTTTCATAATTCAGCGATCTAGGTATAGCTGAATATATAAAAGGACGATTCCTAGAGTCCTGAGCAGAGCTTCTCGTCTTCTCCCTGCTTGCTCTGCTCTGTGCTCCTGGACATTCCCACCTCTTTAAGCCTAAGCTTAGGTTAAGGAGATGATGGCAGACATGGACTTCCCCTCAACACAAGAGAAAGCAATGCATAAAAACCTGCTTGGGCAGATTGCTTCTCCTTGCTCCACTAAGAAGCAGTATTGATGCAGCTGCACACACAAGTCAAATATCAACATGCAGAATGATGCACCAGGCCCCCATTTGGCACCTTCACACCCTTCTCCTAGCCATGTGTCTGCAAACTGGAGAAACAGCCCTACCGCTGCCTCCTTCTCTGCTTTGCTGCGGCCAGCAGCCAGCTGAAGAAGCAAGAGAGGAGAAAGCAGCTTTTTTGCCTTGTTTTCCTCAGGCGAGGGAGGTTGGGGCCTTAAGAAGCAATTTAGCCTTCTCATCAAAAAGCAGTATAAGGCTTTCATGCCACTCAAATTGAAAACAAAACTAATTTTCCATCATGCTTTCAATGGAAGAATTCAAGACAGAAAAGACACGTTGCACATTGCCCACTCAGCAGTCATGATGAGGCAGGAGTCAGTCAAAAAAACTTCCAAGCCTGGAAAAGCTTTAAAAAAATCTTTAAACATTTCCAAGTGTAGACCAGAATTTTATGAAACAAAAAATAACAGGGAGGGAAGGGGAAGGGGAAACAGTCAAGATAACAGGACAGCCAGCCTCATCAGCCAGGAGTTAAGGGCACTGAATCACATGGGTTGTGGCTAAGTAAGGTTTAAGAAATGGGTCTGCTCCATTCAGCTCAGGAACCCAAACCCCACTCCTCAGTACATTCTCCCACCCACAGCGTCCATGGCTCTAGGGCAGTTCTTTTTGATCAACACTTCTGAAAAAAACACCACACATTTTCCTATAATAAGTGTCTGTGTTGATGCACCAACCCTCTGGAAAATTCCTAAAAGATCCACAAATGTTCTAAAAATTTATTCATATGATTCAGCTTATGCTTTCACTCAAATTTATCTCCCTGATGGCTCTAACAAACTGCAGGTTTCTCTCTAAAACTCCTCTCCTGATTTGTTTGGAAATCTTTCAGCCAAACTATATGATTATTTTTCATCCCTTAACCTTCCTAGTTACTCACAGCATGAATATGGAATGAATTTATAGCATTCCTATCCTTTAATGAAATGCAAATATCCTGAATGAAAAAACGTGTACACAGATTTTGGAGTAATGCACATAACACGCGATACTTTTGTGAGTGACGTACACAGTCAAGGAAGAAAATGATGGCATCTGTGATTCTTACCCAAGTCTTCAGGTATCAAAAAATCACATTCAAAGCAGCTGGTGGTCTCCTATTACCATGCTGGCTGCACCAAGCTCTTCACATCTCATTAACAGTGTAATGAAAGCTCAATCAGGGATACTGTCTGTCAGGACTGCCAAACATAGGCACGTAGAGACTAGATTAGAAAGATTAGCCTGGATCAGGGCTTTTATTGCTTAGATCTCAAAATAGGGAAAGAGCTAGTCCTTCCACACAAAATATTTTCCAGTACTCAGAAGGCATTGTGCAAGGAAGGTGGTACCAAGCCACCAAGGTCACACACACTGCTCATTTCCACAGGTGGGGCTTAAAACCACAACAGCAACTGCACCATTGAATCCAGAGCCAGAATGGGGACACACACGCTTGCACTGATGACCAAGCGTATTTGCATATGTAACACAATTAACACTAAACTCAGCAGCTTTATTTCTCATGTATGCAGTAATTATGATTTAATAAGGCTTCATAATGTTCTAATTACTGATAATATCTTTTTATAATATAAAAATACTTTTATATGCTTGTATATATTTATATATTTTCAAACAGTTGGCACTGATGTACTTGGACAAAATCTGAGGAAGAAACGAAGATGCTAGAAGAAGAAACCAGCCCACAGAGGGTGTCAACACCCAACTGTTGAAGGCAGCAATTGCAAAATCAGTGAGCCTGTGTCCTGCCACACAGCAATACAGGGTGGGGCTGTCAGACAGGGCAAACAACCCTCCTTGGCACACGCAGCTGCCAACAGCCCGTCTTCAACCATTTTCAGTCTGTGGGCCCTCAAGCATCCTTCCACAGCAACCCAGACCCTGCTAAAAATGTCACGTTTCTGCAAACTCTCCTGCCTGCAGCGCTGCTGGCACTGTCTGGCTCCTGCCAAAAAAAGGAAGAGGATCACACACATGTATTTCTCCTCACTGGTTGAGTAAGTGCAGTGTGCTCACAGAGGGATCTGGAAAGCCCCAGGGCCAGGATGAAGTATGAAGTGGGAGCTGGGAGGAATGAAATCTGGAGGAAAAAAATAAGATCCTGGAGGTTGAGCCTACCCGTGTCTCATGTAACTTCATCTTCAGCTATTTTTCACATCCTCTTTGAGTAAGAAGTTGGAAAGCACTGGTACACAGGCACAACAACTATTCGATCAATGAACACTGTCTGCATGAGGTCTTTAACACCCACGGAAATCAATGGCAACATCTTTTGACCTCAGCCTGTGTCAGATTATGCCTGCAGCAGTAATGGAGGCATAAATACATGGAGCAATAAATAGTAAACTATTAATTATGACAAGCACAAAACCTTTCTCATGTATTCTCTGTGAAATTAGCAGTGAATGCAGTTAGCTGGGTGCAAAACCAAGCACAAGATGGTACATGCAAGGTGATCTCTCACTGCTAAAGCCGTTTACTTTCATGAAGACATGCAGGAGCATGTTACCACCTACCTTACATAGATTATTTGAAACTACTACCCTAAATGACTGCATGTGAATTTTGATTCAAAACAAAAACTTAATAAGATATCAAACACTACCTAGATTACAAAGGGGAAGTTAGTCAGCAACTTACACCCTGTGTTTTGCCTTTATCTCTGTTATTACCAGACCTTCCTCACTTTTAGCCCTGGCCAGAATTAAGTATGTGACTTCTGATTTATGTGGTAAGAAGACACAAGCCGGCAGTGTACAGCCTAGCAGTATGACATGGGAAGAACACAGTGACATGCAGCAAATATCAGAAGGACAGAAACACCAAGAAAGATGATAAATTACTTGAAGTGGTATAAAAGGGACATAAAAATAAATTGCATGGGGAAATTTTACATCAAAGAGAACTGAGTCCTTGATACATGACTGTCAGTCTCCTGAAGGAAACGGTGTTCTGTTTTGAGCAAATGCAGATCAGAAAAAGCACGTACAGTGTGGAGAGGATGCTGGGATGCTGCATGGCTGGGAAAATGAGCAGCCTGGTGTACCCAATCTCCACCACTGAAACAGAGATCTCGCTATAAAGCACTTTTATCATTAAGGATAAAAAAGCAGTAGTTTGCAAAGTCTCAAACAGATTTCAGCTTAAAGGTCTCTGCAAATTAATACACTTTGTAGGGGGAAAAAAGTCAAATGTAGTGTTTATTCTAAGCACTTCACTGCCTCAGACTCATTAACCCAGTACCTTACATGCTCTCTTTGTAATGCAAATTTGCTAAAATACTATGCTTTCCATAAAACATTCATATAGACAAGCTCACAGTGCTCAAATACCAATTGTAAGTGGAGCAAAAATACAATACACTTTTCGTAATACTTGGGCTCTGCACCTAAGTCTTATCTGCATAAGCAGTTTGTGAGAAACCTGCTCTTGCTGCAGCCACCATAGCACAAAGGTGGAAGATTTCCCAAAGCAGCTGACATGGGCTATTATAAAGTGAATTACCACATGTGGAAGCTAAATGAAAAGACTTTGTAGAAGGTACCAACAGCAAAGGTTTTTTTGAGGAAGAGAGTTCATTACAGACAGGAGAGGAGATATCCTGCATTTAAGGAGGCCACACAGTGCACATACTGCACCTGTTTGCTGAACCTCAATTTAACAGCCACCTGCTCAACCACACAGTGTTTCACCATAAGGGTTTGCTGGGAATCCTCACCATGTAGCAGCAGGCATGTCACTTCCAACTGCTACCCTGACCGGACATAAAACACTCATCCAAGAACACAAGAAGCCCATCAGAAGATACAAAATCATCCTGACTAAGGTCTCCAGCCCAACCTGATCCAGATGGTGCACACAGTGCAAGATGACTCAGGGTTGGAGAGGGTTGAGGGAAGGGAAAAAAATCTTGGTTTATGAATTACACAGCTGTGGAAAAGAACCAAAATGTCATCTAAGGGTGCAATGTTACGACGACTCTCTCTGTTCTCCAATGGAAATTGGTGTTGGAACATGAAAATGAAATACTATAGCAAACCTATGGCCAACTGAGATTCACAATATCAATTCCACTAACATAAATTCAAACACACAGGATAAACGCAGGAAATTTTATGATTTTTTTCCCCCTCCCTCCACAGGTACTAACTACCTTTGTTTAAGAAAAAGAAGCGTGGCCAGCAGGTTGAAGGAAGTTATTCTGCCCCTCTGATCCTCTCCTGTGAGACCTCAACTGGAGTACTGTGTGCAGTTCTGGAATCCTCAGCGTAAGAAGGATATGGAGCTGTTGGAATGGGTTGAGAGGGGGGCTAAAAGGATGATCAGAGGGCTGGAGCACCTTTCATATGGACAGGCTTCCATATGAGTTGGTCTTGTTCAACCTGGAGAAGAGAAAGCTCCAAGGAGACCTTAGAGCAACCTTCCAGTACCTGAAGGAGGCCTACAAGAGAGCTGGAGGGGGACTGTTCATAAAAACTTGTAGTGATAGGATGAGGGGGAAATGGTATAAACTGGAGAGAAGCAGATTTAGACTAGACATAAGGAAGAATTTCCTCACCTTGAGAGTGGTGAGGCACTGGCACAGGTTGCTCAGGGAAGCTGTGGCTGCCCCATCCCTGGAGATGTTCAAGGCCAGGTTGGATGGGGCCTTGGGCAACCTCATCTAATGGGATGTGTCCCTGCCCATGGCAAGGGGATTGGAACTGGATGATCTTTAAGGTCCCTTCCAACCCAAACTTATTCTATGATTCTAAGATAACCTATGATTGCGCCATCTCGAAGTAAACTCTGAGCAACTGCTCTCATCTTATATTTAGTTTTGAAAACTGTCACTTCTTTTTCAGACTTGAAGAAGAGCCCAGAAACCTGGAAATTGTCTAATTTTTACAACCATACCAGTTGGCCTGGTAGAAAAAGATACTACCGCCACATATAAATCTTTCCCAGATCACCCAGAACTTGAGACAGAACTTAAGACATCTTTGCCTGACATGACAGAAACATCTACAATGGTTTTCATCACAGTTCAGAGCTAAGATGCACAGCTGACCAACGGGAGGGAGCTTAACAAGAGATTTTCTTTATTCTGTGTAATAACATGCCAGCTGCAAGCCAGGTGTACCTACCAGCCAGTCTGCCAGACCTAGCTCCTGATCATCCAAAACATACCAATGCTCTGTTAGTGCTCCTGAACCCAGATGGCTTCCCAAAGGAAACATGGTCCTCACAAGGATGATAAGCACAGACACCGTGATGCACCCGCACCATGCAGGCACCACTGGGCAAGGGCTTGGAGACTGGGAATTGCACCCCAACAGAATCACCCCACAGTACAGACACAGTCAAAGTTAATCTGACTCAACATGAAACTTAAATGATTAAGATAAATTAGCAGGGTCACTGCAAAAAAAAAAAAAGAAAAGAGTTTGGGCAGGATCTACAATCAAAATACAACCAAGACAGTAATTCAGCATATGAGCTTCACAGCACATTAAGAAAGTAAGTACCTGTTCAAACACTCACAGTGATTTCTCAGATGCATTAAAAGTCAATGAACATACTGAAACCTATTTGGTTTTGAAATTTAGTTCATTTGGCACATCCTCCACTTTTGAAAGAAAACAAACAGCAAAAGCAGACAAGCCATAGCATGAGCAGCCACGCACTCTCCTGCCCACCTGCCTGAAGCTCCACTCAGAGCAACACACCTGGCTATACCAGCTTCATTACATCTTTAAACTCAGCCCTCAGCCTGTCCATTAAAATGGTCAATAGTGATGCCAGCTGAGAAACTTCCATTGCTGGGATCTCATTTTTACAGGTCACTGGCTAGCCAGACAACAACAGCTTCTAGCCATTACTGACCTCTCTTCAACATGAACTGCTGATTTCCAGGAGAAAGATGAGCTACAAGCCATCCATTCTCTTAATCATAATTAAAAGAAAACCCAAACCACTCAACTGTTTCTATATGGTACCGTTTGTTCAAAAATCTAAACATGTAATCATCCTGCTACATTTCTAGGATACAAACGCTAACATAATAAGAATCAGAATGCATTCAGTTCATCTCTTCAGGCAGTGAGTACTTTATTTTAAGTAGATGCTGCTGAACAGAAATTAGCATCGGAACAGTTTGGATAACAAAATGCTCTGCTGCACCGACCCCCAAGTAAGCTGAAAAAGCAGATTCAGACATGTGTGTCTTATGGCGTAAACTGTGATAAAGAAAAGAACAAATGGCCTTTTAGATATGTTCAGTTCCCAGAGTCATTAAGATGCAAAAGGAATTTAAAAAAATGTCACCTTCATAAGCCTCAAGCACACATAAGAAAAAGGAACCAAATCTGCCTGGACGACTGGCTGTTTATGGTTCTATCTGCCTTAATGGCTCTGGCAAAATTGGCTTCCTTAGCCAAGCAGTCCTGCTCCCTTTGTCCTACACAGAGCTACATGACACAGATAAATCTGGGAGTTTTAAGAAAAATGGAGCAAAACCACCAAAACATACACCACAGTTTGTACCAAAGAAAGAAGTATATAAACAGTCATTTCCTCTTACAAACACATAAAATATTTGCTATTTGCAAAGATTCTCAATTCAAGAGACTGCACCACGTCTGACTCCAGTAAAATGTCTCCTGAGAAAGGCTGCCTTGATCTAAAATTCTCATACTTGGGTTTTAATTCCCAGTCATATTTACAGGAATCTGTTTCCTCCAATTTCCTAATTGAGACTGCATGGCTTGAAATATGCCCATCAGCTATCATATGACTGCCGATCTAGTTGACTAAGAGATGCACATTCTCAAGCTTCAGAAAATAATTAGGTACTCCAGATCTTCCTGCAGCTTCCTGAGGAACAGACACCAACAATCAACATTAACAATCAAGACCACTGGACTCTTCCAGCCTCACAACCCCCGTACCTCGATGCAGTGATTCACAGAATTGCAACCACAGTAACCATCAAGATACACGGAAATTACACAACAAACTCAAAACTGTTGGTATGTATCCAGTTTCCACTTTGAGCTGAACTGGTCTCCTACTCACCAGGCTCTCGGTCCTTAGTGGATATGCACTCTTTTATCGATTCTGTTATGCCAAGACTGGCTGCGGTGGGGAGTGGGCCCAGCAACGATTCCAGTGCAGGTGGTCTTACAAGACCTTTATTTCCATTTTGGCATTTTTCATCTTCAATTTTGTTTACTCTGTCCTTCTCATGAAGTTCATTATAAAAGTCCTTGTTTAAGTGATTAGCAGCTGCTTCCAGTTCCTCATCTTCTGTCTCTTCCTCTCCAAGTATACTAGAGGCGTTATCTTCTATAGAATCTGTAAGGGGAGAAAAGTGTCAATGGATCGTCATATACTATCTGTTACAGAAACTAATAAAATAGAGAGGTGCTTACTTAAGGAATAAAAAGTTTTAGAGAAAAACTGTAGAAAGAAACCGTAATATTTTAGTACAGTATATGAATACATGAGGTTTCCAGGTGCTCTTCAAATTCACTGCTTTGGCTATTAAAATGTATTTTTTGTGAATACGATCATCATTTAAAATATTGAATTACCAAATTACAGCAGGTAAAAGGGCTTTGCAAGAGAAGCTGGCTACTTACTGGTATAATTACAAATTAAAAAATAGCCAGTTCAACCTGCACAAAGTCCTTCTGTATCGATTCGTCAGCTGGGGGATTCAGTGACAGATGGGTCGAGTCCACTGCACTTTAAGTGATCAAAGGGAACATTCTCAGGGACTAGTGCCAAGCTTATAGCACACCAGGAAAGAAAAACAACTAAAATCATTAATGAACTGTCACTGTAATGAACAATGTAGTTGTTCTGAAGACTGATATTTGAACCAACTAATTGGCAGAGAGAACTGCAATGCAACAGATACCATGTACTATGCAAGCATATACATGATCACATATATCAAAATAAAGATGACACGCTTGAGACTGCCTGCAGCATCTGAATCTGTTATTACTTAAGTAGTCACAAGATTTTATAGACTTACCATCTTTAGTGTAATTTGCAAATACACCTTTTGCTTTTGGTCTACTGTTTTCCAATTCAATCTCTATTTCATCTTGATAGCTTGATATTTCACCTGTGGAGATGAAATAAAAATAAAACTCAGTAATCATTGATGTAATTTTGAACAAATAAGTGAAATGTTACACTAAACACAACTTATACCTTCAAAATCCTCCAGCTTTTTTGATAATGCCTTCTCAAGCTGAAATGAAAATAAACAAAATAAATATCAAATTACTAAAAAAAAATTTCAACTTTGTATTGTTTATGAACTGTATATGGAGACACAGAATTGCAGGGTATTTTTAAAGTAATAAGCAGGTTTTGAACCCCAGCTCCAATTACTTTAGTGTCAGGCTCGTAAGACAGATAAGCTTCAAAACACTGACTGATTTAAATGCTATTTCACCCATCTCTGTACTTCAAAATGAGCCTTCGCTCTGGCAAATGCAAACAAAAGGCCCCACTGCTCAGAATCCAGTTTCTGTAACTATGCCTGCAGACATAAGTGCAAGGACAGAACTGAAATTGCAGACATAGCACACAGTCAGTGGCAAAGTCAAGAACTGACTTACAGCACCTGGCAGGCTCTTGAGAACATCATAAACACCAGTACAGACCTTTAAATGACAGCATATTTAGAATAGTAAAAACAAAAACCCTGAAAAAATCATCATGTAAGATTCAGATTCTCCTCTGGTACTGGCTTTAGATCATGGTTTTTAAAGAAATTAAAATTAAGCCATGTGAGAACTAATCTCTGTAGAAGCAGGTGCTGTACCACACACAAAACCCAGCAGTCTCATTAAAGCAACGGGGCTTAAAAAAAAAGTTTAATGTGTAATTGTACTTCTCCTGACCATGGGTATCACCTTAAAAACTGTATACATTTTCTGATCCAGTCACAAAGATTACGCCTTTGCAACCCTGACCTTTGCTAACCAGCATATAAAAGAGAAATGCAGACATTAGGACAGCTACTCAAGACCTCTACGCCACAAGCTCAACTTAACTTGTCACATGAGAGGCTCCAGTTTTGTAAGGACAAAAAGATTTGACGCTTTGGTAAAAGGTCAGGGCACAAGAAGGGAAACACACATGCAGCAGGAAAGCAAGCATAAAGGACAGAACAGTGCTTAGCCCAGTTGCATAAGCTTACAAGTAGGGGAGCATCTAGGTAGAGCATGCTGCGCCCTCACCTACATTAGAGCAATCATGGGCTAAGCACCCAGCATTGGTATCCTGCAAAACACAGCAGCTCTGCTGGTTCTCGTTTACTTGGTCACCCAGACATCCTGATCTGCGCTAGCAAGAGAAGTGACTCTATTTCCTGCAGCAGTTGGCTAAGCAGTAGACTTACTTTGATCCCTCATCAGGGGATCCTGAAAGCTACATCTGAAGCTACATATCTGAAAATACATGTCTCTCTGGATGAGGGAGCAAAAGTGATATAGAAGAAAACCTCTATGTACCTTGTTTTTAACAGGGACACTATCCCTTTGCTCATAAAACAAAAAAAATCCTTTAGTTAATGGGTATCATATGCACTAATGCTCCCTGTACTCTTAACAACTCCAAAATAAATGTAGCTAAACATTAACAAAGGCTGGGTAGTTAAGGATTTAGTATTAACTGATTCAAAAAGAAATAAACAGAGGGAAGAGAGAAGAGAGAAATACAGAGAGCATCCAACAGAGAATTCACCTGCTGTATCTTCAATTTTTTTTGACCAGCTGTAAATGAAGGAGGATCACATTCTTCTTCCAAGTCGATCCTCATAAACTCATCTATGGTTAGCTGACTTGTTGGTGTATCTTCAAACTCTGTCAACCTACCAAAGCATGCAGTACATTATCATAACATCTTTAAGAACTTCTTTAAAAGTAGCAAAATTTGTCAAACCGCTAAGTCACAGGAGAAACAGAAACTCTGGCTCAAATGCAGAATACATTAAAGCTGAAGCAATACTAATTATTTTATCTGCTGCAAAAAAAAGAAAGTATCTTTTCATATCACAAATTAGCTTTTGATTTATTGGAGTAGGTAACGCACATTTTTTTTGATGAACAAAGACTGAACACAAATACTGCTGCCACTATGGTCAGTTAAGTATAGAATGAAAAAACTAAGTTGAGAAATGCAGCTCATTCCTCCTGTCTTGTTGCTTTTGTTATCAACAACATCAACAGAACAGATTCATGAACTAAAATATATGTTATCATAGTTTAGGAGTATGCTCAACAATATTCCTGATGTGATGTGTTACCTTGATTAGTTTAGGCAAAGCAGCTGTTGAAACAGCAGACCTTTGGCAGACTAGAAGAGGGACAAGAAGTAACCTTCCCGGGACACACAGAAGCAGTAGTAAAATAAAGGGATCATCTGCACATTGCACAGATCGTGTAGGTGAATGTGTGTTATTTTACAATAATACACTTTGTATTTGTTTAATGCTCACATTTTAAAAGTTCCTACCTACGTGAGAGACAGCAGTAGCTCCATGGGGAACTGCCGTGAAAGCAGCTGTATCTTTCAAAGGAACTGAATCTTAAATGAGACCACGTTGTCATAACTTTATCCACAAATTGAAGTATTTTATACAGGTGGCTGAGAATGAACACATACATTTTACAGATGGAGAAAGTGAGACAAAAGGTTAAGTACAAAGCCAGGTCAGGAAATGTCTGGCAGAATGCTTTTTTGACAGTGAGTGCCCTTTTAATAATATCAACATTTTCCATGGGAAAATAGCAATGATGTGTCTGCAGCTGCTTCACTGGAATATTCCCATCTTCCAGAGGAAGGAAAGCTGAAAACAGCTTCCATCTGCAAAGCTAGGAAACTAAAAATGGAGATTTAGTACTCCCAGCACAGGACCCTTCAGCATTTATCCTCCTCAAAACACAGTCACAGTTTTTTCTTTTGCCTCTGACTGCAACAAAACTCCTTCCAAAAAAGCCATTTCTTTAGGGCAGAAGTTCAGTTTCTAACCAACTCCAGGGCCAAGACCAAAACCACATTGCCATGCCCTCACTATATATCCTATCAGTACCTGTATTTCTATTTTTATACCAAGGAGCAAGACAAGACAGTTGATACAAAGGGATTAAACTTCAGGACATTCTGCCTGTAGGCACCTTGCATCCAGGATACAGACTCCACAGGTCTCATGTGACATCTTGTGCTGTGAAATGTGCAGAGAGAGATGGGCACCTCCATGTAAAACCAACAGCAAGGAGCACACTAAGCCCAGGCCAGAATTAACACTGCTGAGGAGGAGGCAGCCTCTGGAACATAGTCTTACCTTTGGAGTTCAGGCATTTCCACAAGCCCCAAATTACCTATGTATCTGAGAGTGACTGACAGCTCAAAACTTTCCCTCAGAGTAGCAGGAGCTAGCTCCCTCCTCCTCTTTTTCAGATTAAATTGGAAAGGAGAGGAGGATGCTGTTGGCAGCAGCAGCACCCAGCTTTTAATTAACAGAGTAGAATTCTTCCTCAGCCTTAATGGGCTTCCAGCATGCATTACCCACCTTCCAGGAGGGAGCTTCATCTATCATGTTAGAGGAAAGACCTGGCTAGTCATTGTTAGTATTATTTTAATTCAAGATTCATTTAACGCCAAATCCATACATCACTTTAGGAGCATGGATCTTCCTGGTCACCATCATTAAACTACAGTCATCCATCTCTCTCTCTGTATGAATTATACACTCGCGGGTCATCCCACTCCAGCAAGACTTTGCCTCCCATCCAGCCTCACCTAGTTAAAATGGTATTCTCCCATTGTTAAAACCCAACATGCACATTGGCAAAGACACCCAGCTTGTTTACCCCACACTTGCACCGAGTTTGAGGTGAACAGCCCAGCCAAAACAGCAACATCTCCAGGCATTCGGAGCAACACAGAAAACTCCAGTGGTAAAACCAGTTGCGCATGAAGCAAGGTTGGGGATGAGATGACCACACTTGGTTTTCAGTGCCTAATCCCAAGCACGTCTCCCTGAGGACATCCCTATCTGTCCCCCTCCTTGCCCACTGTGTCGTGTGATTCATGTCACGTACCCTGCACCCGTCAGACGTTAGTCTGCAGGTGAGTCAACATGCCGGCAGCCAGCAGGAGCTTCAGCTCAAGTGCCAGATTCAGCCCTGAGCTAAAAAGGCAGCACAGGTCAATCCTTAAATCTCAGGTGCATCTCAGGACAGAGCTACGTCATGTTGCTGGCAGTGCTGCCAAGGAGCTCAAACCCACAGCACAGCACAGTTCGTCCATCAATCCTCATTCAAGCCAAACAGGGTGAGGGCTGGCCACTCAGCGGTGAGGGCTGCCAGTGATGGTGTAGGTACAGTCCACTGTCAAGCCCAAATTTAGAGCAGCACATTATTTCTTCACTTCTCATTAGTCTTAACCACAAGGCTCTAGCCTTCCTCCTAAAATGAAGCATCATTGCTGATGGTCAGGATTACAGCTTTAGCATCATCTCTGTGGGAGAGCGAGCTGTTCACTCAACATTTTCTCTTTTAACATGATATAAATAAATACCTGCATTTGCCAACCACTTGCCTGCCTCAACATTTTACATTGGCTGATATCCTGTCTGTGTATTTTTAAACATTTCTTTAATTTTATCCAGTGTTTGGACAGATGCCACCAAGGCAACAAACTGATGCACACAGCCGTCTACACTGCATGGAACAAGGTAACATTAGTTTGGCAGTTAAGAAAAACTGACACAACCTTAATTATAAGCACAATAATTTCAGTAGCAAGAGAAAGCCCTCATGAAATAATAAAAAAAAAACCTACGGGCTATTTTTTAAGTTCCACATAAAAATGATATTCAAGTTCATTCTGCACTCTCATTAATCTAAAAAAAAAATCTGTAAGAGTTGCCATTTCAAGTTATGCACAGAAGGAGGGAAATAAACAGATATACAAATTAAGGTATTATTTCCTTGGCACAAATTCAATAGGGCTCTAAAAATTGAGATTTGGCAGACAACTGTTTTCTATTAATAGTCGCAGCAGAAGCAACCACTACAGCACAGGCTAAGATTCAACTTCCAGTATAAACCATTCTCTTACAGTTTCTCACAGCAAACTCTTTCAACGCCAATTCCTCTGGGAGGAAAGTTTTTCCAGAGCTTGGTGTCATCTGCCCCTAACCCCAACCTTTTTTTTTTTTTTTTCAAACAAAAATTTCCATGGCTTTTTTTTCATCCCTTTTT